>WBNO01017847.1:285434-360601 GCA_013400575.1 Peucedramus taeniatus | reverse complement strand
TATATTATATATTATAATATAATATACTATAAATATAATATATAGTATAATATACTATAAATAAAGTATGCTGTGTTATAGTTAGAGTACTGAAATACAAAAGAATTAGATAATTTATCCAAGGTCACACATAAACTACAGTACAGCTAGGACATGATTATAAAAATGCCAAACTCAGAATTTTGCTTTTTTTATTTTTAGTATTTCTGGTTACCTTTTCTGCCAAATACATCGTCAGTGCAACATATCTGTTCCTACAGTTTTTCCCTCTATATCTGGAACTAGCCACATTTTTCTGTGTGTGTGCCTATGTCCCTTAGCAAATTCATGAAAAGATCAGTAAGAAGAAAAGGTAAACCTAAATTATACTTGTCCATCCACTGGACTTTTCAAGAAACAAACATTCTGTCCCAGCAAAACTTGAAAAAAGTCATTACTATAACAAAAAAGGGACAATTCATTATTTTTTTCTATATTAAGCTACTAAGAACCGGAGTTTGAAACTAATGCAGTTCTGAAAATGAGAAGCACATTGTATGTATATAGTTAGCAAAATTGTAAGCTAACATAATTTTCCTTCAAGATAAACTAATCTTTATCTATACTGGGCTCCACTATATTCCTGAGACACAGAAGAACAGAAAACTGAAGTGCCTTGAGGTACATTTAAGAGTTCTCTGAATGACTAATCACCCTCTGATAGAGGCTGCTTTGAAAAAATTGCAGGGTATTTTTTTAAATAGCAGGAATAAATTTGGTCTCTATTTCTTCTAAGAAGGCACGTGTGTATGGAATGAAAATATATTTATCACGATGGAGGGTACCATGATAAAAATGCCAGTTCTTTTATATGTATAAGAATAGGGATTAACCCATTGGATTGGGAAATAAATAAAAAGAGTGCACTATAGACTTAACTCTGCTTTTACACATATATTTTATGGTAATATGGTATGAATTTTCTGACAAGATTAGAGTGGAATTGCCTTGGTTAGTCTAGCAATTACAATAATGATGGAAATTTCATAACAAAAAGTTACACATTATTGTTATTAGATTTGTACTGCAGTTAAGGCATTCTCCTAGTCAGGATAAGAAGTATGTTTTTTCAGTGAGAGATTATATGAGTTCAAACATATGCTTAGTTGTTTAAATAATGGCTTATTCTGTAAAGTATACCTCAATTTCTAAAATAATTTTATTTTCCTCTCTGCAGGTGTCTAAGCCTCAAAGCTACTTGCTTTAATTCTCAGAAACCACTTAGAGTGACACCATCTGCCCTTGTCAGGACTCTCATTACCCCGCTTCAGTACTACAGAATGAATCTAACTCAATTTGTAGCCTGTGTAACACCAGAAAAATCACATTTGTGCAAAGGGCAGGGGACAGACTGCATCACAGAAATGGGACTGATGGCTCAGTATAGCCTGAAGGCCTTTCCCTTTTCAGGTTGCGCACCTCAAATGTGACTCAGCCCTTGGTTGTGAATACAAAGCAGCTAACATGCTTAACTCAGTCTTCTCATGTTTACTTTCCTGAAATGGAGAGCTATGTCAGGAAACATACATGAATCTTTATGATTCCTGAGAGCAAGTACTCTCAATCTTTTCAACTGGAAGACCTCCTACAGCTTTTGAAAAAGATGTGGACACATTTTGCATGGTTCCACCACAAAGCTTTTCATGTGCAAACAACTAAAATGAGGCAGAACTTTCAATGTTTGCATATTGGTTTTATTTTCTCCTACTCAGTTCTTGCCAGCTTGCAATCATGAGAATGTCTGTGGCCTGAAGAAAACTGCAACAGTTCTCTAAACCACCATTCAGTATTTCACAGAACAGCAATCATTCACAAACTGGGGGTTAAGAAACATCATCCTAGACGTCTGTATATGTCTGAAGAATGTTTCTTCCAAATGGAAATCTGTGGTCAGGATCTAAGCTTTCTACTGAAAAGATGGCTTCTCTGTCAGTCTGATTCTGATTTATTGTTTCCCAAGTGAGTCTGGATACAAAAAGCCTGCTTCTTAATATCCTGTGGATCATGTTCAGAAGAGTCATTTCATGTAAACTCAGAGAGATTTCATGCTGGGCAGCAGGCAGTTGTGTTGTAGCAGCTTTATACTGGCTGAGGTCGTTGAAGTATATTGTACTTTGTATAAGCCAGCTGCAATCTGTCAGTGCTGACTTATGAAAGACAGCACAAAGCTTACAGGCCACCTACACACATTTAGGTGAGCTAGGCTTGAATGCAGTGGGCACTCTATCTGAATTTAGGAGTGCTTAACTTAGCAGTCTTCACTTTTGAGCATCCCAGCCAACATTCTGCCAACACAGAGGCCTGTCTCAAGCAGGGAGCATAGGGCCCAACTGAGAGAGGCGTTTACACTTAACCACCAGTGTGTGTTTACAGTTAATGAAATGGACATGACTCCAGCATGTGTTTTAAAGCTCCCTCTTAACTCAGAGCCAGATGAAGGGCTGCACATCATCCGTGCTGGGAAAAGGCTCCTCAGTACATTGTGGCAACTTTAGTGCCTCAACACCTGACATGGTTAAGTGCTTTGTTTGCACAGTCTGCTTGCTTTACCATATGAAAATATCTGTTTCAGTTTCTGCAAAAGTTTTTTGGAAGAGACAAATTAACACAAGTCTGAACTCAGAAATAGAGAAAACAAAAGTAGAGATCTGGGTACCCTAGTGAAGGTACTCAATTTTTACTGAACAAAATGGTATACATATTACTAGTGCTGCAAGACATTGATGGTGGGTAGGAATGCAAAGATTCCTTTTAAAGACAATGCCTCTCCCCAAAAAAGGCTGACTGCCAAATCCTATGTATGTGAAAGGCAAACCTTTAGTTAACAGATTGCTGTAATGACAGAACCTGTTTCACATCAAGCAAACCTGACCCTGATTCTCCACTCACCTCTACAGGGAAAGCACTGCTATCGAGTTCAGTATAATGATTCTTCATTTATTCATTAAGAATAAGAGGAGAAAGATGCCTATAAGGCATTGCAATTTAATTGCATTTTCTTTTTAATCCCTTACAAAGTGTTTTCTTGCTTCTAAGGGAGACTGTAGCAGCTTGGATGCAAACAAGACATCTTCATTAGGAATGATGTCTCTGCTGTCACAAGTCTCTTCAGGCAGAATTTCTTCCATCAAACTTGTTGCTTTGATGTTGAATCACTCCCCTTAGTGAAGGATCAGTGAATACAGGGAGACAAGGAATCAAGTGGCGTAAGGTGTTTCCTTGGCAATGTGCATATCTTTGTCGCCAGAACAAAATACAACAGCACCAAATGGCTCAAGAACAAAAGGAATGGAAAGGCTTTTGAAATCTGCAAGCCAGAAAAGGGAGCACTAATACAGTGCATGGACTGCAGCTCAGCATGACAGAGAATTAACACACCTTTTGAGTTAAGAAGCCAACCATACTGATAATGAGATCTAGTTTAAGCTAAAGTTGACATATTTTATGTATATAAATAAATGGAAGACTCGATACAGGCTGTATTTACTCAGGCAGAGCCTCTGCTGTCTTTGAAAGCCTGCACAACTAAACAAACAGAGGAAGAAAAACAGCAGTTAAATCACCCTTTGTAAAGGTGTCACTGAATACATAAATGAGAAACTTTTTTTCTCTTGCTATGCATAGAAAAATTAATAGGGCCTGAATATTTATGAGGGGCAAGCTGCATTTTTTTGCTAATTGACAAAAGCTGAGGAAAAAAGACATTTATAGTTATTGCATGAAGATGTGATATCCTGCTGTACTTGTAATTATTTAAAATTAACAGTGAGATATAGAAACAGGATCCTGTGTAAGGTATTATGAGCTGGGATCATAACATAGAGAAATAAAATATGCCTTGTGGCATGTTCTTCACTTCAAAAGGTATGTCCCACAGGAAAAAAAGTTCTTTTTGGATTTCATAGAGATGCTTTTTTCTCAGTCAGAATCTTGTTATATTGTAAAGCAATTGACAGGATGTGCTTGCTCATCTTAAGGACTTGCTAGTCCTAAGCACCCCAGAAATTAGCAGCATTCTGCACATATGAAAACCACTTCTCATTCTAGTCATCCTCATATTACATAAAAACATTTTCTAAAGGTTAATAACAAGAAGAGTAAAAAGATTACATTTTCGAAAGAGCTTGATGAAATTTAAGCTTCTTTGTCCCATTTGGCACTAATCCATGACTATAAGCAAGCTTAATCTTCTAATTCTTCTGAAAACAGTTCATAGAAATTTAAGCCACATTATCCCTTTTCAAAATGTTACAACGTGAAAGAAAAGAAGCAACCATTGTCAGACACGACTTTTCTGTGAAAAAAGTGACTTATTTTTGAATCTCTTAAAAAATCTCATTTCTGAAGTTCTCGGTTTCTAAATTAGTTGTGTGAGGATTTTTTCTTCAGTGGAGGCCAGTAAAAATATATTCTCTGTAGCATGTTATACCCCTTAATAAATCTATACAGCCTGTGGTTTTTATCAAGTTTAGTAGAGCATAATGCTTGGAAATAAGCAAAGAATTTTGCTGGTGATGTACAAAACCACAACAGAAGTTACTTACTTCATGGGAAAAAAAAAAAAAAGACAAAATCTTGTTTTAACTTGAAGTAATAACATAGTATTCTAAACTGGCAATAGGAGCAGATCTGATGAATAAGCAATTTTTCTTTTTGATCAGGTACTTATCATGGTAGAACCAAACTTTAGAATTTTATCTAATCTAACAATGCTCTATGTCAAAACTTGGGGGATTATGATCTTAAACTACTGAGACATAACTATATTTGCCTTCACTGTCCTCCTGTGGAAGCAGGAATCTGGAAAAAATCATGGACAGGTAACAAGAAACGGTGACACCTAAAGTTTCCACAGCTGCATTCTCTATAGCTCACTTGCTAGAGATTAATTACATACTCACAAGTACCTGACTGTGTCTGATCTCGATAATATTTGGGGTATATTATGGAGGGTCATTTCTTTGCTAAAGTACTATCAGGAGGAAACTATTGTTTCTTGAAGACACTTGAGTTTGAGATAGCATCATTTAATTTACTGACTTTAAACTTGGTTTATTTGTAATTGGAACCTGAAAAACAAAGGTAAACAGTTCAGAATTCAGGAATTAGCAGATTATAACACTGCAGGATTACATGCAACTATAAAAGTTACCCCAAACATCATTTTGCTGAGAAGTGCAACCAGCTGCTCAAATTATTTTCTCCTCCTGCACAAAAAGGCATGTGAAGAACACTCATGGAACATCTCCTAGTATTCCAGCTCAGCTGCCTACCAGTGCCTCTGCTAGGGATGAGACTATCTATTCATGTCAAAAGCATCTTATCAGAAACATTAAATCCACTGATTTGTTAAAATCCAGTACTCACAAAGAACGGTATAAGACCAGCAGCTTTGTCTTCATCCAGAACTTTCTTCAGAGCTGAACCACAAACACTAAATGTGTCATCTGAAGGAACACTTTTAATCTTCACAGCACCAATTAGTGCAGCCCTTTCCACAGATGAATGCGCCTACAAGGAAATGGGCAAGTTTTAAGACCAACACCTTTTACTGGAATGTAAGAAGTTCATTTGAATTTACAAACTAAAAAAAGTAAGTCTTTTCAAGTAAAGGCATACTTGAGATCCTGGGACTGTTGATGGCATGTAATAGATACACACTTCTCCACCTTTCCTATAGGTAGATGGACACATATACATATGCATATATATATATATATATATACACATATACAGAAATGCGCACAAACACACAATAAACTAGTAGCAACCCTGAGGTTGGGTTGCTTAAAGGCTTTGAGACCATTGCCATTATCACATTAGACAAGAGTTTCATTAACCTTAGTGAGATGTTAATGTACATGGTAGGATTGATGTAGAGCTTCAGGATTTGGCTCTAGATCAATCAAAAGATGGGCAGACGATCATCTTGTCTGATAATGATTCAGGTACTTGCTATCATATTTTTATGGTGTATAGCTTTTGTCAACTCTAAAGTTATAGATGTCACAGTATGGTACAGACAGATATTTTCTTACAGGAGCATTTTTTTCTGATTTCATACAAACTACATTGTGGTTCAATCATTCATGCACTTTTTTAGGCAAGTAAGGATCATTCCCAATATGTTATTTTATTTACAATTCACTTCATTTGAATTCCCCTGAAATAACATTGTTTTAGAACATAAAACACATCTCTGTAAATAAAACCAAAGTTATCACTAAGAAATTCCCATAAATCTGTGAAGTACAACAGAATAATAACAGGAATAAAAACTCCATCCAGAAAGATACATTAGCCACAAAATAATCTCCTTTAAAACATGATTAAAACAAACAAACAGAAAAGCTATTTTACACTTCTATAGTTTCATTAATCATCGTCAATTTGAAAGAGGAAAATGCCTCACCTTTTCATATCATGACTATTCTCATTCACAATCTCCTTGTTGATTCTTGCCAGTGCCTAAGACTACTTATTAATTCTATTTTAATTTAGCATATCATCACAAAAATAACAATCCAGAATTTTGTTGAACTAGAATAGATGAAGTTTTTGCCTTTCAGCTTAACATATATCTGGAATGATATGTTTTAAAGACAGATTTAGCATTAATTTGTATCTCAGTAGTGCCTCTTTTTAATGTGCTTTGGTAACTAATTAGGCCCCAACTTGAGAAAATTTGGAAACCTAGACTTGAAATATAACTTTTTAAGTGGAAAACGAGCTGTGTGGCATAGTAATACCATACTTCATTCAAGTGTACAATGAAAAATGTATTTAGAACTTATTCATACTAGAATTGCAAATAAGCAAACTACAACAATACACTGAGGTTGTTAGCCAGTCAGAATCCCTAAATTGCTTCATCAAGACACAAAAATTGTAGCAAGATTCTTTTCCAAATACATTCTGGTATTGTTGGGCTCTATCAGTGAATGGCTTGCATTGAACTTTCTTTCGTGGATTATTGCCTATGAGTCATACAGGTCTGTTCTTAACGCAGAAGGAACGGTGAGCTCGGCAACAATCTGCTTGGAAAGGTCAGCAGTATCTTAAGGCAAATCCTTCTGTAAACATAAGATCCTCTGACCTTCAGTAGGCAGGAAGGCCTGTCAGTCCTCATTTCAGGTCAGCCTCTTATATGGGACAAAAAAGTCAAAACAAGTAAAAGGTTTTGTGCATCACTGGGTCGGTCAGAGCTCTGGGACTGGTGGTCTGCACAACACTGACCTTAGGATCCCAAACAAACAAAAAGAAAGGAAAAATATCCTTTATGCCTCTTGAAAGCAGTTATCTTTTCTCATATTTTCTTGTCCTGAATCTTCTCACCATGCAAGACTAATGCCTCTTCCCATCAGTGAAGAGCAAGTGTAGTGTTAACAACTTCTACAGTGCTCTCTAACATACACTTAGTAGTAAATCAAAGTAAGACTGAAACCTGGCCATTTTACTCTGCACATCAGATACTACTTCAAAATAAACAGTAATTACCAAGAGAGGGTTTTTTTCTGTCTCATTGACATGTAGGTAAGAAAATGCCACACATATTAAGAGAAACAACACTGCATGGCCCTTCAGTAGGATTACCCTGTCAGAAACATAGCAGCAGCAGAACTCACATGAGCAGAATTTGTTTTCATTAACATTAAAAGCTTCTCATAGTCATGGCCTACTGAGAATTTAGTGCAACTCAGTCTGCTAAATACCACTCACAGTCAGAAATCAAGGATTACGTTTTCTGTTTCCTTATAAGATTTCTTAGTTGGATTGGCAGATGGATATCTTAAAGGTTTTCTTTTTTTAAAAAAAAATCTTTTGGCTTCTTCAAGTACTGTGACTGATTTGCATTATATTAATGCATTAGGTTTTTCTCCATACATGCATCTGTACCCATCCATGTATATAGGGGGAGGATGTTTGCTTGCCCATGTGCTTGTAGGAGGAAAATACTGTATGCACAGATGGACATAGAAGACTGGGTGTAACAAAAGGTACCCTAGACTTACAAAACATAACTGAAATTAATACCTTATTTAATTATCTTTATTTACATCAAACAAGCTCTTTATAAAGATATGTAACACCGACATCTGGATATTTATCCTTTATATTATGATAGCACACATGACATTTCAGTTCACTTACCACAGAATCACAGAATGGCTTTGTTTGGAAGGAACCTTACAGATCAACTAGGTGTGATCTGCAAATGGATGCAGCACACCAGAGCAGAGCAGAAGGGCAGAATCCTCTCCCTGGCCCTGCTGGCCATGCTGCTTTGGATGCAGCCCAGGATATGTTTGGCTTTCTGGACTGCAAACACACTTTGCAAGCTCATGTCCAGCCTCTCATCCACCAGCACTCCCAAGTCCTTCTGGGCAGGGCTGCTCTCCATCTGTTCATCCCCCAGCCTGTGCTGGTACTGGGGGTTTCCCTGATCCAGATGCGGCACCTTGAACTTGGTCTTGTTAAACCTCATGAGATTCCCATGGAGCAATTTTCAAGTCTGTCCAGGTCCCTCTGGATGGCATCCCATCCTTCTGGTGTGTCAACTGCACCACACAGCTCAGTGTCATCTCCGAATTTGCTGAGGGGGCACTCAATCCCTTTGTCTATGTCATTAATGAAGATGTTAAACACCAATCCCAATACAGACCCCTGTGGAACACACTCATGATGTACAGTAAGATTTAAACAACCAAAATCAAATAGTCACCAACCCAAAGAGTTCATACTAAATCCACCTGCCTATTCAGATGGCTGAAATTGTTAAGTATAGACACTGTGTTCCCATGTTAATGAGAGGTACTCACCTGATCAGAAGCATAAGCCACCAGCCTGCCCATGATCTCTGCTTCTGTCAGCTCAGGCTTCTCTGACTGCACCTGTCTGATAGTCTTTGTCCTTGCAGCAAGCAGCGCAATCAGGGTGGCCTCACTTGCACTTCCCTGTGGGGTAAATTGAGGGAAGATTCAAAATGAAAACATTTCAGAAGAAGAAAAGCAATATTCATTCTGCATGAATCTAAGAAGTAGTTAACAGAAAATGTAGATGAGAAACTGTGCAATCTCATGTATTTTAAGAATATGTCTGACAGCATGGGAGGAATCTCTGTTTGATCTTGATCTCCTCCTTCCCAGTGCCTCTGCCTGTTCTCTTAAATCTCTGTGCTTCTTCAGTTTAGGCAACAGCCTTGCAACCAAGTGCTAGAAAGCTGGACTCATGGACTTAAACGTATGTGAAAAGACTCTCAAACCAGGCACCAATCTGCTCTTAATTCAATTAACAATATCAGAGTAATTGTGGATTTCTGCACATTTAAGTTCCACCACAACCTGAATGCCAACTCTCACTTCTAGCAAGCAACATTCCTAATTATACGCCTTCTTTCATATTAGAATTACTTTGGGCAAGTAAACTGTTGTGACTAAAAGAGAAAAAACCCACTGAAAAACCAAAACTGCTATGATTCAATATAGCTAATAGTACTTCAAAGTATTAGTTATGTATGTTTTCTTCATCACCAACAAAGATGAAAGGAACAGTGACACACTATTTCTAAATTGCACTTTCATTCACAAAACATCGGTTTAAAATGTGTCTTGGATACTCTGTGATAATAAAAAGGAGAATTTTTTTGTATCAATTTATCAATAAATTTCACAGAATACAACTTCCCAGAAATTCTTTATATGGTTTTCATCTAGAAAATTCACCTGAAACATGACCTAAACTACTCTTTTAAACTATAAGTAGCAGTTTGTAAATACATGCTCATAAATTTCAATGTATTGGGGAGTCTCTATGCAAGATGAAGTTTTAAGGTACTTTCAAAGTTGATGAAACATCATGTGAATCATAACAGTGCTCTGAATAGAGTCACTTATTTTAGTATCTATGTCTCAGAAATAACCCCAGTGTTAACAAACTAATTTTGGAGTGATGTTTCTTGTCCTCTACCAAAATTCTCTCCTCTCTCTATTGAAGAACTGTGTATACTTACTAATTTAAACAACAAATGTTTAAATATTTGGGAAGTGATTTTATTTCCCTAAAGGTGAGCCTGATCTGACAGATTTCATATGTGAGAATGATGCCAGTGGGTTCAGACTTTCTCCTACACTGAAGTTGGCTGAGCCATTCATATGAGACTAAGCTCCCTTCTACACATGTCCACATCTCAATAGTGAATGAATGCAAGCCAGCTGAAATTCAACGGAGTAATCAGGGAAAAGGACAGTCCTGAACATTCACTGAATGTATTGCCAATGATGAATAAATTTTATCTGCCTTTCTGGTAGTGTGAGATTTGAGGAATTTAGACCCCAAGGCATAAACACAAGCTGCAGAATTTTGTGCACTAGTTTGCATTTTTTGGTGCATTTTTCATACCTGCTGCTGCTGCTTACAGTATTATGGCAACTGAGGGAATTATTACAGATACAGTATGGAATTAGGATACAATTACTCCTTTTGGTCAGGTAACGTAAAACTTCCATATGGAGGCAAGGAGTGAAGGAAATTTGGTCTATTAATTACAGAAAACATAATTTGGCAATCTCCTCATTTAATGTTATTCTGTGTATGGTCTGTAGTTGGACAGAGCTCTCATCACAATAACAGAACATGGAGAAATCGTCCTACTTTTCCTGTCTAAAAAGTAAAAATAGCTGAAATAAAATAACCATTTACACTGTTAGTGTATTTCCAGGACATATATGGAATACATATATTACAAAAATGGGCATTAATACACAAAATAAAATGGCTGTAAGAAATTACAAAGGTTAGCCATTAATTTGAGATCTGGAAATTTAGCTCCCCCCCCCACCATTCTGGTAATCACCTGGCTGGGTGGGCAAAAGACTTAGGCTGAAGAACAGCCTCCTCTTCCTAGGGAGTGCACCAAGATATCCTGGCTCTTCATCTATGCTGGTGCGTGGTCAATGTATACAACAGTTCTTGTGTGAATTTCCTTTTACAGAAACAAGGATGAAAAGAAAAGGGCCTGTTGCCCAGCTGAATTTTGCCTCCTGATATACTGCTGGGACATAGCATAAAGGTACCGGAATCCAGCAACCTGGAAATGCTTTTGGACGTCTCATGATAGACACAGGCTTTTCCCCCTTGTCTCAGTTTCCATAAATCACTTTTTTCATACTGAGTCACCTTTTTTACACTGAAGCTTTTTTCACTGCTTGCAGAGCCTGGTTTGCAATGCTCTTCTATACATTTGGCACCAAAGTCTTGTGCTAAATATTTTTGAGGAAAAACAAGCTGCCTTAGTTCTTGAACTACTTGGCTAACTGACAAGTAAGATAAATCAGCAGTGTTCTTTGCCAGGCCAAAGATAATTTTGTCTCACCCCTAAAATACTTTTTCTTTGCAGAGCAAGAAAACTCTTTAAAATTCAAAGCAGGTACACTTTCCAGCAATTTATCTAGAATGAACAGCAGGTTACAAACTTCAGGAAGAAAGTTGATTTCTCACTTATTTTTGAAAGCTGTTTTTTCTCCTCTTGAATGCTGTATTCTGCATTAAGTGAAGGATGATGATACCTTTGCTTTTACCACAGGCAAACAAAGGTTGCCATGGCAAGCAGGCTCAAGAGGCGGAGGAAATATCAGCAAGAGCTGATGTTCATGTCCACCAGAGCTCTGAATTGAAATTTTCTTTCATCTTTTGCCATTTTGAAGTGTCATCTTGCACACAACAACAAAGTGCTTCGTATTGACATAGACTTTCAAATGTAATTAAGAGGCAATTTTCACAGGCTCAGTTTTACCCAATAGCACAATAATTACTTGGCATTTAGGAACAGAATGACTGGCACTTTCACACAGGTTGTCTTTGCCTCATGCTCTCTTGCTTGGATCATTATTGTTTCAAGAGCAAGACAAGAAGATCTGCAGCCCAAATGACTGCATCATAAGCTGGAACAGAAAGCCCACTTTCGATTCTGAAAATGACCAGTTTCTGATGAAAATTATGGGCAATCCAGCACTGTCAGCCTGGAGGGGCAATATTTCCTGCTGATAACAATCAGGCATAATTGCTTGCTTTAACTGGTACAAAATAGATGCTGCTACGATGCATGAGGGAAGCTTGATTTCTTGAATATAAAGCCCTCCCTAGCAATCGTAATGATAAAGATACTAAGAGAGCAAGCAGATGAGTAAAGAACTATACTGGAAATACACTGGTGTAGGTACAGGTCCATCTAGGACAACAGCAGCATTTGTATTAAATTCATTCTTTCCTGAGAAGATGTTGGGAAGAATTCATTGGAATACACTGTAGGCATTTGCAGCTGAGATCAAAGAAAGAAGCCCCCAGTTCTAGCATCTAAATCAGATGTATATTAGAAGCCTGTCTTAGGATAAAATGGATTGTGCCCTGGCCTTCAACAACTAGACTCCAGAGATTATCATAGGAGCACAGAACAACTATTTAAATTTCCACTTTCTTCATAGAAGAAATCTATTTTAGATAGATTAATACCTGTGACCAGAGTTGCATTTGAAGAATGACCATGTGCTAGCTGAGCCATGGCTGACAAACAACACAGCTCTATTATGCATGCAAGATTGCCCATGGATGATATATTCATTATTATTCAGGTTATCTGCTCAGACATTGTAAGTTTCATTCAGCAGTCAATGGCAAAGTCTGGGGACTTTTTTTCTAGTTTGGATATGCAGTGTAGTCTCAAAATTGTATTATCTATTGATAGAACTGCTTAGGTTCATATTTTAAGCAGCTGTTCATTTTATTTTAATATTCTGATATTTCATTCTGTTACATAGGAAAAAGTAATTTTAACCTCTTTGGCAAAATTTGATGGACTTTCTACTATATTTTGCTATTTCTATTTATCAAAGTTTATCTCCAATGTTCTGTGGAAACTGACTGAAATAAACAATTGCACATATAAAAGGTAGATTTCTAACCTCAGCTATGAAACATTGCTGCATATTGTTGATAAGTATGAGCTCAGTTCACTGAGTAACAAATTAAAATCTCCACCCTACACAATTCTGATTTGAATTTTGAGCCTAATTTTTACATCAAACTACTAACAATAGTTCACTGAGAAGTGTTTTAGAAATCAGCTGCTCTAAAAACAAAAGCATTACTTTCATGAATGATCCTGCCCACCTACAGACATTCTCACAGACCATCAGTCCCTCTGAAATTTGAAAGGAATGGATGTGACAGCAAAAAAATATATTTCCTTCATTAGTATCCTAGTATAAAGACTTTACAAAATCATGATTTCACAAACTCAATAGTATTCTTTTTTTCATGTCCCCTCTTACCTGAATGACTCCTCCACCTTGGCCATCCTTCCCAGCTAAAAACTCTTCAGGCAAATTAACCATCTTCCCTAGCCAATCCAGCATGACAGTCTCCAGCTCTGTGCAAGCTGGACTTGCAGCCTGTGTTGAAAAACAGAGCAGAGGGAATAATCTCACTAGACCATGAAGAGAAATCAGATCTACCAGAGCAAGAATAATTCTCTCTCTTTCTCTCTTTCTTTTGCTATAAAAGAAGAGACTGGATAACTAATATCACCAGCCAAGTTAGGGACCTGGAGACCATTTTGTGCATGTAGTTTTCTAACACTTACTAAAAAATGTCAAAATAGGCCTTACATAGAACCATGAGCATCAAATGTCAAAGCTAGGATTTGCATCTTGCATATTTTTTTTCAGCATCAAATACCAGCCTCTTTTGAGAAGAGTATACCTCATATGAATGTGGGGGTTTTAAGAAAATTTTCCATTCATCCAGATGAAAAGAGGAATAACAGCGATGGCTGCTAAACTATAGTCATACTTATTACTGAATTACCAGTATGTTTGCATTGCTATCATTAATTCAAATTGTTAGTGGTTTTTCATGAACAAAACTTGTATGAGGAAATAGCCCTTTATTCCTGGAATCATTCAAGGTGTCTACGTGAAAACCCTTAATCAATCAAGGAAATTTACCTCCAAAAATACTCCTGTGACTTCACTGCTATTAATCAATAATTTCATTGTAGAATGTTACTGAAATGCTTAAAATCTTGGCAAGGTGAAGCACCATTACCACACACCAGAGTAAACTCACCCAAGAGAAGCCAACACATCCTATTCCACCACACAACATATCTGCAAGAAGAGCTGGGAAGGAAGAGGCTGCAGGGAAGTAGGCAAAAAAGTAGGGACTGTGCCAGTGAGTCACCTGTATTAAGCAGAAAATAGTTATTTTTAACTAATACAGGAAGCAGAAACAAATCATCACAAAATCAAAGAAGGTCAGAGGTTGTGACAAGCCAATGGTTCTTGACTAGCTGGCTGTAACACAGAATCCCATCTTTTAGAAAAAACTGACCTTGTTTTTTTCAAAGATTTTTATCCATCTTTTACTCATAATAAATATATGTAAGTTCTTACCCCAACCTCCCAACAGCTCTAAAATCAGAGTTCTCCATTTGTCTTTCTAGAAGACAAGAATTGTGTGGGTCATGGCAGCCTGAGCTTCTGTGCAGGACACTGCTCTTGAGTCTCTACCATCAGGGACTCTGATACATTTTTTCCCATCTCTGTCATGCAACTGACATAAGGAAGAGTGTCTTCAGTGCAGCAGAAGCACACAGAACTTTCTAGCCCACATTCTCATGTTGTTTGTTAATTCCCAGGCACTGAATCTGACCCAGCAGCTCCTCACCACAAAATGAAACGACCCATCCCAGTATACAGTACCTTCTGTTAAAAATTAAACTCTCCTCTCCCTTTAACAAGCTGTGATTTAGATACAATTCCACTTTGTGTGAACTAAGAGAACAATATAGTAACTGCATAAATGGTAGTCAATTGTCTTGCCAAAGCAATGTTTAGAATTATCTTATGTAACATCCAAGCAATTTTAAGGATCTGTGAGATACTTGATAGTGCTCCACAAATCCAGTCTAATAAAATTTGAAAGCAGGAAATGCACAGCCACACAGCAGTGTTCAGTGGAAATAATGTGATATGTGATATGTTTGGCAAAAAACAGCTTTTAAATTCAAGGTAAAAAGCAAGTTTTTGAAAAAGTACTTCTACAGCTGTAAGCAAGAATTCAGCAGATCTATGTAAGATTTTTTCATGGCTGGAAATCCAGAGGCTGCTGAGCTATTGAAGCCTAGCCTTTTCTTACATCATTTTGTTTCCTTTTTAATACTGCAATTCTTCTGTTACAGCTGGAGGATAAGAATATACCCTCTCTCTTGCCTGAGTTCACTGGTTTCTGTGCTGTTTTGTTCCGCATTCCCATCGCTGATGAATTTTAGCTTTTACCCTCCTCTCTCCCAGTCTGTGATAAGGTTTCTGGTCCTAGAGCTAACTCAGAGATTGCTGTACCACAGAGTTCTGCATGTGCACTGTTCTTTCCTTTTCTAACCTTCCTCATGCCAACAACCAGCTCTTCTTTAAGGGATGTGGTCCATGCTAAGGGGAAACTTAACTCTTGACAGACTGAATCAGGTATCACTTTCCCTGCTTCAGTGTACCAATTTCAAATGTGCCTGTCTTTCACATGAAAACATCTCCTATCCATTACAATTTCCCACTGTCTAAACTAGCCCTGTACCTGCTATGTTCAAGATTTAATTTTTAATGGTCACTAGGTTGAAACCTGTCAAATCGGTTATCCAAAGACAAGCCACTGTGAACCTTTTCAGCTGTATCTCATATTTGCTCAGGATATCTTTCTTTGCTGTAACAAAGTTTTAGAGCCCTTGTGGCAAATGCCTTCCTTCACAAATCAGAAAAAAACCCCAGATGGGACGTGGTTCTCCACAGGAGAACAATAAAATATTCAAGAAGCAGTGGTCCCCGATAGGATCCACATGCACAGACTTTCACTGATGTCCATAATGAGCCAGAGCTGCTACTGTTCATATCCCCAGCCCTAATCCTCTGTGATCTGTAAGACTTGTGACATTCATCTTGGGTTAATCAAGTTAAACTGACTGCTTGCTGGGAGCCATTTGCTTGATGAAACACAGCAGATTCCAGTTGCACCACTCACACAAAGCGAAAAAGCTAAAAGCCCTGGGGCAAGTGCAGCTGCACTTCTTCCTCCTGCCTCCCTTTCTCCCATCCCTTGAAGCAGCTGTAAAATTCTTTTTTTTTCACCGTGTTGGAACAGATACACTTAGTCAGATATTGCAAAGAGCCTGACTTAATTGATGCCTGTTTTTTTGCCCTCTGCTGATAACTAATGATATACAAATGTCTTGGGTTCACTTTAATTACCACTCTAGTGCTTCTCAGAGACATTCTATTTCCAAGGTTTCTTCTAAGGACGTCTTTCTCTGGCTTGCTTAGTCTAAGCAATAGTCTTCCTTTACTACACACTAAGGATAGGTACTTCAACTGAAAGTTCATAGATTAATGGATCCAATGTGAGGAAAATTAGCATCTTGAGTACTGCTATTTGCAGTTACAACTACACTTGATCATTTTTGGCTCTAAAAAAGAAGGACAGCAAAGCAAATCTGAGAGTGAAAGGTGACTGATATTTTTACATGCAGATCCTACTGTCTGCTTGCTGTGGAGATCAGATGCAGTTATTCCCTCTGTCTCTGTGTTAGAATCAGGAACCTAGTGCCATTATTGTCATTATTATTGGCTGGACTGCCCTTTGAAGGTCTACATTACATTTCACAATAAGTCCTCATAAAGAAGTTTCACTACTCATGAACGCTTCTCTCCAACAGGGTGAAGACAATGGATATGCATTATTATTGCTTCACACAATTAATTGATCCCTGCTCTTCGGAAGGAACACCATTTTCACACTTTTAGTCATATGGTAAGTAGCAAATATCTGAACACAACTAACACCGTAAAAGTGTCCGCATGAATGAAACAAAAATCACTTATGGGCTACCAGTAGCTTACAGGCAAAAACAAGGGTTTATGATATGTCACATTACTTGTTCTTTCTGAAAAAAGCTCTTTCTGAAGTTCTTCATTTATAAAATGGATATAAGACATTCCCTGGTGAAACAGTGGGTAAATGCTATAGATTAAAAACACTAGATGTACTTTTAAATGTTATTCTTGTCAGGAAAAACACGGGAAGAAGATTAAGGGAAAATATAACCTGAACAATTAGGGCAAAAATATCTTTGCAGACTGGTTGGATAACCTGGTAAGGAGAGCTTTAAACTAGGAACGATGAGGGAAGGAGAGGAAAACTCACAATCAAGGGAGGAAGATGGACCAAGCTGGCAAACAAAGGGTGAAGGGTAACACGGACATGAGAGAACTCAAAAAGAAGCTAAGGCTAAAGCAGACCGCATAATATATATCCACATAAATTAGGAAGTGCTGAGAGGGCAGCATTAGGGCAGGGGCAGAACAGAGGAGCTCTCTCATCTCTGGGAAATCAAGACAAACAGGTGCCTCTCTGAAGCACCTATAAGCTGTGGCACAACACATGGGGAACAAACAGAAGGCTGTGTGCAGGTACAGGGCTGTGATCTCACTGGGATTACAGAGAGACTGTGGGATTGCTTGCATGACTGAAGTTCTGTAGCAGATGAGGACAGGCTCTTCAGGAAGGCCAGACCAGGAAGGCAAGGCAGAGGAGTGGTCCTTTATGCAAGAGAACAGCAGGAATGCACTGGCCTCTGCCTAAGAATGGACAATGAGCCAGTCAAGAACTTGTGAGTCAGGACTGGTGAAGATATCAAAATGGGCAACATTTGGGGGTGTGTGTCTGCTACAGACCACCTGATCATAATGCAGCATTCAGACAGCTAGAAGAAATCTCATGTTCACAGGTCATAGTCCTCACATCTGCTGGACAGACAACACAGCAGGACAGAATCAGTCAGGAGGGTTCTGGGGTGCATTGATAAATACTTAACACAGGAAACTGTGGAAGACCTGATGAAAATGTGGGACATGGTGTGGGACTGCATATTTACCAACAGGAAAGAAGTGGTGAAGGCAGTGCCCTGGGCTGCATTTAAAGCAGTGTGGGCAGCAGGGGAAAGGAGGGGATTCTGCTCCTCTCCTCCATTCTGGTGAGACCCCATCTGGACTGCGGTGTCCAGCTCTCAGTACAAGGGAGGAAATGAAGCTATTGGAATGAGTTGTTGGATGGAAGCTATGGAATGATGAGCTATTGGATCTCAACAGAGGAGGGATATCGAGATGATCAGAGGAATGGAGCACCTCTCCTGTGAAAACAGGCTGAGAGAATTGGGATTGCTCAGCCTCAAAAAGAGAAGGTTTTGGGATGATCTAACTGTGGCCTTCCAGTACCTAAAGGGAGCCTACAAGAAAGATAAAGATGTTTTGCAAGGGCTTGTAGTGATAGGACATGAGGGAATGATTTCAAACTGAGAGTAGATTATACGTTTGAATAAAAATTCTTTACTGTGAGGGTAGTGAGGCACTGGAACAACTGCCCAGGCAGGTTGTGAGTGCTCCATCCCTGAAAGTGTTCAAGGCTAGGCCACATGGAGAATGAAGGGGAAAGGCCAGTACTGTTTAAGATCTTCAATAAATATGTGGATGATGGGATAGAGTGCACCCTTGGCAATGTTGCAGATGACATAAAACTGGGAGGAGTGTTTGATATGCTGTATGGTCATGCTGCAATTCAAAGGGACCTTAACTACCTGCAGAAATGGGCCAACAGGAGTCCTATGAAGCTGACCAAAGAAATGCAAAAGTCTGTACCTGGTGAGGAATAACCCCCTGCCCCATACAGAGCAAGGACTGACTGGCTGGCAAGCAGCTCCAAAGATATAGACCTGGGGATCCTGGTGGCCAAGCTGAACATGAGCCAGCAACGTGCCCTGGCAGCAAACATTGTGACCCAAGAGGATTCTGGGCCATGGTAACAGAACTGCTGCCAGAAGGTCAAAAGAGTTCATCTTTCCCTTCTACGCAGCACTGGAAAGGCCACACCTAGAATGCCACATCCAGTTCTGGGTTTTCCAGTACAAGGAACAAAGACATACTGGAGTGATTCCAGTGAAAGACCATGGAGATGATTAATTGCTGCATCTGTCATGTAACAAGCATCTGATAGGGCTGGGGTTGTTCAGCCTGCAGGAAGCTCAGGGGGTACCTTGTTAATGTGTACAAACACCTCACAGGAAGGTGTAAAGAAAATGAAACCAGATTCTTCTCAGAAGTACCCAGTGACAAGACAATAAGAAATGTGCACAAACTGAAATAGAGAAAATTCCACTTAAACATAAGAAGAAGCTTTTTTACTATGAGGGTGATCCAACTTTGGAACAGGACACCAGAGTTCATCCTTGGAGATATTCAGTGACCAGCTGGACATAGCCCTGAACAACCTGCTCTAGCTGACTCAGCTTTGAGCAGAGGGGGTGGACTAAATGATCTCGAGATATCATCAAATCTCTACTATACAGGACCTCGTGGTTCTGTGCCCATGTGAGTCTTTGGAATTAAGTATAAGCAACATGGGAAGAATCAGAATTACTATACAAACTGGGATTTATATTGTGCTCTTTGTGTCACTAACATTTCACACCAGTGGAAAAATTTAGGATAGAACAATTTTTCTTCACAATGTATCACTTCGTAAAAGTAAATTTGTTTGCAGGGCACGTAAATATCAAGAAAAAGTCAATTTAGTTAAGAGAGAACATGACATGTTGATGACATAATTGGAATTCAATGTCTCACTTTCCACTCTCGAGTGATTCATCTCTTATTTTTTAATGCATTATTATTTTATTGAAAGTTCTCAAGTGTTCAAAGTGTTTTCTCTTCTACTTCACAGACATTACTATTTTCCTCCAATGAAAAAGAAAAGGCAATTATATCTATGAGCAGCAATTAAAGTATTTGTATGTGTTGGACATAATTCTCTTATCTAATCTGCATTGATTTAATTCCCTTGGATTTAAGACTTCATCTTCAAACCTTTCAGAGTGCAGAGGTTTCAACTGACTTCAGTGAAGCTTTTGCCTGCTAAAGTACAGCAGGGCTGGCTCCAAGGAAAACAAGATAAAGTCATATTGAATATCAAATATTTACATTGGTCAATGAAAAGGAATTGGCATTATAGTACACTGACTAAAGCTGCTTTGATTGTGATGTCCACTCCCATCACAATCATATCACCTAGCTGCATCTAGAGAAGAAATCCAAAGTGTTTATTGCAGAGATCCAAAGGAGAGATTCCTCAATAACTTTTACTAATAATTCAGTTCTCTTCAAGCTACTTAGATGCCTAAGGAGACAAGTACATATTTTAAATAAAAAAGGTGTACCATGAGTGGAAAAACAAGAAAATTTTAGGCCTGAACAAATGCCAGATGCTTTGCCAAATGTTCTGCATTGTCTGTCCAAACCTGATCTGTTCAAGGACTAATATTTAGGCAGTGGTCATCTGCCTTAGAAGCTATGAGAAGTAGTTGACATTTAAGAAAGTAAGTCAACAGAACAAGTATTGGGAAGAATCCTTTCTAGTCAACTCTCTAATAAAAAGAAGTCTCCTAAGAGAATTTTAACATTTAAAGATAAGCTTGAAGAAACACTTTGGGCACAGTAGACTAATAAAAATACTATTTTGTAAAATATTTACTGTGCTATGAAAGTAGTAAAATATCACATGAAACTGAAAGTTATGAAATTTTGCCTTAAACAGTTCAAGGGAAGAAAGGGAATTATTTTCAGAAGTAAACCATGCATGAAGCAAAAGAATGATTTTATTATTTCTAGGAAGAATGAAAAACATTAGTTTTGTTGAATGAAAAACATTAGTTTTTAATAGTTGAATTAGTTAGATCACATTCAACATGTAAAGCTGACTCCTGCCTTCTAAAAGTTAATCAGTGTGGGTACTTATGTTGGTAAACCCACACTTTCTTTAAGGTGTTTTGAAAACCTAAATGCAGTATTGAACATTGCACTACAGTTCCACTTTTCTTACCCCTGGCATAATGATCTTCTCAATGTCTTTAAAGACATCCTCAAAGCTCTCAGGATCCTGGGGTGCACAGTCTGCGATGAGGGGCCGCAGGTATCCTGGCTCCACATCTGGGAATACCTGTCGTTTCTCTATCTTCTCCAGGTAATCCGCAACATAGTCCACCATCTCCTTCCCTCTCTTGCGGAATTCTGCAGCATCCATGGGTATCAGAGTTTAGGGCTTATTCTCAGAAAAACACTTTAAAAAAAAGAGAAAAAAGAATAATTTTTGAAAGAAAATTTTACTGGTTTTAAACCTGTTATTCATATGATTTATAGGAAGACTCATATGGTCATGATATGAATAGATTAGGATAATACACATAGACAATGAGTTTAGTATAGAAGAACAGTAGAAGCACATTGATGAAGATTCAAAAATTACGGATTTATTTCCTACAGCTGCTGGTTGACACAAGGATGTGGCACTGTTAAGTGGCACATAATCAGCTCCCTCCTGCCTTATGGAGAAGAAGTGTAAGAAAATAGCCTGCTGTGCATCTCTATTATAATCTGTAATAACAAGCTATAATAATCACAGTTATCACAGTGATCCACTGTGCTGCCCTGTCATTTTATCTGCTTCTCAACTCCTGTCTTGCCTCAAGATCTAGCTTCTTTACTCTTTCACTGTAAATGCACATGCTTTGTCATCTACAAAACTTTGTTTCTTAGTGAGGTTTCAAAAAGAATTCATTTCAAGTTGATCTGTACTGTGTTTTGCAGGAGAATGTGAAGAAGCTCTGTCTGGGGCTGTCCATATTTCCAAGATGTTGGGCTGCAGCTCCAGGCATTTTTTGAGATAGGCAGATTGTGTGAGCACACCCAAGGTGATACACGGCTCAGCTGAGATGAGCTGGAGTTTGCCTGCAAAGTGCTCTGCAAACATAAATTCATGATATGACAGTGCCTGCTCCCACCACCCTGGCTCACCCAATTTTATTACCTATGTAGCTGTGCATTTTGAGTACTCAGTGAATGTATGGCTGAAACTTTTTATTCACTGAGTAGTAAAAAATGTCCCAGAGCCTTATACACTCACATTGAGGGATACTGTTCCTTGGAATCCAGTCAGAAGATTGGCAAGAGAAAAAAGGATACTCAGTGCTGGTCTCAAGAACTATTGTGCTTAGCTCACACACCTGTAGATCTTCATTTTGTAAGGAAATAATTATATTAAGCACAATGTGAATATTACTTAAATTGGAGACAATTTTTCAGATATCAAGTATTTGTGATAAGGATTTCTAACTGAGGACGTAATTTTGAGAAAAGAGAACCTCCTGGGCTTTATTACATTTGAATTAGTACTATAACATCACAAGAGAAAGACATCATTAATAAGCACTGTCTTAGACACATTTCTGCTGCTACAAACAAAGGATCTGGGATTTGTGTGGAGCAGCTGCTGCTTCGATTTAAGAAGGCAGGGTGCTGCTGTAGGTCACTTGGGAGAGCAAGGATCTGCACAGTAGGACTTACAGATCCCCAGAGATGGTTGTTCCTGTTGCTATTTTACAAGAGTTTAAGTATTCTCTTTAATCATCATGTAAGTGTTTATTTGGCTCTGTCTATACCTTTCATAAAGGGGTATTAGGACCTTTCTCATATCTTGCTACTAATTTGCTGAAAATACATTACCAGTGGTCATTACAGTCCTTAGAATGTGCAGTGGGTAGCTTTGTGCGTCACCTCCCTTTTGAAAACCTGTGTTTAAGTGAGCAGTTTTGTTTCTACTCCTTTAAAATCACAATAATTCAATTTCTTCCATACCTCCTAAAATCTTATGTGCGTTTTCATTTAACACAACTTTGTTCATTGTTCAAAATGTTAATAAACTCTCTAAAGAAATCAGCATGAACTGCAGCAAACAATATGCATTTCTGTGGCAGCAATCTAATTACACACCAAGGCTCTGTTCTTTGGTTTAGATATTTTTTGCCAGAAGAAATCTAAATATTGTACTGTTACACTTCTTTTTAAATGTATCTTTAACTTAACTCTTAAGTCATGCCTTTCTTTTATGCTATTTCATTCATGGGTTCATTGCTACAGCATGCCCTAAAGAACTTGCATGAGGTGATCTGTTATTTTTTCCTCTGGTTTCAGAGAAGAAAGCTATGAAAGAAAGAATTTAACACACAACTGACAAATTAGTGGGAGATGCCTGAGACTGAACTGACTCAGAACATGAGGATTGGTGTTTCCAGCACTGCTGTTGCTCACCACTGTGATACAGTTATTCCTACAGACCTTTACACAGGATCAGTTCAGCTGAGTATCTCATTCCCCATCTGTGGTTACAGTGAACCCCAAGTACAGCATCCAGACAGGTAAGAGTATCACTGCACAAGAGCATCACTACACTACTCCCTAGCTTTACTTCCTAGTAATCAAATATAAGGGACGACTTCACATAAAAACTTCTGTGGATCACATGGTCTTTTCCTAAAATACAAATCAAATGGCATAAATTAAATCACATTGTGTGTAAGCTAAACATAGCTCACAAACACACAGAAAAATATCATTTACTTTATTGGAAAAAAAAAGAATTTACTTTATCATATTACCAGAACATACATGGTATGTTTTATAGGTTGTGACGTTTACATAATCTTGTTGCTACACAGTATGCTGATATAATTTATTGTTATTTTTATTATTAGAAGTTTGGAAAAAGTTATTTTTGGATATCAGGATAAGCAAAAATATTATAATAAATTATTAATAATATTATAATAAAATATTATATCTAAATATCAGATGCAGATTCCATGGCTTTAGTCTGTTGCTATGGAACTCAATTTGTCAAAATAAACATTTTGTCTAATCACTAAGATCTTGTTTATTATTGGGTAATTTTACTTCTTCCCAAGAATGGGAGGTTCACTGGCTCATCCTAGCACTGTTTTGGCTGCACTGCTTCTGTCATAAATCACTGTTGCAATAGGAAAATTCAGGTAAAGAATTAAATTACAGGGGAAACCCACTATTTTGCTTGGAAGTAACTGAACCAGGAAGCCTAAATGTTAAGAATCAAAGGCTGAGCCTTTCATCCCAAATGCGCTTCAGTGGTTGCAGTGTTATAAATTGATATGAACTAGTATTTACTTAATCTCTAATACTCTTACAATTCAGTTTGATGCAGTGAAGTATGTCAAACTTTGCTTCAATTTGAAGCAAAGTATTTAACCCTTCTTTCCTCCAAAGACAATACCAAGAAATTAAAAATATGCTTTTGCTATTCATGTATCTTCCTTCCTAAAAGTCCTTCCTTGAAAATTCCCTGCCTACAGTAATATACATATCTCATGGGGGACCTGTGAAGGCATACTCCTTGCAGCAACCCAGCGGTCATCTTTTTCACCTCCTATTTTATATCTGTTCTTCTGTGAGTGACAAGACCCACTTACACTTTCATCCCTATTTTTATGCTCTTCCTGAACTGTTTGCTATAGATCTCACTTCATCTGCTTGAAAGTACTACTTGCTATGGAAGCCATCTCCAGCAGACAATTGTAATGCTCATCAGTGAGTACTATCAAAATGCAAAATATTTCACTTCTCTACCAGTACAGAATATCTCTACTTCTTGTATGCACATAAAGCTCACGTACAATGCAACAACACAATGCACAGGGAGAGACCTTCCCTCTATGCCAGTATATTTAAAAAATATAAAGATTTTCTAAGAAGCAAAATACTTTTAGAGAACTCAGGCCTTAGGGTTTAAAATGAAAATGCTGTTTGAGAGAATCTGTACTTTCTGAAGGGATGAGTGTTACAGTCTGCATGCAGTCAAAATATCCACTTAACTCAAAGGAACTTAAACTGCAAAATAATGCAAGCCAGGTTTCCAAAACTAAAGAGAAATTTCAGAGAAACTAAGCCTCTCTCTAAAGTATTTAATAATGATATATCTTCTTGAAGGCCCCTAAGGAGTGAGCAAGTCTCCTCACTTTCAGAGATCCCACACCTCCCAGGATGAGTTTCAGCACATTCAGTATCTTCAAGCTGACCTCCAAGTAAGGAGAGCACAGCTTCTCAGAAGATGCTCTGCCTAATTAACAACCTCTGCCACACTGTGACCAGTCTGTATGCAAATTCATTGACAGCCTCATTCTAACTGATAAAATACAATTTTACCAAGTATATTCTGCCTGAGCATTTGTGTTCCCAGCAAGAATCAATAGCTACTGTCACCACTGCATACTTCAGATCAAATCCTACTTTACTGGAGAAGATTGAGTTCTGCTCTAAACTGCAGGTAAAATCAAGAAAAATAATGTTAAACCTTAAATTATATCAGTGTATCTTTTTTGACTTATTCATATATAAACTCCTTGGTTTTTGATTTTGCTGTAATTTGTCAAAGAATAAGTACACTACACAATCTAAAGTTGACATATCCTTTGTTGCTTTTTTTAAACTACTCCTACCTCAGAGCACTGAAATTGGAATAGAGACATTTTATTTTACTGAAGTTACTGAAAATTGTTGCTGGTCATTAGATAGCATATGTTCATTTGCAAGCAGTTTTCTACTTTATCTGAAGCTGAACCATACAAATGAGTAGTTTACACACAAGTAATTATTAAAAATATTTATAGGTATAGTATTATGTTGGTAACATTCAGCTTATTCCTTATTTCTGTTTAAAAGTATTGTCTATGATTTTAGAATCTGGGTGGGTTTTTTCATATTTACTGAATACGAATGTAGAATATATTTAAATGCTACCAGGAAATTCACTATGAGAAAAAAAAGAGAAAAAAGATGAAAAAGCAGAAAAAAGAGGGAAAAGAGGAAAAGCAGAACAAATGAGGAAAGAGGTCTATTTCATGCATTATAATTTTATGTCTGCCTCTTCTCCAGTTCATTAAACTAAAATAAACAACAGCTAACAAAATAAAATCTTTTAGCAGCTCCTGTTTATAACTACAGACAGGAAGAATGCATAGACACATTAATAGCACCTAAAACTGATTACTTTTTTTGAGCAAATACAGCTATAACTGTTTATCTTTTCAGTATATGAGTCAATGTATTTTCTATTCTGCCAACTGATTGTTGCAGACCAAAACATAATTTAAGGGCTCATGGTGCTTCAGTGACACCACTGAAGCCACAAGAACTTCCTGCTACTGAACCCAACTGAAGGTTTTTGCAGCTGTTGCCACTGTTAAGCTGAACTTCCCCTGCTGGCAGCAGGATATTGCCAGAAAAAGAGCCAAAGGATGAATTTTACTTCATGATGAGTAAAAAGGAACTGGATCTACTCCAGATCTACTGGATCTACTTCTACCTTTGCACAACTCAAGAATAAGGAGCTTATGTTATAACCCCTACATTTTATTTAAAGAATTACATTTTCCAGAGGTTGCTGGCTGTATTCATATACTGTCACTGGCACAGTGTCTGCAACTTCATAATGTTCCCCGCTGAGTCTTACTACAGTGATGGAAAAGAGTTACTTCTGAGGAAAACTTCACCCTAAAAAAGTAATGCATTTAATTAATCTTGAAATTTTATTATTCAGAATATTTGGCAGAGAATTTCCAAGTTCTGCTTGGTTACTGCAAGCACTGCTTTACTTGGAAAGACAAGGTACAAAGTTTTATATATGTGGGATTCCACATAAATGTATATAAACAGTTACAGCTGACACACATCAGATGTAAAAACAAACAAATGCAACACAATAGGTGTACACTACATTGTACAAACTTAGATTTAAAATAAATGTTATTATTATTATCATCATCATCATCCCTACAATAACACAAGCTAGCTGTTTATTAACTGAGATCACACTCTCCATAACCAATTGTTGCATTAATCCAAATGTACCTGCTTGAATTTAATAACCATAAAGCCTTAAGGACATAGAATGTTACTTACAGCGAGTTGGTAAGGTTTTTGCTCCTCTCCTGCCCTTCTCACTGCTCCTCAGTGACAGCTATAAAGCAGAGAGGATGCAGTTGCCAGCATATATAGGCAGAGTATCCATGTCCCTTCAGCCTATCACAGCCACGGGCTTTGCACTGAACGTGCTGCAGCAGCAGCATCTCCCCCCTCCTCCCACAGCTCCTCCAAAATATACTTCGCAAAGAAAGCTCCCTGAAAAGCAGCGGGATCCGACAGAGAAACGGCCCTTGCCTAGGTTAACTCTGCAGTGCCCTGTGTTTTCTTCCAGGGGCTCCATTCACAAGTTCATAAGCAGTGAGTGTCTGATCACATGCTCCCTGTCTGTGCTGCACACTCCGGGACATTTCTGCTGAGGCTGCTGCAGTAAAAGCAAGAGCTTTGATTCACTTCTGTGAAATATTATTGCCAGGAAAGAAACATAGATATGGTTGAAGTACCACTCAAGTGACTGCAAGCTCTGAGCAGGTATATAGCCGTGGAATAAACATCCCAAGATAAGCTTTATCCAACTTTTTCCAGCTTATCTCTTTAATCATATGTACACTTAAAAGCAATTCTAAGCATTTAAGATTTGTTTCCCTGTTCTAAAAGTTTTATGTGGAGTTCTTTTTCCTAGATGAATCCAGGTGACTTCCTGTCATTTTTATTTCAGTCAAGTTAATCTAAAAAATATACTATCAGCATTTCATAGTCCTAAACAGCTTATAGCTAGTGTGGCAGATTTGGGATGGTCATTGCTTTCGCACTGCAGTATTATCACAGCCAACCTTTTTGTGAAGGAAAAAAAAGCCACAGCTTTTTAAAACTGTCATGGTTGTGTTTGCTTTTCTAATGTTACAAGACCAATTACAACTCTGCTACAATTCTGGAAGAGCCTATTCAAAATAAAACCAGTACCTAAACTCCCCAGGTGAGGTTTCTGGTGTCATTGCACTTGTTGTGCCAGATGTTATGGCACACTATGGTCTGACTTGCATTTCCAATGCCTGGGTTGGCTGCTGTAATGATTACTTCTTCAATATTGAAAAGCATCAAGAAATCCCAGAGTCAGTTGCCACAGCCTCTGAGATGTTTTCCACCTCAAATCAACTCCTGAGTTCACAGGCTTACAAACTGGGCACACTGGGACCCCATAGGAAAACAGGTGTTTTGGAGACTCTTCCTATTTATTTCTTTATTTCTGAATTTGACTGAAAAGACTGAAAATTCAAATTTTTTTGTGAGGGTATAAGAAATGCAAAAATTGAAGTTGTCCCTAGTAAAATTAAAGATAACTGAAATTTCACTTCAATGTTTCATCCAAATGGCTTGCAAAAGGTAAATAACTTTCAAAGGAAATTAAAAATGGAAACTAAAATTAAGACTGGAGTATTAAAATGCTGGTTTAATCAGTGTTGGAATACAGCCTTGAAGTCACCTGATGTGTTTTTAGTTTTCTGCTGTACCTGTAAAGCTTGCTGTGAAGAGGCAATGGTCACATTTTCCATTAAAATATTTCTTTTTATAATTTCTCAGAAAGAAAAAGGAAATGAAGTGTGAAGGTACAAAAGGCAAGCTGGAAAAGGGGAATTAAAATGCCCTTCTAAAAAGCATGTTCCATGTCTCTTCTATAATTTAGAAATCTTCAGGTTCGTACTAGTTTCATAATTCTCATCATCAATTGTTGGCAATATACAAACCTTTCTTTAACAGAATCTTTCTATGGTGGACAAAAGGAAGATCATTAATTTTTCTATCACAGGTTCTGGCTAAGTCAGACCTGATGTGGACCTGTGAATTTGTTCCAGACCCTTCAGACTGCTCTCTTTCACAGACAGAGAAAAACTTTGTTTACTTCTGAAACACAACAAATAGAGATCCCCTCTTTAGTGTCAAACTGTTCCAAAATTCAGGATACCAGCATGTGAAAAATAACAGATGATCCCAAAAGGTTTAAAGGCTGGGGCTTATGGGTAAGCACCCAACAGACCTATTATTCACAGCTAACAAGAGACAAGCTTCAATATGTTTTTGCACATGGAAGTCAGCTGTGATGATGATACATAAAAGGTGCTGTGCCCATCCAGTAATAGCACTGATTTATTAGCATTACTGAACCCTTTGGTTTGCAAACAAGGTGGGAGAGAGGCTGTGTTTGAACAGGAGGCTCTAGCACAGCACCAGAAAATGAAGCAGACAATGTGTTATCAGTCACTGCTGTCCCACTGTCAGTTCTTATGCAAAGACATAGATCAAAGCAGAGGGGATTAAAGAGTTTGTACCCACTTTCTAACAGCTTTTGCCTCTTCCACGACTGTACAGTGCAGGTTAGAAGGGAAAAGGCAGTTTCCTCAGGCTTTTAATCCAGTTATGATTAAATGGCTCTACTCCCAACTTTGTTTTTCCCTCACCTGAATAGCCTGACACTCTTCTCATGCTAGGCTCGTGGTGTGGGTCTAGGTACTAAATTTCATGAATATGTGTTTGGGCTGTAATTCACTGAGCCTAACGTTATTTGAAAAAAAGCTGTTCTGAGCTATAACATGAAGGGCTTTAAATTGACTCAGATACACTCAATATTTTAGGCATTGAGAAAATAATTTGAAACAATTAATTAGGGATCTAGCACATTTTTTGTGCATGTTTTCCACATTTGGTGTCAAAGGAACAGTCACTGTTACCTGTGCATAAAAAACCCCACTGGTTTGTTGTATTTGGTTTACTCTATGTATGTAGTTAAAGGATGCTATTTGGAGACTGCAGGCATTTTTTCCAGTTTTCCTTGCAGTTGCTCCTTTAAAAAGACAACAGTTAGCAGAACCCTATCTTTGTCTTTCTTTCCCCCCCACCCCCAGTATATTCTTCCATTAATTTAAAAATACTAGTTACAAGAAATTACTTATGAGAAGGTAAAAGAAACACAAACAAGTGAGAATGGAATGAAAAATCCTTTTATCTTCCATAAACAAGGTCCAAATCTGCATAAGCACAAAGATGAGACAGGAAAGAAGAGAGTATTTTAGATAAAATGTGCAACTAAGAATTTTCTAATTAAAACAAAGGGTGTGTTTCCTTTGAAGAAAGTAAGAATTAAATAAAGCCTTCCAATACAAATAGATGGATTACTCTCAACAGACGAGGGTAAAACTTAAGTCTCCTGCAGAACATAAGTAGACTTTGCAACAGATTAGCCAGGAGATGAATCTGAGACAGAGCTGACAAACTGGGAAAGTAACTATCCTCTTTTTTCATAAATATTTTATGTGTGACTTGTTTTCCCTGTTCAGTTCCTATTGCTGGTTGTGTGAACATGTGAAGGTAAACCAAAGAAGGAAAAAAGGAACTGCTAACGAAGTGAACATGGACACAGACTCACACACACAGTTTCAGAGGAGTTAATGTACCATTTGCTAGTTCGAGGCAGCCTGAGCACATTACTCTTATGGAAGCAAGCCTACAGAAAGAGAGGTTGTGATGAAGTGAAAAAGTGTCAACAGAAAAACTGACAGGCTGTGAAGAGTCACAGAGACAGTGAGAGCAGGCTGCAATCACAGTAGGCAGACTCTTCCAATACAGAGATAGGAATAGCTTCTGCTGTGAGCTGAGATGTGCTTACCTAGGGGCGTAGGCACTGCCAGGGCACTCGTCCAGCCATGTATTGCTCACAGAGTGTTCTCAAGCATTGACTATTGTGAGCTTCACAGAAGCTGTGGCTGACAGATGAACTGCTATGAGGCCTTAAATGTGCTATGAAGACCTCATGTTAGAAAAGCAATTTAGAGCAGTTAGTTTATGAATGGAATAACCCCTGTGTGGATGAAAAGACAGATCCAGGTGAGGCATGAGGAACAAAGATGGCTTGAGATACAGAGGGAACACAATGCAGTGCTTGTTGTTGAGCAAGTGATTTGTTTGGATCACTGTTTACAATAATATCAAAGAACACACAGTACTTGGTTGAGAAGTTATTTTGCCACTGACTGTGATTAATGCCTTGTCACAAGGGCCATGCACTTGCAATAAGATTGGAAGAGCATTTGCCACCACTGTAAGACTTGAGTCACTCTTGAAAGGATGAGAACATCACTAGAGTCTCTTCATAAAGAGCATGTTGGTGCCCAGTTGTCTGAGATTACAGCAAGTACTATGACAAGGGATCACACCAGTGTTTTTTGCTGTACCTCCTTGTCAGCTTTTCTGCCAAAAGGTGTCTTTGGCTCCCCTTCAGTCTGTGCAAACACATGCATCTTTCCAGAAAAGACCAATGCAAAGCTTCAGGAAACTTTATGCTTAGTAGAACACATTGGAGAAGTTCATGGAGGACTGTCTCCTGTCTTGTCAGACAACAACCCAGAGCAGAAGGAGCAAATGTTACCTTACTCATGGCTTCAGCTGGGAATGTGTGCCCATGGCCAGGGAGACCCTGTACATGTGGAAGATCTGGTTCCCACTCACTTCTCTGGAGCTCTCGTTTTGGGATATGTGTGGAGTGGGTTGACCCTGGCTGGATGCCAGCACCCACAAAAGCCTCTCTTGTCACTTCTCTCCACAGCTGGACAGGGGAAGGACTCCTCTACCTGAGTAGTGGGAGAAACAACCTATGAGGAACTGACCATAAACCCCCATTCCCTGTCTCCCATCATCGCTGGGGAAGGAGGAGGTAGAGTTTGGGAAGGGATGGGGCAAAGGTGTTTTAAAGATTTCTTTTACTTCTTATTATCCTTCTCTGATTTTGTTAGTAATGAATTCAATTAATATCCCAAATTCGAGCCTGTTTCGCTCATGATGATACTTGATGAGTGCACTCTCCCAGTCCTTATCTCAACCCAGGAACCCTTGGTTACATTTTCTTTCCCCTGTCCAGCTGTGGAGAGAAGAGACAGAGAGGCTTTTGTGGGTGCTGGCATCCAGCCAGGGTCAACCCACTCCACACATATCCCAAAATGACAGCTCCAGAGAAGTGAGTGGGAGCCAGATCTTCCACATGCACAGGGTCTCCCTGGCCATGGACACACATTCACAGCTGAAGCAATGACTAAGGGAATATTTGCTCCCTTCTGCTCTGGGTTGTTGTCTTCGCCTCAGAGCTGGAAGTGATATATGTACACAGCCCACCTGCTTGAGTGCAGGAAGATGCATTTATACTAAAATGAGTACTTCCATTGAGCCATGTGACCCTGCTCCTGACTCCTGCTAATATAGTTAGCATAACCAACACCATTTCCTAAGACAAACAGTCATAACATGTAAGAATGCTGGTCACATATCACCTCCTTCTCTTTTTCCCTTTTCAACACTGTAGTTGTCACCAAGATGTGATGATCCCCATTACAGAATAGCCAGATCCCCTGTCAGCATTGTGAAAAAAAAATATTTGCGCATGCAAGATTGCTACCAGGATGTGGTGACACCTATTCTGGAACACAGAAATGTACAGTACAATGAGATACAGCCTATAAAATCAAACAGCTGCGAGGCATGATGCTGGACAGCAAAACCCATGATCCCTCCACTGGTCTGGGACACAGCCACTGCTGTCTTCTTCCTCTGAAGATGGAATGAATAATATTCTCCTGGGTAAAGTCTGAGTCCAGATTATGGCTATTGTATCATGCACTGATTACTAAGAATTGGAAACAATCTGCAGAGGGTCCAAGTGACTAAAAGTGCAGTAATTAAAGACTCTAGATAGTAAGAAAGCTACAATCATTACTAGAAATTTTGCTTAGCTGAAAGCATTATTCATAAAAACTGTGCAAAAAACTACACTAAATCCTAAAAATTGTAGATAACTATGTAATAAACTATGCTGAAAATTAAGTGTTTAATTGTAGTAATAAAGGTCTAATTGTACCTAAAACCCTGTGGCAAATTCTCATTCTACCAAGGATCCCTAAATGAATCTGCCTGTCCCTGTGACATTAGGTGACAGAGCCACCAAGTGTTCACATGCTCCATCCTGCCAACTCCACAAGAAATGCAATCATCTCCAGCTAGGAGGGAAAACAGCGAGCCAGGAAAGATAACAGCTTAAGCTGCTGCAGGTAGCTTCACCACAGTGCAGCCAGCCATCTCCCCACTCAGAACTGCTTGCCATCTGTTCTCCTTATGATCTTGTTCACTTCCACACCTCAGATAATCATAGCTTCCACATTATCATTAGGAGAGACAGGCTCTCATTTAGCCAGGATTTACTGGCAGAGCCAGGCAGTTAAATAAGAAGGACAGTCCAATGTATTCATTACATTTGTACTCAGAGGCCTTAGTTCAAGCTCCTGCTTTCAAGTACAGATGCAGTCTTTGCCATATGCTGTGAAATGCCGGCTAAGTTCTGAGAGGAATTTTCCATGAAATATTTTGTTAGAAAGGGTTGTTCTCTTCCAGCTTATTTTTCTGTGCTACCACGTTTGGCTCCAGCTGGATTTGGAATCCAAACAGCCTAAATCTAGGCCAGATTTCAAGTGGCAGCACCCTCTGTCAAAACTCTGGCAGTGCTTGTCTCTGGTCAGAGGCACAAATTTTGAACCTCTCTGTGCTGAGGTCACATGGTGCCAGTCTAGAAGCAAACTGTTTTCACAGCAGTCTGATATTCTGCAGAATTCTCTGAAAGACAGTCTAGGAAAGTTTTGGAAATTTTGAGATTTCTGTTTTCCTCCTTCCTGCAAACTCTTAAAAAAGCACTCTCTTATTAAGTGATTTTATTCTGTGTAGTCTTAAGAGACATCTCTTCCACCTCTACCACCAGGCTAACTTTTCTCAGCAGGAAGTGGTCAAGAAAGGTCATTTTTCACTGTTTTCCAGTGCTCAGAGAACACAGAATGGTGTGAAATTATGCTTAGGGAAGGAGAATCACTGGCACATTTTGTGTTACATACCTTGCAAAATATAATGAAGCAATATAACTTACCTGCCCATAGCTTCTGCTGAATTCTAGGGCATATTTTCAGTTTCTCTCTTTCAACAACACACCAGTCTCAACCTATTGCTGTTGCCCATTGAAGCAAAAAGTAAGAAAACAGCTATGTATCTACATTCTCTGACTTGTGAATGATTAAATGCAGTTAATATTTTACATTAGTTGCTATTTTCTTTCTTAGTATGTATTCTCAGCATGTAAAATCACACTAATCTTTCATCAAAATTATCATTTATTTACTTTATCTTACACAATAACAAACTCACACAACCCAGGTCTACATTTTATATGACTGTAGTCTTCAAGAAGAATAATTGTGGAAATTAATTTATTAGATATAAAAACAAAAAGCCTAACTCAAGATTCTTCATCTCTGAGTACAACACGTATCAACCACATTCCAACCCTGCAACACTGCTAAGATAAAAGATATAACTCAAAGCTATGTTAAACAAAGGATTAATTACATGATCTCCTTACTTCCCTTCCACTGAAAAAAAAAAATCCCATGAGAAATAGTGTTACACTATATTCAATGGATACTTACAAAGAAGAGCTGCTTTCTACCAATAGAATAGTAAGCTGTCACAAAAAGCCTGGCAGTATTTCTGGATGCTCAAGACAATACAGTTCTCTTCAGCTCTGCAGCTTTCAGCTCAGCTGGCTGCTACTGCTGCTATCCAGGAAGACAAGCTGTAAAACTGTGATGACCAGGTGACCAGAAGCATCCTCAACTAGCATGTGGAAGAAGACTGGGGAATAAGGGGTGCAGAACCTGTGTTAAGACTCAGAACATTTGCTATAGTTCTGCCTGTTGAATTTGAAATAGAGATAGGTGGAGCTGTGGGTTTTCTTATAGTGGAGCTCTTAACATCCTCATCAGGCATCAAAAATCAATTTTTATCTTATATGAAAAATGGGCTGAATATTGTGCCTGGGATTGAAATGGGAGTGTAGAGGCACTGTGCAGTGAAGAAGGGAATGATGTCCAAACTACAGCAGGGGACACAACTTCCTTTACTCACAGCTCAGTTACACTCTATCATCTAGCATTACCTATTTAATATTTCTATTTGTTTGTCCTGTTAAACATCTATTGAATAAGCCATTCATGTTCATAACATTTCCTGTTTTGTTGAAAAAATAACCTTCCTGCTTTTTTTCAAATAAATGAATGGTGCTTCTATGTCTATGTTTCCTCTGTTTTCCTTCCAGCTTCCTTTAACAAGTATGTTTCTTGAGCAAAAGAATGTTTTAGCCTGCTTTGGATACAATAAATTTTGATTCATCATCTTAGCAATTTCAAAACATTTCCACTACTTATCAGAGGCTTCTGTTGCTAAAGTAACTACGAGCTGTCTGAAGGAACTGTATTTAAAAAAAAAAACAAACCTAATCCTCTCCTGAAAACAAGTACTGGATTCACTTCTATCATGGAGTTATGCTGAGCAGTAGAAACCACAAAAAGATGACAAATCAGAACCTGGCAGCAAGGTCAGCTGTACTAGATGTGATAATCTTTGTACTGTAATTATGTTGTAACAACATGATGTAATAACATTCAAAACTTCAGAATAGCAAACACCTTTCTTCACACATCTTTTTTTGTAATTTGTGCCCCAAACCTATGTACACTAAAAATAAATACTTGAAAGCATTTTGCAGCAAATAGCCTCCATAGCCTCGTTCTTCTGACAGAACTTGACCCTCAAAACAGGCAAGATAAATTAAAGATGTGTCAATATGCCTTTCCTAGTGAAACAGCACAAACAAGTCTTTAGGTCCACCAAAGAACCCGCATAATATCAAGATCATTTTAAGTTTCAAAATCAATGAAATATTCAAATTAGGGATGATTTTCTAAATAAAATGGTAACCAAAAGGTGTTTTTTTAATAGCCACTATCAGGAGCAGGATAAATAAGAACAGGTAAGAAAGAAGGCACTAACACACAGTACTTATTGATCTGTAATAACATTTTTTATTTTGCAATATTAATAACACTGGCTTCCCTATACCACCTTTAATATCTTACTCCTTCTGCCAGCTATGAAATTTTGACCAAATTTATGTGCTTTTAAAATGACTATTCATAAAGAGGTATTACATCAAAAACTGTTGTTCAAAAAGGGTGCAATGTATTTTTAAGAAATATATATTCAGAAGCGTAAGAAATCTGCTCTTCAAAAATTAAAAAAACATTGTCCAAAGGAACCTTCAAAATAAAGCAAAAGCTGTAGCAAAGAAGATTGATATTTTTTGTCTTATTTTCTTTTTAACCTTGAAAAGAAACATGTGAGAAAGCCACAGTAGTAGCAAATGAGTAGTTCACCACTCAATCTTAAAGTCATTTAAGGACTAGTATGCAATTAAGTAATTACTGGGCTGAACAGAACAGTAGTCAACATGGTAACAAATTACTGCAATGGTAATTTTTTTTTCTTTAGAAAAAGGAAAATTAGACAAAAAATATGTTTGTGTCTCAGATTTTTGGCTAGAGCTAGAATGGAAATCACCCAAAGGCAGGAACATACTCATTAGGATGTACGATAGAAATATGTATCAATAACCTTGAAAAGGAGGAGGCAGAGGTAGGCGTTAAGAACAACCCAGGGCATGAATTCACACAACAGTTGTGTGCCGTGGGCAGATATTCTTGAGATCAGCCTTATAACTAGCTGAGCTGCTGATGCAGCTACAGAGAATCCTCACACTTACATACAATCATAATAATGCATTCTATTTTTTGTGCCTCATTCTTCATTAGCAAAAAACACATTTTCAAGGCCTTGGGTTTTACCTTTTGAATTTAAACTTTTCACTATAAGAAATGCCATTTCCAGCAGCCTAGCACACCAATAGGCCCCTATCCTGGCAGGTGTAGCAGGCCTCAGGATGTGGTCCTGCAATACTTGCTCAGGAATCAACACCTTTGTACCTGGTCCCCAGGTACCCAAGGAGAATGGCACAATATGGGCCCATTTAAGAGCTGTCAGGGCAGGCAAACCAGGAGACAAGTCTTTGCCTCCATGAGCAGTGCCAAGGAAAAAATCCTGGCATGTGCAAGGCAACAGAAAACAGCAGAGAGAGCATGTGAGGCACCTGTCATGTTAGCAACCAGCAAATGAAGGACTTCTGAGAGTCTGAAAAGATCTTGCAAAAGAAGCTTAATATATAAGCTTGTACTTCTATACCCACCTGAGTAAAGGCTGTATGTCATTAACCTCAACAAACGAGGAACGTATGGCTAAATAATTAAATAAATTACAGTATGATGATATAAAGGAGTATTCAAGGGACAGATGCCAACATTAAATATAAATTTCCTTGGAAGGAAAAGAATAGTGAAGAAGCAGAAGAATATGCCATAAGAAAAAAAAAAAAATATTAAAATACTAAAAAAACATTTAAAAAGGAAAATCGTGGCAGTATGTGCAACATGTGCATCCAGTCAGAGGTTGCTGGTTTTCCTGCTGGCTCAGGACAGGGCCCTGCTGCTGGCTGGTGAAAGGGGATGCCCGTACTGGCGCTCCAGCTGGGGTGCAAAATGCTTTTTGTTTAAGTGTGGACATTCCTCAAGGCTTATGCTGTTATTGTTTACAAAGCTTCACAAACGCTTTCTATTGCTTAATAGGTCAGTTGAATTAATCAGTTGAATTGGTCAATAAAGGTGAATGAATATCAAAAAAATTGTATTTGGTCTCAGGACTTCTATTTCTGGGGAATTATAGTCCTGGATCTACATTTGTTATGAAGTTTGACTTTGTACGCTGGTTTATTGTTGTTCCTTAATAATAACAGTGTTAAGCAGTCATGCAGAGGTTTTCAAGTTCCCACAATCAAGTGTTTCCTCTTATTCTACACTGTGGTATTAAATTTTATTTACACATTATTTTGGAAACTTATTGATATGAATGAATTTTCCTCATAGATTGAGATAATCACTAAGTTGCTTTTAATTATTAAACTTTTACTATTTAATATGAAGACATCTAACACCTTCCTAGCTTCTGCTTTTCATGAGAAATATTTCAAAAATATACTCTCTAGCCATAATTTCTTTCTTTTCAAAAATCAGCTCTTTTGTTCCCTGGGTGTTTCCACTTGCAAATCAAAATACATAAAATTAGCTCGTCTTTTGTACTTGGGCAGAAAATACGATCATCTTATGGAACATCTTCAGTACATGCCAATAATGCTGGGCAACAGACCACAGAATCACAGACTGGGTCAAGCTGAAGGAACCACAGTGGTCATCTGGTCCAACCTCCCTGCTCAAGAAGGGGCATCGCAGAGCACATGGCACAGCATTGTGTCCAGATGGTTTGTGAAGATCTCCAGTGGAGGAGACTCCACAACTTCTCCGAGCAACCTGTTCCAGTGCTCAGTCACCTGCACAAGAAAGTGCTTTTTTATATTCAGGTGAAACTTCCTGTGCATCAGTTTCTGCCCATTACCTCTCGTCCTATTTCTGGGCACCACTGAGAAGAACCTGTATCCATCCTCTTGACACCCTCCTTTCAGATATTTATAGATATTAACAAGGTCCCCTCTCATTTGTCTCCTCTGAAGACTAAACAGGCCCAGCTCCCCCAGCTTGTCTTCGTAAGAGAGATACACACAATATTCCTCTTTCTCTCCCACAAATTCTCTTAGATATTTGTCTTTTATTAGAATACAGGCTTACTCATCCTCTCCCATCTCAGACCTCTCACTACCCATCACTACAGCGAGTATTCTTTCTGGTCCATTCTTTGTGTGTCCCATCTTAACCACAGCTGGAGGTCACAGAGTCCTCTACTTCAGCTGCCTAAAATATATGTAAGCCGCAATACCTGGGGGCCTTTACATTTGTGAGACACAAGAACTTGCAGTGAAAGGGTATCATTCCACCATCCCATTATCCCATTCCCCCCTCTCCTTTTTTCCTATTAAAGATGCAGCCATAGGAACTGGAGAGAAGAGCTAGGAATGTCACATCTTGAATAGTCAGTACAGAGTTGCAGGAAGCTCAGTACAAATCATGTGAAGTAATGCAGGATACAGAGAGGGTTAACAAGTCTTAAGGGTCAAACTTAGTCTAACCAATGTTGGTGGCACTGTTGGATGAAAACCTCTGCTTAATAAGTAGCATGATCAAGGATACCAAGAAGTTTGGATTCACTAAGTACAATCTGGAGAATTATAGGAAAAAAATTCTAGTGACTTTTGATCAGTTGTTGGAACATTTCTCGAATATTCAATATTCTCTCAGATTTTCACTTTCAAAAAGACTTCAGTGCCCTCCTCGAGCATAAGAGAAGATTTCTCTTCAAAGACACTTATGCTGTCCTCTGGGGAAGATTCAAATGAGTGGGCCTGGTTAGCTTTGAAAACAGAACAACATGAGAGAAACCAAGGAAAGGATAAGAGAATGAAAGAGTACAGGGAGAAGACAAAGAACTTCTTTCTGTTTTTCAAATTCTAAAAGCCCAAGAGGGACAATTCTGGGAAATTAAAGACAGCACATTAAAAACAGACAGAAGGAAACACTTTTTCATATCATGTGTGGTCAAAATTGTAGAAAATATAATTACCACAGCAAGAATTACAGTCGAGAACTCAGCAAGATTCTGATGGGCTTGCAGATGTATAAGGATATCAAACATATCAAGAGCAATTTAAAACTGCTGGAAGGCACATGTATTTCTTAAGGGAAAACTGTCCAAGCATTTTAAAACTGCACAAAGACATGTGCTAATCAGACTGAGAGACAAAGAAAAAGGTCTCTGCAAGATAATGCACCCACAGGATGCCGTTAAAGAAATGACACCTCCTCTGAAATCCTTTGCATTCATTCTCTCTCCCTCCCTTAAAAAAAGCAGCACAGAAAGGGACAATATCTGCCACAGTGAAAGGCCGTTTCCTTTATGGTATTGTCCAAGATGAAAAGGTGTCTGCCAGCAATTCTCCCAGCATGCTGGCATTTCAGCAGTCTTCAGCTTGTCCCATGTGTCTGGAAATGTATATCTGCCTTGAAATTCATAGAGTGGGTTCTACGATTAGCTGGATCCTTTCTACTTCTCGGAGCTCCGATTGTTTTTAAAAGCAGAAGGCACCATATGTAGTATATCTGTAATTTCCCATCTCACTTTTTTGCATGACTAGTCACAGTAATGATGCTTCCCTCTTGTTATGTCACGTTAACTGTACCTGCGCTGTCATGTGTCAGAAAAATGAAAACCTAAGAACTGTGAGGTTTATTCATTTAAATGAAACAGTTTGTCAATAGCATAACTGAGTGCAAGTGAGGCCAAAACACAGGGAGGTGTTATAAGCGACTTAGCAGCAGCAGTTCTCTGATGCTGAATTTACAGCCTTTCTAAACAATACACTCCAGTGCATTTTTTTTCTAGGACCTCTTCTTGCACCAATTTTAGTCTGCTACTTATATCCTGTCTACTGAGCAGGAAGCGATTATTCCCTTCCTTTTTGTAAAGTGAACTCCAAATTATATGCCAGTATTGCTGACACCAGTGCTTGACGTTGCCCTAGCAATCAGACAGTAGATGGTACTTGGTATATAAAAAAAAAAAAAAATCTGAAGCATAAGGAATGTCACAAACCCAAGTTTGGCACGACTGGCTTGAAACTCTGAAATGCTAATAATAACCCTGACTTAGGGTTATACATATTCCAGCTTCTACTGGAATGCACAGTTGCTGTTACTATGGCTTCAGTTGCCTCCAGAGTTAAGATCAGATGAGTCCCATGTCCTCCCTCCATATACTCCTTTCAGTGACGGAAACCTTTTCACCTTATCTTTGTTCAAAACAAAACCTTTCTAACCTGTCTGTTTCATATCCAGCCTTGCAAAGATAGGCTGTACCTAACAGATGGGGAGATACATCCTCTACAGAGGCTGTTTTGATAGGTGACACAGTACTGTGTGACCTTCAAGTCATCCCATGTTCCTACACTGAGACTCACAGCACATCACTGAGGGAGAATAAATGAAAAAAATATCATGTGCTGCCATTAATCCTTGCATCAGTCATCAGCTTTTTAGGGACAGAATCTCTCTGTCTGCCTCTGAAGCTGTAAAAAACAAATTCAGGAATAAAGTAATGTCTGATGTAATACAAGAATAATAATATTAAACTACATTTGACTCCATGTAAACCACCCCATTCCTCTGAAAACATACAACCAGGAAAGATAAAATTAATTTCTATTTACACCTTCACAAACTTAGCAAACTTGCCCTGAATTTTAAAACCAAATATTCCTTTCAAAACAAGCGGAGAGTAGGGGTTAAAAGGGGGAGTGATACAGACTTATTTAATAATAAACTGTAAGAGCAACCTTTTAAGTATACAATGCTCTTGCCAGCTCTCTGACAAAGTGCCTAACACTACAATCCCAATTTATTTTCTAAGAAATTACTGTTTGCCATAGTATTTCTTCTCCTGTTTATTCATTTGGTTATGTTTTAATAGATCGCGATAGAATCCAAACAGGATCAAGAGGTGAAAAATATACAACAAAACAGTTGTTTCATTCCAAAATTTTGTACAGGAAAAATATCACTGCTAGGAGAAAAAAATGTAATCAGCATGAACTGAATTAATGGGGAGGCACTCATCAGAGGAGCACTGGAGAACTGTGAACATGCAGAGGCAACAGACAGCTGAGATGAGTAACAGGATTTGGATTAGGATACGCTGGAAGTAAATTGAGTTTGTTGTATAGGTCGAACTTCTTTTTTTCTCTTAGTGATAATGAAATACTGTTGGCCATGTATTTTTCTGATTACACAATATATTATCTGAGATTGAAAAAATATGCCTTTTTCATGTCTGAGAAGAATGAGGTGAACAGTTTTTCACGGAATCACAGAATAAACCAGGTTGGAAAAGACCTTTGAGATCATCAAGTCTGACCTATGACCTGACACCTCCTCATCAACTAAACCACGGCACTGAGTGCCAAGTCTTTTTTTTAACACATCAAGGGATGGTGACTCCACCACCTCACTGGGCAGATGATTCCAGTGCCCAGTCTTTCAGTGAAGAATTTTTTTCCTGATGTCTAACCTAAACTTCCCCTGGCACAGCTTCAGACTCTGGCCTCTCATTCTGTTAGTGGTTGCCTGTGAGAAGAGACCACCTGGTTACAGACTCTTTTCAGGCAGTTGTTGAGAGTGATAAGGTCTCCCCTGAGCCTCCTTTTCTCCAGGATAAACAACCCCAGCTCCATCAGCCATTCTTCAAAGGGTTTGTGTTCCAGGCCCTTCACCAGCCTTGTTGCCCTCCTCTGGATGCATTCAAACACCTCAACGTCCTTCCTAAACTGAGGGGCCCAGAACTGGACACAGCATATTGGAAAGATCAGAGTAAGAAACATACGCTAAAGCAATACAGAAATTTCCCAGTGATGTGTACCAATTGACCAAAGAAACTCTCTTACAACTTTAGACAACCTTTAGCAATTTTAGCAAGAAATTCCAGTTTCCTCACTTTGTGTTGCTGGAGGGGGGATGCACAGAATTCCAGGATGCTCTTCCTTGAGGCATCACTCACCCAAAGAAACCTTTCACAGGTATACTGCAAATCTGATTTTCCTTGAACTTGCATTAGAGTATCTTCTTCTTCCCTTTTATTTACCATTGACATAAGAAGTAAATTTCTGTAATGCAAATAGTGATTGTCATTTTACCTTTCCTTTCCCAATTTCAGCATCTTCTTACTCTTCAAATCCCAGCAATGCTGAAATAATTTTTGCTGTTTCACATTTAGCCCCACATAAAATTGTAGTGTCAACATATGAAGATCACTGCAGTCCCTGAGCCATAAACAGGATCTCTACAAGGGGATCTACCTCACATGACAGGTTTACAAGGAAACCAAGCTCAAAGACTAGGAGCACAAAATTTTCAAACACGTAAGAATTTTATTTCTGACCAAATTTGAAAATATTAATAAAACTACCTTGTCAGCTGGGATCCAGCTCCAAGACTGCCCAGTACACCACCATTTAGTAATGCCATTCCTCCAGACTGCTTTCCTTAAGCAGCAATGCCCTCAGATCAATTTTTAGCAGCAGGTAAGAAGACATCTCTTAAAACATGTCTTAAAAATGTTGTGAATTGCAAAGCCCTGATTTCAAAATAATTCATGAATTCCTGACTCTTTCACCAAAAATGGCTTAAACACATATCAATTAAAATACTTACATTTAGTGTATTATGCTGCACTTCTAGACACTGACTAGTTTAATACCTAACAAATTACGTGCGTTTGTTGGATCAGATTATATGGTGAAAGTGCAGAGGTAGCGTCACTTTCAGACATGACCGAATTTATCCTTACCTTTTTGGAGATTTCACTCCTTTTCCAGATATCTTGGAAACAGGGATTCTTTTTTGTTCCCTAAAGTTCTCTGTAGTTCAAAGTCGCCCTGTGAAGAAGAGGTCACCAGAAGTGGCTAAGGAATTTTAATCTCAAGAAATTTCTACGGCTTTTCCAGCCACTATCGCGGCTTCAGCCGGCGCTCCTTCGTTAACCATTAACCAGGCGTGGCCCTATGTCAGCTTTATCAGCCGCTCTTTCTCAGCACGGGGGAAACCAGAAAACCTGTGGGCTCATCCAGCCGCAATTCGCAGCCACTGCGATAGTAGGGACGTGGGATTTCTCACTTATTCCCAGAGCCTTAGGTGAAAAATCCAGCGAGACGTGGCATGGAGCGAGCCAGCAGCTCCAGCACATCCTGCCTCTGCCGGGGCTACGCCGACGAGGATGCCCACGCTACGGAGGTGTCTGGGGAGTCACACGAGCAAGGGAGTGGGACAATTCGGGAAACCTCAGAGCCAGAGCTCCCGGGGCAGCGGCTGCCTGGCGGCTCCCGCCTGCCAGGGGCACTGCCGGGAGGGCGAAACCCTCATGTCCCCGGACCGGGACACGCTGCTCTTGGCGGGGACGAGGTGCCGGTGCCAGTCGTGCGCCAGCACCGCCAGCACTGCCTTTTGCAGCAGTCGCCGCGCAGGAGGCACCCTGGCTGGGCTCGGAGCTGTTCTACAGCGGTTTCACAGGAGACGAGGCCCAGGCTGCCGCCATAAAGCCATGGGACCCCAACCTAGGGAAACCCCCCCGGCCTCGGGTAGGGCAGGCCTGTCCTGCGCGCCCCCTGCCGGCCGGGGGCAGGGCACAGAGCCCGCCGTGCCCGCGGCCTCGCCAGCCCGGCCTGTTCGAGCCCTGGGGCCGGCACAGCCCGGGCTTCATGTCAGCTGGCCCGCCTTGATGCGACTTACTCCAGGATTTAGACTTGCCAGAGACTAGAAATGAGCAAAATGGGGTTCCATTGTCCCCCGGTCCTGTTTGTCAGAGGCGGTCCGCAGCCCCTCCGGGCCCCTGGCAGGGCAGCAGCTGCCCGGGGCCAGGCCGGGTGAGCCCCTCACGGGGGAGGACAGAGCCCAGCCACCTCTGGCGCCTGCTGCTGGGAGACAGCAGGATCCTCCAGGGCAGGATGGAACCAGGCTGGGCACCAGCATTTGATCTCATCAATGCACATAAATGCCTCAAAGGCGGGTGTCAAGAGGATGGTGCCAGACTTTTCAGTGGTGCCCAGAGTCAGGATAAGGAGCAATGGCCATAAAATAAAAGACAGAAGTTCCACCTCAACGTGAAGAACTTCTTTACACTGAGGGTGGAAAAGGCTGCCCAGAGAGGTCATGGAGTCTCCGTGCCTGGAGATGTTCAAAACCCACCTGGACACGTTCCTGTGTAACCTGATCGAGGTGACTGTGCCACGGCAGGGGGGGTGGACTGGAAGATCTCCAAAAATCCCTTCCAACCCTAAAAATTATGTGATTTACTCATTCCATTCTCTCCCTGCCTGAACAGCAGTGGGTGGCTTGGGACAGCCCCGACAGCTCCCAGTGTGCCCCCACACCTGGCCTGCCCACCCCAGCACAGCACTCTCCCTCCAGCTGCAACGTGGCTTTCAGCAAGAAAAATCACCTGGCTGGAGCAGGTGCAGGCCCCTTTCTGTTCCCCAGATGTCAATGGTGTAAGGAAAACCTGCGTTTTACCCAGGAGAACCCTTTGCAACACGTCCCTTTGCACTGCTGAAAAAAAAATGCCCAGGGATACCCACTTATATGCAACTTTTAGTATACTAATTTCTGACTTGAAAGGGAGTAGCACCTATTCTCTGTTTCTCTGTTTAATGCTCATTTTAGAGGACACCTCAAAAGCTCAGTCCCTGTCAATTATGACTCAGTTTTGAGGCTGAATGAAGCCAGACACTATTCTTGAACAGCTTCAGAGCCGTGATGGACTCAGCTCTGCTGTGACAGTCCCCACACCCACAGCAAACCCTGCCAGTGGCAGGCTGGAGCAGGGGAAGGTACAGGAGGACAGGAAAGCTGTTGCAGACCCTGGAGGCATCACTTCCTGGGGTGGGGTGGTAGGAAGCAAATTCAATACTTACATGGCTGTTTCGCTAAGGGCAGCCTTAATTCAGTCAAAGGGAGCCTCCGGTTGACTGAGGAGCAGGTTTTCTTGGTCATTCCTCAGGTCTTAAGTGCTACCTTCAGTTGCTACCTTCTGTATGAGCCAGCCCTCATGTGGTGAGCACATTACTGGATCAGATAAAAAGTATCTCTACTCGTGTTCTTAGCAGTGGACATGCAGGGAAGATGTACTTATGTATGTGCTGTCAAGTAATGATTTTTCCTCTGAAGACTGCTCCTGTCACTTGGTGACATGTGACCACTGGACTTCCAGAGAAAAAGATTTTTGTAGTTATTATCCATCAGCTGAGTTTTCTCTATCATGGTGTGATAGAAGCCCTTTGTGAAGCCATGTGAACTTTTGCCACGTGCTACATTTTGTGGTGGACAATGCAAGAGATTATATGAGCAGTTTACAAAGAAATACTTCTGGTTTTCCTGAACTGGTCATCTGCATACTTCAGGTGACTTATGTATCAAAAAATATCATAATTAAGGGTTTTGTTTCTGCTCAGCTGCCTATCTATAAATTTATTATACTAGCTCCCTGAACTGTATTATTATATATTTGATTGTTCCTCTGACCTTCATATTTTGTCTTCCATTTGTACTGCACCCTAAGTCTCCTTTTCTGCTGTCATTGGATTTCCTGCTCTCTTACACTTTTAGGGAGAGAGGATGCAATCCCTTCCCAGGTACATGCGCTTCTCTGAAGCACTCTGTTTTCTAGAGCAGGTCAAATGCTTGTTCCAGCTATTGATTTTAAGTATTTTGAGGCAAACTTTGTGAGCCTTCAATGCCTTCCACCCTTGTTTAGCCAGCTGTTATCATAAACCTTACTATCTAGTGAAAAAAACCCCAAATAAGTCTTCTATCCACCAAGTCTATAATTACCAGTTTACATTCTTTCGTAACTACATGTGTTGTGGAGTTACTTTTCAGAAAGCTCTAATCCTCACAGCTTGGCTCATTCTGTGTTTGTTTTTGATTCTGAGAGTGCTACAGCAACCTTTTGAAAACTAGGAGTTGGTAAGAGTGACACAGAGCACATTATTATCATGCACAAATTCAGCAGCAAAGAGAAGTATTATGAAAAAAAAATAATGAAAAGGTCTAAAGAATTAAATTACTAAAAATTAGGATGTGCCTAGGGTTCTTTGTGGAGCAGTGATATTGTACACTCTCAGGACTGTGCTTAGCCATTTGTTTTAACCATCATTGTTCTTGGCAGAACCATACTACCATACTCTCACCTTCCTTTCTTCTCATGGCAGTTGGACAGGCTGTTTTGGAGAATGGGCAGGCTGTAGAGAACTCTCACCAATTCTACTGCTGCTTCTCTCCTTGGTAATGCAAGATGCCAGTCCTAACACCTTTGGAGAATGTGTTTCAAAGGGCAGACACGATGGGAGTCTCTATGTAGAAGTGTCTTCACAAGTTTGAGGGAAGAGGACAGGAAACTGTCTCTGGTGGTCACACAAACTCTCACAACCTGAGTGGTGTGCAGCACTCAGGGCATCACAGCTCTGTCTTCTCTGTGTTCATGTCACACCCAAACTACCCCTTGGACAATACTGCCCACCAGTAATTAATTTCTCCATTCCACTTCCCTCCCTGTCTCTTTTCTGAGCTCTGACGAGTTGCACCTCTGAGCACAACCAAGCTGAGCTTCAGGGCCCAAAAACCCAGGCTGTATTTTTGCTCAGGGCCAGCAGCTGTTTGTAATTGCACCTTCCTATTCCCCAGCTGTGGCACCAGGATCTTGCAGCCAAGGGACGGAAAACACCTGATTATAGAAAAGCATAACAAACCTGGGCAACTAGCAAGTGTTGTAAGACTCTATTAATCACAGCTTAGTGTCTTGTGTGAACCTGTTTCTTGCTAAAACTGGTCTGCTGGTATCTGTGCAAAATGACGAGCAATCAGAGCAGAATTGTCTTTGGGCTAAGGGCTTGCAATGTGTGTTACACATGCAAATTCATTTTCAAGTCTCAGATGTGCCTAATCACAATATCTAATGAAAATCACACAGGCCTTGGACATAGTTGTGGTTATGTTGTATTTTCAAATACTAATTAAATTATGCTTCAAGTTAAGGAGCAAAGAGAAGTATTATGAGATGCAGAAGCAACCCAAATGAAGGCAGCATGGATATTTGAGAGGAAGGTATCTTTTTTCTCCATCTGCTGACATTGTTACTGAAATTTCCAAGATGTCAGAAGAACAATGTCCAAGACGCTAAGCAGTCTACAGAGTGGACATTGACAAACCAGATTAAAGCATTACTAAATTAGCAATAACAAAGACTAAAAGTCATCTGAAGTTCAACTTGAAGGGAAATGGCTCATCTAGTGTTTTTCTCATCTGGTTTTGCAGGTACAGGCTGAAGCAACAATTTAAAGTAATCCTAATTTAAGGGTTCTTTATATCAGGATGAAAGTCCTGCAGCCACATGCTGTAAAACATGAGTCTGATAGGAATTTACTTACAGGCCCAAATGCATTTAAGCTGTTTTGCCTGGTGAACTTCATGCTAGAATGCTTAATGTGGGATCAGATGTCTGATCATGTCTGTTGTTCTGCAACTAATGAAAAGAAGCACAAACCTATCAGGCAAGTAATTAAAATCTGTACCACAGACCCACTTCTGGCCCAGACTAATTTTGTACTGGTATTCTGATAGCCCAAGTACCCACTCCGAATGCCAAGGGCCAGATTTCACAGGCATCATTTTGCATCTGCCACAGGGGTGGGCAGTTTGCACAAACATGCTGACAGCATTACCTTGCCACGGGGCAGGCTTACTGAGATTTTCTTACCATATTGCTTTTTTTTAATGCCATCTTCTTGTCTTTTCCAAATGCAATATAGTCAATAAAGCAAGGTGGGGTTTTGGTTTTGATTTTTATTGTTTGTTTTTTGGTTTTTTTTAATGGGTTTGTGTGGTATTATTGTCTGGGGCTTTTAATGATCATAGTGGGAGTCAGCTTCATTGTCAGTATGGTCTCCTCTAGCCAAGCAGGAAATAGACATCCACAGTCCCCTTGGTTAACTTAGTGAAAAAAGTAAGTTACTACATGTGGATAGTGAATTCTAAGCACTTTAACATGCATGCTCAGATAGAAAAAGACTTGAGGCGTATCAAAATCCAAAGGAAGTACTCTGCCTCTATGTGCTGATGAATGAATTTTATCATGCTAACATATTAGTTAACTCATGTTGTAGTGCAATATATAGACATAGCATGCAGAAGCCAGAGTGTAACAGAGTTTTGAAGTGGAATGCATTTGATGGCTTCTATGGATTAACAAGGAGGAAACAGGAAAGGATTGTGTCCAAAAAAATAAAAGTGAAATATTCCCACAACCTTCTATTTTTCTATCTGCCAGAAGAACCACCAATCCCTCCACTGCACTCCTCCACCCCCCTGGATTTTTTAAGTAAAGATGTGTTTTGTGCAGATGGTGCTTTTCCACCCAGATTTTGATAGACCACTCAAATACAAGGAATACAGGGGTAAATAATTGCTTTCTGGAAGTACTGTTGAAAAGTTTTCTGATCCAATAGCTATCAGGCCAATAAAGTGCTTTATGCAGAGTGTGCATTCAAGGAGTTATAACTTTATGACCTGAAAGTTGATCATAGTATGTTCTTCTGACATGATTCTAGCAGCCTTCCCAAATGAATACTGTAAATATCATAGCAGAATATCCCCAGTACTTTTTCTCAAACAAAAGGAGTGAATAAGTTCTTTGCTAAATAAAATTGAGTCTGTCCTATTAGGAATGTTAAACACAGAACAGCCAGAATAAAGGTATCTTGGGGGATTGTGTTTTCCTCGTCATAATTCTTAAAAGATGTTTAACATGACCTACTCAATTAACCTGAGTTAAGGCAAGAGATACACATTGTACTGATATATCCAAAGGATGACATTCATTCCAATATAAAATGAATAGCATTGTATTAACGTTTATTTCTAATTACAAGAAACAGAATATCAGTCCCTTATTTGTACAAAAATACCTGAAAGATTACAATTAGGTTCACAAGCCAAAAAGCTATTTACAGTATGAAGCAAAGCATATTGAATAAAGGTTTTGTCTCTTAAGTTAATACCTTTTGCATTCCCTGAAACTTTAAACTTTATTCCATTTTACAGTCACTAAATCTTGCATTGTGACAATATAATTTACGATAAGCAAGTCTTGCCACTGGAAAGGTGCATTGATTGGTCAAACTGTCAGGTATTTAGTGCAGAAAAGATAAGACAAAACATCTAAACTGAGGCACGTGTTTCTTCAAGATTAATTAACAAATAAAAAGTTTTTTGTACTTTAACACCTATCGTAACATAACTTAACTAGTAACCTCATTACCAAAATGGTTTGGCATTTTCCTTCTCAACATATTCAAGATTGCTACATGAAGTATTTATTTAGAAAATAAAATCACAGGCAAAAAGATAAAAATTCAACAGGCTCCAAAACAACCCTGAGCATCCCCTTTACATTCATGTCATTTAAATACAAAAATAAGAGTCAAATGTCCTTCAGTCCTTGGTATTCTGAGCTGGCAGCCAGCTGAATCTGTTGGAAAACTAAGGTGGCATTGACTGTTTTCCAGCAGAAAGAAGACAAAGCAGTGATCTGCTTAAGTAAGATTGTTGCCACTTTGAAGGTGGTCACTTTCTCAAAACAGCTCACTTTAGCTGGGAAGAGTACAAAATACTAAGTCAACCATCTACATACAAAAATCATGGTTCATAGTCAAACTTTTATTCTCAATTTAAATAAGATGCAAAGTTTTTTTTTTATAAATATGAAACACTGCAAATACTATCTGCCTACTGGGAAAAATGCATGGTTGTCACTAAGCTATGTAAACAGAAAAACTTAAAACTACAGCATAAATGGTCTTATTAAACTGGTAATGTAGTCAATACAAGTATCTTTTTTCTCCTAATAGGGGCCAAATAGAAGCATGCAAAGTGAAGTCAGACTTAAGTTAGCTTAATTTCAAGGTTTTAAAATACACTGTCTAGAAAGCAGGAACACTCATTTCACTATGTACAATTAAAAAAAGCAAAACAAAACAAAACAAAAACGGCTTCTACTAAAAACAAAATCAAGTTTCTTCATTTTTAGTATCTAGACATTAAATGGAAAAAAATACTAAATGTGTTCTGTAAACTAAAATACAGTGTTTCTATACCATTGACATAGTTTAAGCTGATATGGATGACTCAGGCAGGTTATGGTTTGTCTTAAGCTATTCTTAACACTACATGAAGACCTAAAAGTGTAGGATTGGTTTTCCTTCTTTACCCTTTCAGATGGCTAGGATTTCAAACCCAGTGGCAAATATTAAGGATTAACTAGCCTGTGTAGATAATTTACCATTTCACAAATGCTCCGTTCTGCACTACACTCTGCAAGTTCCCAGGGTGGAATACTTCTCACTGTGGCTAATGGCACCAAGCACCGGGAAGTTCTTTCACTTAAGACAGTTGCTGAATGGTTGGTCGCAACTGCAGGATCAAGGTGGGACTTGTCTGACTTTAATACTGATTTATCATAGGAAAGAGTTATTGAGTAAACATTAAAGAATTCATTTAAACATTAACAATAAAGTACTTCTGATGACAAACCAGCACCAGAGCAAGATACATGCTTGTCTGCCACAGGTACTGGTGTGCAGTAGCACACATGACACAGGGATCATCAGTTACCTCAATGGATGATATTGCCAGCAGCTACTTCACAATCAAATCTGTTTCTATTCCCAGCATGTTCCTTCTCACCATGTAAACTTTCATGGCCCTACAAAAAGCAGAAGGGGTTCAGCTCTTCTTATGCCTATCCCCAGGAGAGCGTTGTGTCACTGTAGCTTTACTCTATTGAAAGAGCTCTTTGAAACAGTCTGAAAATTCAAGGAGCTATAAAGCTAAAAACACTGGTTTTCAATTTTTTTTAAATTTTGCCATACTAAGACTACCTGCAGAAGAATCTTCTCACAAAAAACGGTGGTTTCAAATATAAGTGTAGTCATTCAGTCCTACTCTATTTAGTAACAGTAAGTTTCCTCAGGAAAACAGTCAAAAGGCTGTAAAAAACAAACCACCACTCCAATAATAAAAATTTGTGCATAGAATCTAATACAGTCTCTGCATGACTGGATGCCACTAATATGCCATCAACATACTACAGCCATAATGCTACAAGTCAACAGTTTTAAGAGTACATATATTGGTGGTATGTTCTTTTAGAATTGTATCCTCATTGCTTCTTCAAAGACATCGGCAGATCATTGAACCTCAGGTCTCCAGAGAAGTACTGAGACATACACGCGCGCGCACACACACACTTCTTGATTTTCTTCTAGATCCTTTTAGGCTGAAGCATTCCATACATTTTAGGGTGCAGATTAATACCCAACTCCTGCATGAATTTTAAAAGCCACATCAGCTCCTAATATAGGCTGCATACAATATCCGAAACAAAGTAGGAGTGCAAAAAAAGTGATCAATACAAAAAGTAAACACACTAGTCTTAATTGTCAAGATTATTCCAGGGCAAGAGTTCTTTTCAAAGATTTCTCTTCACACTTGTTCCTGTTAAGTGGCCCAGCCAAGATAGTTTCCAGTTTTGTTTCAAATTTACTCATTGTTTTACAGACCCTCCCCCCATTTTTGGGATGCTGGGACACTCAGCAGCAATCACTCTTAGGTGTTAGACAAACCAGCAATCTTGGTCTGTTGGCACCTGTCGAATCCATCCCTTTCAGAGTCCCAAGGTGCATAATATTTATTTTTTTAACCAACTTACAAATCTGCCAATTCCCCAGTGTCAACGTTCTCTTACAATTACTCTTCTATCAAATCCAGTCTTCAGCGAGAGTCAGATTTGAGGTCATAAGGCCACTCGGATGCAGTGGTGTTTGAGTTTGCAGGGCAAGACTCCTTTGTTTAGTTGATAGAATTCAACAAGCTGGATTAGATCACTGAATTTGGTGTTCCCATCATCCAGACTGAAAAATATCTGTCCATCATCTTCACACTAGGAAAACAAAACATTCTTTTCAAGTAAGGCTGCACATGAAGAGATACACAAGTGGAAAAACTTAGAGAGTACCACCAGTGTGTGACATAAATCACGGGCACTCGGTTGGCACTCGGTTGCCCAAACAACCCAGGGCCTGCATTTCTTTATGAAACCATGCACAGGGATAGAAAAAACATACCTTAACCCAACTGGTAACATTTTGCTTATGAAAGTGAAAGCTTGTGGGCACAGTAATTGAAAGTTGTACAGACAGCAGTGGCATTCATTAGATAAAACAAAAATACTCCAAAAGGAACTGTTTGTAAAATTGGCCAGCTGAACAACAGAAGAGGGTTTGGAACCATAAATAGGTCTACATAATCTTAAATTTTTCATGCTTTTTTAGATCAAGATAAAAATAAAATTGTTTTCCAACATCTCAGTGTAATGTTATTTAAAGCTCAACATTACTGGATAACCTACAGAATAAAACTGTTTAAGGTTTCCCAAAGTTATTCTATGTTTGCGTAAGTGAGAAGGTAGACAACAGCTGCTGTTGTCTCTGACAGTCACAGAGAACAAGTTCTGTGCATTACATAGACTTGTGTAATTTAGTGGCTTACACTAGTTTTCCAGCAATGTTAACCAATAATTTTAATCAGACATTTGACTGATTAAAGAGTATTCTAAAGAATATCCACTTATATACTTGCTAATGGAAACATCCTTGTTAGTTACATCAAAAATTAATAAGAGATCTCCTAGGATGTTAGGAAAAAGGTTAATGGTTTAAAATGTTGGGGCTTTGTATCAGTATCAAAAATAATCTACTTACCGGCAAGATCTGAAAATGCTTTATTTTTTGATGATGGCATAATGTAAGTACAAATGCCTTTGGATTGCTTTGGCTGTCCCGGAGAAGAAATAATCTAGGAGAGAACATTTTTAAGAACAAATTGAATTCCCCATCTGTTTGTTCTTAAATAATCAGAACTACTAAGTAATTTTGTGCCACTGCCGAACTCTTCTTTAGTTGCATTAGGAGGTGATTCTGTAACTGGCAATTTGCTTTCTATTATTATACCATGGCTATGCAACATTAACAGATGAAGAAACAAGAAGTGCAAGCAAGATACATGATGGTAGTTCTTCCCTTAAGAATGTACCTATGAGGCTTTTTTAAGGTTCCCTCTAACTCAGCTTTCCATTAATGATATGTACTCTCATGAAGAAAATGTTATCATTTAATTCTAGAGAAAATCTGAATTTCTAAAGAAGGGAAAGTAATGTATGGGAGTCTGTTCCCACTACAATATCTTACATCGGTTCACAGAAATCCAGTGTCATCAAAATTATGTGTAGGTTAAATGGCTGCAATTGCACAGAAACAGCTCAATACTTTCTTAAGATTATTTACCAGTTAAGTAGCTTTCACATTATCAAGATGGGGAAAATACACACTGATTTTTCCTCTAGAATACTCACAGTATTTTTCCCTCAGCATGTGGAAAAAAATGTACATTAGGCGTATAGCTACCAACATCATACACTATGTAGCTGTCACTTTTAAGTTAACCCACAAAACTGAAGTCCTACCCCAACTTAGGGACTTTTTTTAACATACATACTGGGAAGAGCATAAAAAAGCTAGATAAGAAACCCTGTGTTTCCTTCCCTTGATATTTATGAACTAAGGAAGCAGATCCTTTCCATGCCACAGGAAACACAGGGTTTCTTATAAGAAATATATATGTTTCTTATAAGAAATAATAAGAATATACCTTTGGCAGAAGGCTTATAGCACTAAGCACAAGTGGATTTGAGAGATGGCTGAGCACAGGACTGGGGCAGGCCTCTTAATTGCTGACCACTAAGCAAGGAACACACTTTTCCAAGGTGCAGTTGCAAGAACTGTTTGTAGTCTTAAGAACCCAAAAGAATTTACTCCAGCTCCTCAAAACTGATTGAGAAATGTCAGTACCACAAAAATGCACCATCATGACCAGAGTCAGTTCAGTAGTCAGGGACAGGCATGTCTTGCCATTCTCAGAAAACATGCATGGTATTTGAACATCCCATTGTAATCCTAGGAAGACCAGATGTGTGGAAAAGGAACAAAAGCCTTTATAAACTAGGATCCATGTGAGGGAGAAAGACCATACCTGCCCTGTGGTTGCTGCAGTTCATGCAGATATCTCTCAATTATTTTTCAGCTAGCTGTTTCAGATAATGCATGTTATTGTAAGCTGGCGGCACAAAGCAAAGGTCTAAACAACTGATGCTGCAACTGTTTACTCAACCTCTGGCAAGCAACCAGCTTCCACACAAACAATGACTAATAAGAGAGATGCATCCGCAGCAAGAACTTCCAGAGACATTCAAGATAGCAGCATCAGTTGCTTGTATACAGTCTTGAGCTTCTGCCATGAACCATCAGGAGACTGTTAACTTTCTACCTTCTTTTGTTTAAGAACACACAGAGCAAGAGTTTTCCACCCTGAAAATCATGACCCTTAGATCTCAGAGCACATAGGTAACATGGTTAGTTTGTCACTGCTTGTGGACCTTAGTATGGCCAAACTAACCAATTTTCACATTCCACAGTGACTAAGCTGATTAGGCACAAATTTAATACAGCATCAAACACATGAACACAATTATGAAGACTTCAAAAAGGATGGGCCACCAGATTCCTAAGGCAACAAGACAAAATGAGCCTAAGATTATTTCTGGTGAGAAAACCAGAAACTCAGAAAGTCAGCAGTGCTCCTTTGCTTTCTCAGCTTCTTTTCTGTTGGTCCTGCTTAGCTAAACCCCCCTGTCTAGCCTTAGCCTAGACAAAACACCCTAAAAACAAGCAAACACTGATGGATGAATATATGATGATATATATATGCACTACCAATTTCTACTTCCCTAATGTATTTTAGTCTTCAGAAAGATTAGTGTTGCTTCTGAATCAGAAAATGCTGAAGAAAGGTTTGAACTTCACTGTCTCCTGTGAAACCAACATGGATGTTTCTACCTTAACCCTTAAAGAAAAGAAGACAGTGAACCAAATGCAACAATGCCTTTCCCATCCTACAAACTAACAATGCTGAAATGCAGTTCGAGCAACTTCCCTTCAATAACCATAATTCCATATAAATAAGGAAAATAGAGATGCTCAGAAGATACATAAATCTCGACCACAGACATTTCAGAGAGTGCTGGAACAGGTACTTCCGTTTCTTTGCTCTAGAACAGAAATAGTGAGCAAGCACCATTAGCTGCTCTGATTCATGCAGAAGAGCACGCATGGTTGATTATAAATTTGTTGGCAAATGGTTAGGTACAGCTTTGCCTGAAAAATATCTCCTCAATGCATATTACAAGAATCAACTATTTTCAAATTCTAGTATTATCTAAAATGTGACTGCCTCTGTTGGAAAAAAAGAAAGACAATGAAGTGTATTCCTACGAGTTTACTTTTCAAATTAAAAGTTAGGATCCACTCCTACAAACACACACTGACTTTTTGGAATCCAGGCAGGTTATAACGGGACTACTCAATGATCAGGTTAATCAGAAGTGCTCATAAACCTGTAAACCATTACAGCATAAGTTATGCTCTCATCTTTAAAGCTTACTGTCAGATCATAAATACTGAGCAACAAGAATACCTACCCGTCTACAAGCCCTTGTTGCTTAATAATCCTGTGAGATTCTTCTCTAGAGATTCTGCCATGAAACCAGTGCTGTGTCCTATGAATAACTGGAGGGGAGAGGAAAAAGAGGGAGAGGATGGTTAAAAACAATTACACACGCAACCATTGTCTCCACATACTAATTATTTAAACATTTTAAAAGTGGGTATAGTTCTCTTACAGAATATAAAGTATCTTTCATCAACCTATATAAAAAAGAATCAATATAAAAAATGCGTCTACTTAATATACCAAGTAGAGAGGCATCATATCTCCATATATTTTTTGATTTGCAGAAATACAATTAGGTAAGCAAGAGAAGTCTCTTATAATACTGCCTTCTCATAGCTTCTTGAACATAGTGGGACTAACATTCCTTAGAACTCAAAGTATAAGCTAATGAGTTAGAAACAAGTCCCTCTAAATATCAAATAAAGAAATGCACTCTAGATGGTGCTTTCAAGAGTCAAGTTAGACCCCAATATTTTTATCTTAATTGTTTTGTTTTTCAAAACAATATTCAAACAGTATTTTTAAATTATGTTAACAGAATAGCAAGATAAAATAGTTGTGTTTCCTGCAAAAATCTAGGATATTAATATGAAATTTCCTGTTGTTTTAATAAATTTACAGTCTCAAAGAAATGTTGAGGACTTGCATATTTTACATTTTTCAGTTATTATGGAACAAATTCTGTTTTGAAAACTCTCATTTCTACTCTTTAAGAATTAAAAGATTACTCATTGACTTTCCTTGTCCAAAATGGCAAATTAACTGCTGGATTCTTTTAAATGGAAATATTTATGGAGTGTCTATTTTTACAAAATACGAGTTTCAAAAGACTAGTCCTAAAGAAAAGCTTGAGTGGGCCATCAAAGGAAAATAAGTTCCTTCTATGATGTTCATATGGGTAGGCATGTTAATGACACAGGAGCTACTGATAAGGATTGTATTGCACATCAAGAAATTCATATTATATGGCTGCACTCTGTGTCTGTATGAAATGTACCTTTTCTTTACCCACAGAGGCCTCTGACACTATGGTTACAAACCATCAGAATTTACCTGTACTCAGTGTGGAAGGATGGAGTGGACTTTGGCTACCCAAGATGTTCATTCTTGTGCTACGTTTCTATAGAGAAAATGAATTACCGTTAAATCCACACTAAGGTCTCGGGAGAAGAGAATTAGTGCACATGCAATATAGATTAAATTTAAGGGAAACTGGGGGCTGGGCAGATTTAATGCAAGGATGAGAAAAAGAAATGCAACTTTGAAGGGGGCTAATCTACAAGCAGCAGCTCATTTCAGTTGGCTTAAAACATGAGCCAGATGTTAATGATGAAAGCTCAGTATCTTAAAAAAAAAAAGGAAAAAAAAAGACAGAAAAAAAGAAAAGTCTGATATGTTTCTGCTCAGGCAAAACACCAGGCACTCAGTAAATCAAGCAGTATTTCCCTCCCGTACATAAAGCACCAGCTAATGCTTCAGTAATGACTCCTTTTCCCTAAAAGACGAGCATGTGGGAAAACTTGTACTGCAGCTGTCTGTCCACAAGACACTATAAACAAGTTACATCAGTTTTCATTGCAAGAGGTCCTGCCTCTTGTATATTCTGCAATTAAACTTACTGGGAGCAAGCCATTAGTCAGAGCCCCAGCCTCTTCCATGTGGGGAAGCATTTAATTTGACATATTCCTCCTCAGAGACTGGTTTTGCAAACTGGCAGTAAAGTTCTGGTGGGTCTGCTTTCCCCCTCAACTTTCCTCTGGACACTAGGGGGACAGAGAAGCAGTGGTAGAAGGTTGTTGTGAATGTGACAGTTTTGCTAAAGATGGATATTGACTTTCAGATCTGCATGCTTGCAGTGTGATTGCTTCAGGTCGGAGCTAAGCTATACTGTGACCAGCACTGCACTAACATCATAGCACACTCTGTGTTTTGGCTCTCAACAGACACTTACTGATTGCAAAAATAGAAAAGAAGAGAAGATAGCTACCCTCCAAGCATGTCCTTCTTCCAAGGCAGCACTCTGTGCTTCAGCAGGATTTTCAATAACTCTTCCTATTTGCCCCGAAAAATCCATTGCTACTAGTGAGTTTTCAGATACACTTCTCTGAAAAGGAATTTTCACTCATTTCAAAAAACAGGGAAAGGAAAAACCAGCTTGAGAGTTTCACTTCAAACTGTTTTGGTTTCAGAAAACTGTCCTAAGTCCTCCTTCAACAGCACAGAAAATATAACTTATTTTTCCCCTTTCAAAAGATTCACAGACACAAAAATAGACGGTTTTTTGACTGTAGGGGAGGGAGATGATTCAAAGGCTCAGAATAAAATCTGTTTGCTCAAGTTGCCCACTTGCCCTATTACTATATTCCAGTCATTTTCAGGGCCAGTTGGGATCCAAATATAGGCTCTTCCCTTTTAGGTAGTTAACAGTCAGCTCTTGGCCCAACATATTTTAGGAAATCTACGTGTTAGTTTTGCCAGACCTAAGCTGGCTTCTGCAGAGACAGCCAGATGTCTCTCTGTGCCGTACATCTCAAAGAGAGTGACGTAGCCAAGATTTTTCAATCATGTGGATCATGTAAGCCTAAGATAATGGAGAGCCAACCACGGAAACTGCACTCATGCAAAACATGAACTTTACATTGATTTGCTACACAATGCTGAATTTACATTTCTTAGTGTAAAATTTTCCACTTTTAAAATGCAAAAGCAAATGTATCTTATCCAACATCATACATCAGTGAGGTAAAGTTCATCACTTACTACTGGAGTGGAAAAGTGTGGAAGCATGGCTTTTCGCTGCTGGGGAATTCTGTAATTCTGATACAGTAGCATTCCATACTGCCAACAGAAACACAAGGACATTATTATTCAAATATATGCCCTAGGAAAAAAACTGTAGTGATTTCTTAATACCACTTTTACACTGGACCAAGGTCCCAAAGCCATTTGTATTGACTAATAGTGATTGGCAGGTTGCAAAGAGTAAATATACACAAAAAGTTTTATTTAAAAAAGTACAAGCTTTAGTGATATACAGAGGTTATTTCTGCCACTCTCAGCTACTACCATGTTTTCTTTGTAGAACACAAGCTTTCAGGTGAGATCAGAACACACATATTAATTCCCTTCTTTCCCTTACCCTCTAGAACTTAAAGAAATTTTGCACAAGACAATCAAACTCAGTTTTCATAATGATTAAAAATAAGAACCTTTTTTAATTCACTAGCTCTTTCAATAAATTTCACTATCACTTGGTACTTTTCTCATCCTTAAAAACATAAGGAGATTGAATTCCAGTTATGCCCTAGGTTGAACATGATGAATTTTAGCAACGCTTGTAGCTAGGATAGGTAAACAGCTACTCAGTGCTTCCCTGGAGGCCCAGTGCTGAAGGAGATCAACATTGATCACTGAATGTTCTAACTGAAACAGTTTATACAATTTCCAAACAGGGTAATAATATAGGACTATGGAAAGCTAAATGAGATGGCAAATAAAAAGGAGCATTATGGACACAGACTTGGAGCAAAGCCTTACTTTTCGCTGATTGTACACCTTTAACCATCTTTTGGTGTGTCTTAAAAATAAAGTCTTTTTTTTTTCTGTGCATAGGATGTAGTAAGGTAGAGAGAAAAACACAGCAGTGTTCAAAGCAGCACATTCAGAAAAAGACTTAGAACCAAACCAGAATTTATGCACATTTTCCTATGAAGATCAGGAAGTTCTCTCCTTCAATGGACACCAAATAGTCAGCATTCTCCTAAGTTCCCTCCATCCTGATTTTGCTTCAAAAAGCAGCAAACCCTCCTATCATATTATCAAGAAATTTCATTGTGTGCTCTCAGATAAGGGTAACTTTCACCCACATATAGGGTTACTTATTTTTTTTACTTCTTCTAATAGAACCTTCAGAAAAATGGAAAATAAAAATTGCTAAAGGAATGCTGTTCTGGTAAAGAGAATCACCTACCATTATGAAAACATTTTCTTTAGCTTTATGATAACTTGAAAATACCTTGTTAAGCAGGTCTTTTAATTCATTCACATATCTCGAATTTGGATCCAAAACTAAAGCTATACTTGATTCATATGTGAAGGAATAGATCTTAGTCCTGTGCTTAAATTCTTAGGCGGGACAGGTCTGCTTGGCATTTTGCTCTTATCCATATTGTTTTGGAGCAGATGATATTTAAGAACATATCGGTAATTTCTCATTAGCAAAATAACAAATGCCACTTGACTCTAGGTGTAGCTTTGCAAAAGCAGAAGAGATTAGCTACCTTGAGGAGTCGAAAGGCAGTCATCCAGCAAGTCCTGCTTTGCTCATCTTCAGCACACAACAACCGCAGCTCCTTAGTTTCATTTCTCACTCTGTTTGGCTTTGAAGTATTAGAGGGAAGTCAAATACATTCATTAGAAAACCAACAACACTGTAAGCTTAGAATCACTGTAAGCAAGGTAAAGGCAGGTACAGTATTAGTCCAAAGAGCTAGCCAGAAAAAGCTCCCACCACACTGAATTTAAAGCTCAGGAGAGGCTGAGCATGCTCTGAAGGAAATCACTTTCTCAGCTGGGTCCAACAAGATCAGATGTTGGTGCCTCCTGACTTTCAGAAGCTGGGGTCATTCATCCTTGTAGATCCCCTCTAATTCAGGGTATTCTATGACTCTGTGGCTTGAAATAACCTGCAGTCCTAGCAGTTTATAGGAACAAGGTACTCAGACCATGCTAGAACCAGACCTGGGCACTTAGTTTTGTTTGGTTTGGTAGCTGGAGGGTTTTTTTTTTTTTTTGTTGTTTTGTTTTTTTTGGTTTTTTTTTTTTAATCTGTGAAAAGTTTTATAAATCCCCATTTTGAAATGAAGGATGGAAGTTTCCATAACTGAGGGTAACTAAAAGTTTGCTTCCATCAGTTCAGGATGCGTCCTGCAGCCAGTCTCTTTGATGCAAACTCTTCTTGTCTAGCTCTGGAATGTCTGCTAGGAAGACTACTTCACTACTGTCATAAAACCAGCTCCCAGCCTTATTTTCTTCTCAGAAAATTACACTTTTAAAACCTTTGAAATACTTTGCAAACGAATCTTTCAGCAAAACAGTTTTAAATATCTTCAAAGGTAAATGGTTATTCTTACTTTCATTTTTCCAAGACAGTCTTCCTCTTTAAGTAAAGGCAAACCTCTGGCCCACAGTAATGGTAAAATTGCACCCCATCAGAGCTTGGTCCTTTGCTGCTATATAGTTTTGGGGCTTACTGTCCACAGAAATTTTCTTATTTGTTTAGCAAACTTGGAAAAAGCTTTCATCTGTGAGGTGAACCAAGGCCACCTCACAAGCACACCATGCTTCAGCTCTGAGCTGCTCTTGCACAAAAATTTCCCAAACCAAAGGAGCACCAGATAAAGTGTTAAAAGTGTCACAAAAAATGATGACAAGATTCACAGGACATGCCTGCCAAACGAAAGATGTTAAAGATCAAGTCCTTGTGACAGAAAAGGCTTGCATAGCTTTACATACAAATCCCATTTAGCTGGGGGGGTTGGGGTGACTCTGAGCTACCAACACCGTCTGGAACTTTGGAAGAACTCAGTGAGAAAATTTACCTTTATACAAAATCCATACTCTGCAGGGGCATTGTACAACTTCTTGCCTGCTATCAACGAGAAGATATTGCTGTCTTCTAAGTCAGCCAACAATTGCAAATGTCTTGGCTCCTAGGGAAATAAAATGATTTAGCACAGGTAAATGAAAGTTTTTGGAAGATGTTGTGCAAGCTCTGCAGTCTCTCAAGCTCAGCTTCCAACAGAGGGCAGTGCATGAACACTGCTCCTCTCCCAAGCAGCCTCAAGTGGCCATGGCACACACCCCTTAAATACCAGCCTACCAGCAGAAAGTGCTTGGTACAGGAAGCTCACAAAATGCTTATGCAAACCCATCACACTAAAAATCGCCTGGCCTATTACATTGGTCCAGAGAAATCTGAAGGTTAGTGCAGCTTTACTGGCCACAATGATGTTGCCTGGCTGGTTTTTTTTTTATTTTATAATGAAACTGTATAGCTGTGTTCCTGCATTGAGAGCCCAGGGCTTGACTGTCATTTGATCATGCCTTACTTATCTTTTTCTGTGGAACAAAAAATGGGAACACTGTGTGGAGATTTTTAGAAAAACAGCAAAAAATACCCACTGTAAAACAGAAAATGCTTTCACAAGCTAGTACTGTGCAACATCTTTTTTAATCTTACCTTTGAAGTTCCTTTTGTAGAACAATAAAGTCCTGATCTCCTCAAACACATAAACAGTTTCTTCCATGATTTCCTACCCAGCTCTTTCACATGCAAGAAACCTTGAATTTCAGGGCAGCTACTGGAGTTTAAAAAGTTCTGTTGGAGAGGAAAATGTAGGTGAACATTGTATCCTATGAATGAATTATAAAATTGCCACTGTATTTGCCAAAGAGAGAAGAAAATGGCAAATCACTTTGCTGACTTGAGGTGCAGTTTCACACTAGGCTTAAACTGACCTAGATGTTTATTCTGATTTACGACCAAAATGTATATTCCTGCTCCTCCATTGAGTCTACCTGGCCATCTCTTCCTGCAACTGACACCTTCCTCTTCTCTACGTCAAGACTTAATTCTGAAAAAAGCTACTGCTTCTCTGTATTCCCATTTGTCTTGCACCTGGCCTGAAGAGAGAGAAAGTAAGCTTATTAATTCTTAAAATAATACCTGGTCACAGCAATTTTGGCAAATTGTCTAACTTGGAAACATTGGCCAAAATCAACCATCTTTATCCTAAAGTTTTTGAAAGGGAAGAGCCTATTTAGGAATTTCAAGTTGTCCCAAGACAAGAAGTATAACAGACAAAGGAGTATTTAACTGAAAATGAAATGTAGAGCAGTTAAGTAAGTGCCAGCAATTATACCAGACCTCAGGATTGAAAAGCATTTAAGTTCTTGACATAAGTAGAGGAACCACATACGAAATAATTTGATTTGTGATATATCACAGGAAGGAAGAATTAATTATGGTAGGAAAACTGATGGATTGCTCTCTTGTTACAACAGGCCAGGTTTTTAAATGACAGAGGGCTTGATCATTAGGTTAAATGCCAAATTAATAAATTGAAAAAGTATGAAGAAAAATGCATAAACCTGTTTGGCCTAGATGTCTCTGCAATTCTTTAAAGTTGTATTTGATGTGGACAATGCCCACGGGAAACAAAACCAAAAACAGTGCCCTGTGTCAGAATTCTTACTAGCATTAAACCCTATTTTTTTTCCAGTCCTCCTCCTCATCTCATCTTACAGAATGGGAAAGTACAATCAATTTTCTTGCAATGTGTACTATGAATCCACTTCTCAGCTGTGAATGGGAAAGACCAAAAGGAGAACAGATTCTTTTTGTCCAATCAGTTAAAACAAAAGTAAACTAAGATGGCAAGCTTTTTTGCATGTCTGAGCCAGGCTGAGACTAGGGAAAACAAATCCCACTGGTTTTAATGCTATTGTAATGACTAAAAATACTAGCTCCTAATGCAGTATATGATATCATCTCATGATATTTAATATTCTTCTCTGTCATGTGTGTAATTAAAACGAGCGAAATTTCTCAGTGTCTAAGGTGGCCTCAGATGCAACATGCTTAATGACTACTAGGCTGCAGGAGGTTTACCTTGAATAAATTACAACTATCCTTGAAATTCTGAAAAACAGTTGTGTGTTTTTTAAAAGTACTTAATATAAAAATTTTAACAAAAATAGTTTTTTTATGGGTAAACAATGAACTAGAGGGAATATGCTCACCCTTTTCCCCCCACCCTCTGGTGTTGTTAACCCCCATGACTTATGCTTCTTCAGGACTGTGCTTTTCTGAGCCTTCCCAGAGGCAAACTCATATCCCACGAGGCTGTAAGGTTTTCCTTTTGCTACCACTTGAGTCACCGTCAAAAACTATTCCATCTTCAAGAACATCTTGCTCTTTTGGGGACTCCTGCTGCTTGTATTAACAAGAAAATTCAATTCTCCACTTAAATTACAGGAAGAGAGGTCCAAGATGTGAAGACCTCTCTACCTACCAGTCTGTGGCAATGCCAGTCCATGCCAGTTTTGGTTCCTGATTACAACCTCATTGTGCATGACTTTCATTTATAATTCCAGAAATTGGCTTGATTTTTTTTGTTTGATTGTTTCCCAGATGTAAGTGGATACTAATGTTTTAAATTCTTCTCAGTGAATGTGGAACCCGATTTTAATGGACTTTGGTATGGTTATGGGACAAAATGAGTGCACTAGATCAAAATTCAGTGGAAACTTGTCTTTAAACAGAGTCAGTGCATATTTGCAAACATGCAAAATGACAGAAATCAAGCTAAAATCAGTTACTTGTATGTTTATATTCTTCATATATTTGTGCTTCTGCTTTATAATTTGCCTGTTATTCATGATACTGTCTTCCAGGCATCATGGTTGTATGTTTTTAGTACAGCACTTCTTTAATGGCTCCGAAGTTGAATGTCCACCGATTGAGAGAACAAGTGAAAATGATTTCTAGACTATGGGGCTTGGATTGCAGTGCTAAAATTAAGAGATTTAAGTGAATTAGTTACTGGTCAGAGAGGTAGCCTACCCTCCAGAACCATCCTTGAAGGCCAACCAACTATGCCACCACCCATGTTCCTTTATGAGCCAGGAAGAAACTGTAGAGTGACACCAAAACTTCAGCATAAATGTAGTGCACGTGCCACCACAACACAGATTGCACAACTCTACCAACACGTACGCATAAGGAACACACCCCTGCAATTTAACCTGGGGAGCTTTAAATGGGATTACTTTGCAAATACTGTGTACAAACTTCTACTTGCACTTACTTCTTAGGGCATTATTTTTCTACACAAAAAAAAAGCAGCTAGTTGTCTGAACCATGGGGAAGTTGGTCCTTATTGTTAATTCTTGCCAGGCACAACCATGGACACAAAAAGCAAAAGCAAAACCTCTCATAATCTCAAACTTATCTTCTAATATCCACTTGCATTTTCACACTTTCTCCTGTGCTATGATGTGGAGTACAGAAGAGTCCTTTCGTTCTGCCTTTTATAAAAGGTATGTTTGATTTTCTAGAAATATACCTGCCAAGACTGTTTGCGAGTAACAACAGGTGGCTAAACCAGATACCCATAGAGTAAGCTGAGTATTAATGGAACAAATATGTACGACCATAGCTATGAATACTCTGTGTTTGCAATTTACACCTCAATGTCACCGGCTAAGATCTTTGTCAGGTATTTCCAACATTAGCCCCATATGCTTCTTCACTATACTGGTCTTTCTCCGACTGACTATTTTCCACACCTTTGAATTCTCTTCCTTCCTTCCTGCCTGCCTGCCTCTCAACCTCTCCCCCTCCACCTTCTTTGTCCATATAGATAATTTACAGTACCTGCAAAAGTTGTGACTGTGGGATACTGCCATTTGTTTGCTGGCACCAGGCAACCATTTGTTCGGGAAAGAAATTCTAGACACAAAAAGAAGACAATTGGAAGTCACATTATATTTAAGCATTTACAGAAAACTAGTGACACTTGATTCTAGTCATTAATTTTTTGGAACTATCACTATTAAATCAATTTGGAGATCCCCTGAAACAGAAAGTAATACTAGGGCTTTTCAAGTGCAGTTCTTCCCTTCCTTCTGCTCACCAGATGCCCATGCAGAAAGATTGTTGGTTTTTAAAATATGTGATATGCAGCATTTCCTAAGTGCATTTTCCTCTCACTTCCTCTTCTACTGAGGACTTTTGGGGGTCTCTAACAGCCTCTACTTTCTTGGGAAGGAAAGGATGAATGGTCCTGCAAGTTGCATATGCAGTGACTCCTTGCTTATTGCACCAACAACTTGACTTCATATTTATTCCTCCAGTTCCCTTTTCATCTGCTATGTTTTAAAATTCCTGTATAATTTGGTACACTGAATTTACTATACACAGCAATGACATGAAATCATTCTTGAAGTTTTTAAACATTATTTGAAGCATGGAGACATCCAGAAATGCCTGAAATAAAACAATGACTGATTATAACAAGATGAATCACAACAAAAACATTTCCAGTTTAGAACATTTGTCACTCTTCAGGCAATATAAATTTCAGTCTTTAGGGCATAAAGAGAAGGGTGGAAGAGGGATCACCCTTCTGCCAGGTAAGTTGCACAATGAGTTATGAAAGCTAACATTTACCAGCCTCTCTTGAGTAGAAACAGTGCCATATGGCAATAGCTAATGCAACGGATAGGGAGCCTTCGCATTCTTACACCACAAGAATGATTTATTCTGTGATTGCAGGAGCCTGGGACTGAATGCCAAGCATTCTGGGTTTTACTCCCATGCTCTGTTATTAATTAAAATATACCACATGAAACTAATGTGCTAGCTCCTATGGTACCAAAACTTCTGTACAACACTCAGATGTTCATAGGTTATCAGATGGTGAGATCAACAGAAGTGAAAAACTAGGAACACTCCATGTACAGAAACGTTTCACAGAGTAAGTCAAGGCACAGACTCTGAAACAAGCACCAGCAGATGACAAATGTACATGCAAGCACATGTGTGAGGATGCAGCAACTGTGCACTTGCATCTATGAGGAAAGGAATGAATTTTTCATATGCAGTTACTTCAGCAGTGAGTTTAAACATGACCTCGTGTATCTTTTTTCCTTCTTGCACCACAAATGCCTGACTGACCCAAAATCCGTTCTTACCTAACCACCCCTGGATTACCCTTCCTCAGCTATCTCAATGGGTTGCACCAGCTGGCATTGGTTCATGACAATAGTCTGCTCCAACATAATTGTTTGGATAAAATGTGAAAAAGTAGTCCTCAGATAAGCAGTTGCACAGTAACCAGCTTAAAATTACAACATTCAAAGGATCTTAAAAATTCAGGAGTAGGTATGGCATGCAGTACTTTTTTAAAGATGGGTATACCTGGGACATAGAGAAGGCAAGCTACTGTGATCAGTAAAGAAGGCAGAGCATACTAGTAAAGCACAGCCAGAGGTGAAACAATATTCGAGATATGTAACAATAAACTGGAAATTCCTTGTATGGAGTAAGCGTTTTAGGGGTCACCCAGATGGGTTTGCTGTTTTATTAATTATTACAGTCAGAAATTAAAAGGTTTGGATACTGCTTGTTATGTGATGAATTTACTTTGAATCAAGTAACTTTGATGATAATGAGTTAATTGCTCTTCTGATTGTTTTTCTTGAACTAATGAAAATTTCCCTGTCTTGATCACTCTCCAATGTAACTACAGAAATTTTGAAACAACATTTTGAAAACACTTGAGGTTTTTAGGCTAGGAGGAAAGAACAAGGAATTTAAACATTGGTTAGAATTTCTTTGGAAAGAATTCTGTTAGTTGGTTGCCTTTTTTTTTTAATAATAAATGTTTAAGACATAACAGTGCCCAGCAATGTTATTGCAATCCACCCCTCTGTGGTGTAAACAAATAAGTAATGAGACTCACCATGGGATTTTTGAAAAATTCGTATTTTGCGTAATTCTTCCTGAACAAAAATTTACTTTCACTTCCCATTGTGGATTCAACTTGAACTATGAGCTCATGATCTTCCAAGCACCTCTCTGTGGAAAAAGAACACGATGTTAACACACAGCCAACCAGCAGGAGTGAGACCAACTAAGAACAGAAGTTAAAACAACCCAGCGTAATTCCATTACCTTTTAAGAAATTAGCAAAACACATTCTAACTTTCAAACCATATTACCACGAGGCAATACTTTACTTTGTAATGTATTACAAAGTTTAACATTATACGACAGTGTTCTTCAAGGAATTCCTGTATCAGGGCTTCATAAGCACAGACTTTTGAGAAAGGAATAGATTTTTTTGTGCGTGCAGTAGCTACAATAATTCAGACAAACCTCTTCTTTTGGCACTGGTTGTGTGCTGTGTAACTGGCAAGGTGGACAGGTTTAAGGGGGAAAAAAGTTACAGAAAGGCCACTGTTAGGTCTTGAACTATCACAGAAATACAGTGTTGTATTTGATCACACTCTATAAAACCAGTCCATTTCAAGGTGAACTTCAGGCCTTTATTGTAGATGTTAGACAATGGGGTTTATTATGAAAGAGGTCACAGGATCTACTTTACAGGAATACTGACAGAGACAAATGTTTTGTACACATGACAGGGCAATTTTCTGCTCTAGATTTGGTTACAAGGTAACTGCCCATAACCACCACTTCTCTGGTCAAAAGAATGGCACATCAAAGCATGAACAGATAGCTTAACAAACCCAATTCACTGAAAGCAGTAACTCGAAAGAAGGCAACCAGCTAAGTGTGCACTACTTAATGAACTCATTATCTTGACAAATGTTCAGAACTTTCTGAGAAAATATTTTGGTATTTTTCATAAGTTTTAACTAGTCAGTGTTTTCATGCCTTATATAATACAAAATTTAGAAATTAGGTCAAACAAAACATAACTTTTGCAGAACTTTAAACAAAATGCCTCTGACTTGCTGACCAAAGAAGTTTGGAGAGTCCCTTCCCCACTTTGAGTTCCTGAAACCCTTGTATTCCTACAGTAAAGAGATGCCAGGGTGCCACCCAAGTTCTCTTGGGGTATTTTCCGGATAGAAAGCAAGCAGTCATTGGCATCTCAAAGAGAGCAAGCTCTGAAATATCACTTGAATTACTGAACTCAGCACATTACATAGTATTCTTTGATTGAAAATTTAAGCTATGACTGAATGATCCCATGATCTTTTTCTCCTGCACTTAGGCTGTCGGTCATCACCAGCTCACTGATGGCTTCAACATTTACTGTGCATTTGTGATGTCCAGCCTTGCTATAGATTGTGTTTCCAAAGGGGTTAACATTGAAAAACCTCCATAGTGGGCTGCTCTCAAACAAAGAGCTGTTTCTTTATGCATCAGGTGTAACACCACTTTGAAGGGGTAGTTCTTGGACTAATGTTCGCAACAGTACTGCTATGGGGTGGCTGTTAATAGAAGACATTTGGCACCACCTCAGCATTCATCACCTAAAACTACACATTTCTAGGGGCTTTGCAGATAAAGTTTCAGGTATTGCTAATCTGGTGCTACTATCATGGTTTTTAACCAACTGGTGAAATCAAATCTCCTCCACATAGGCCCACAGCCCACACTGTGATGAGGACTGTGGGCCTATGGAGGGTGGAGGGCCTATTTTTTAAATTACGCTTCCTCCAAAAAACATTTAATTACAATGGTGTGAAGCTTCATCACAGTATGAACCCCGACAGACCACGTGTCCTGATACATTCTAGTTCTGTCACCACCCAGATTTGTGGTGTTCGCTTTCCTAACACATTAAAAATTGCTTGTCAGGGACAAACCCCTTTATTCTGTTCTGAGGAAATGAAGTATAGATGAACATTTGTCAATTGGTTTTGTATTTCAATGTTTAGTTTGTGTAAATATACTTAGCGTCTGTTTCTTAGATGCTTTAGACAACTGACCTAGATGTATTCGGTTACTACATCAAAACCATTCTTAGATTCTGTGGTGATACTCCCACTGATTTAATGTTTGTATTTTCATGTTGTTTATATTTTCATCTTGGAGAAAAGATGCAGCATTTCATAGCACGTGCATGGAAAAAAAGGAAGCTAGTCCTGGTCAGTTTGCTATTACTTCATAGAAGTTGTACACTTGGGAAGTCCTTGGTAATTTGCACTCGGTACAAATGGGATGAACTTGACACACGAGCAACTCAGCCTCAGCCCTGCTTTGGGCTTTCTGCGACGAAACTAGAAGCACAGATGTCAGCCTGTTAAGTTCAGTTCAATAGGTCAGTCTGTCTTCAAGTGGCATTGCTGTTGAAGTGACCAGAAATGTGTCCTTTCAGTTTATCTGATAGGCTCCACTCAGTCTCCTCTACACACTTCCTGGAACAGACTTTTCCCCCACCCCACCCAAGTTAATCTGCATTATTATCAGAACTTCTACTGAACTGTAGCAGTGATACAAGGTGCGAAAAGGAGCTGGATTCCATCATGAACAACTCATAGGCATAGCCCAAAATTCCCAATGAGAGAATCACTACAAATGACAGGTGGACCCCTGTATCAAAGAGCCCCCCCCGATTTTGCATTTAAGCAAGTGCTGTGTTCAACTGTTTCACTTCTAAATCACTCATATTAAGGGAAATCAATGCACATTAACAAAAAAATCTAGGTACAAAACTGCAGCAATGCTTTCTTCTAACCCTCACATATTTCAGAGCCCTACTACATTCTCTCCTGCTTCAATTGTATTTAATAAGGTGTACAGTCAATTCTGGTACTCAAAAAATGAAGTGTGTAGGTAGGTAGGGATTCTTTCAGTGTCCAGGCACATATAATCATGTGAATGTCTTCACCATTATTATTTTTATTTATGTCCAATACATAGATCTCTGTCCCTGTCCTAAACTGATGATAGTTAAGCATGCAATAGAACATAGGGAGAATACCACATTTTATAAACACGTTAGGTATATTTATAGTAGCAAATGTAATAATGGGACCAATTTAAATTTCATAGACTGCTTAAATATTGACTACAACACGCTCTAGATATTAGCGGTATAGTGCAGCAGGAACCACTTTCAAATGTTAAATCAAGAAAGTCTGATGGCAAATTGTCATACCACTGCCTCCAGTGAGAACACAAATATTTTGTGCAGTCAAATAGCTGTTTAAATTTATGTAAAAAAACACATTTTATTTGGAATATACTTGGCTATGTGTGTGAAGTGAACAGTGAGGTGGAGGTTCCTTACAAAGTGGGATGTCGAAGACCAACGCAATGATAAATATGCAGCTAGCTTCAAAAATTTGATCTTGTCCTCAGTCTGTCCAATAGTAAAACAATGAATTGGTTCCACAAACCAGGCTCTTTTGGAAAGTACTATATGGGGAGGAGAAAAAAGATAGTGAACTAAAATGAAGGAACTCCTCTCTTTTGGCGGGCTTCAAGACTATCACCTAGAGCATTAAGTCAGCAAGGATGTATTGTATAAGAAATAATGTCTTCTAGAAACATAGAATTCTGACTGCTCTTTAACCGTATTTCTCTTCACACTAAGAATTTATTCACCATTGTTCCATACTTATACTAGCAATCCTATATCTAGAGGAACAAATACAGCTATCAGATGCCTGATGAACTTTCATCCAGGTTGCAGACAGATTACTACCCTCATCTGACAGTCTCCGAAATACAGGAAAGCATGTAAGCTACGGAGGAGCTAGGAATAAGCAGCCAAATAATAAAAATGAAACTGCAACCAAAACTGGTGGAAGCATGAAAGTTGGTTGTTACCCCCATCCCGGGGGGGGACACAAGAACAACACGGAGCAGCTCTAGTGGTAGCAAACTGAAAAAACTCTTTATTAAAACATCTGACTCCATATATATATATCTTTTTGAAATGCCAGTGTCATTGGAGGGTTACAGTGCCACCTCCTCAATGCCACTGGGCAACCCAACTGTCTGTCAGGTTGTTCATCCTCCGTAAAAGAATGCAAAACAATAAGTTATTTACATAAAGTGCTTGAGAAAGTTTGTGCAAAGAATGCAAACATCAGAAGGCTTGTAAAACTTGAAAAAATCAGGGCAACAGTTGGTATTTAAAGTTTTTGTAATATGTATACTTAAGACCCCAAATTCAATAATCTGGATGATGATGTCTCCTGTTAAATGAACTAATTTATTCCCTTTTCTGTCCTCATCCTTTCAAATATGTGAAATCTGTATAATTATGTCTTTTTGAATTTTTTAAATATTTTTTTCTTTGTCTGTTGGCTTTACACCCCCAAAGGCTGCATTACTTCTCACACAGACCTACTGCATGGCCTACAGGGGACAGCCCTGGGGCCGGCCCTGTGGAACCAAGTTTGGTGGCTGCTGAAGCCCCAACCTGCACACCCCGCTTCTCTGGGGGCCCGCTTTGTGCTTCAGTGTGAGACAGAGGTCCAAGGCAGGCAGGTCTCCATGTATATAAATGCAGCCCGATAAGTATCTTGCTCTTTTCCCATCATTGTTAATTACCAAGTTATTTGTGTGTAAACAGAAGCTTTTGATTTCCTAATCAGCCTCCTGCCCGATTCATTCAGAGATGTCACACACCAGAGTTTGACAGCACAATTAGTCACCATGGAAGCTATTGTGATGTCACAAACACTGAATTGTGGCATCATTGAATGAATCTGGCAGGAGAAGGATGTTGGTTACAAAGGAGAAGGCTTCTGTTTACACAATACCTTGGTAATCAGCAATGATGGGAAAGAGAATATAGAAAAAGAGAGCCTGGTAGTTTAATGAGCATTGATAAAACTGAAAATTTGTAAAGGTTTTTGGAAGCGCATGTGGCGTATTAAGCTACGGAGATAAAGATTCTGTAATTTATACCTTAATTCTTCACCTCATCCTATGTCCTCAGAATTGAAAGTATATCATGGACACAGACCAGTGAATGTTTCATGTTAATTTTTTCATATATTTCTACATTAGGAGAGACAATAAAACCATTAACTAATCAGGATATCCTATGTTTGGGTTTTTTTTCAAGTGTTAGTCTGCAGAGCAGTGAATTTATTAGTGTTTAACAGTATTGGTTTAGGGCATCACATTTCCAGCAAATCATTTCCTTTTTTTATTCGTAAGGGTTCTGAATTACATTTTAAGACATAAAACCCCCTCTGTTAGCTACAGATAGCATTCACAATTCCAGTGCTGGCGATTGCAGCTTATGATTTGCCTTCCTCTGTTTTCTAGAAAAAACATTCCCCATGAAGTATATCGACTAATACTCAAAATGCTACACTTTTTAAAGCGTTATTGTATACTATGGAGAATTACAGATAGCATTATCTGAGCGAAACGCAGTTGCAAGCTGCACAGCAGAACCCTGTAACTAATCAGTGCCACAAAATAACAGGAAAAGCAAGACTGAATAACATGAGATCCTTTCAGGTACTGTAATTAAACCAATTCACGGTGTTATTTAATTCCCCACGGTTCTTCCTCTTGCTGCCTTCTTGAAACTGTAACCATGACACCTTAATTTCAATCAGGTGGAGGAGCTGCTGCCTGGAGAGCAGATACCACCGCTGGTCCAGAAATTGCCCATGGATTTGCGGGTGGTGCCACCATTTTTTCCTTGCCTGAAGTCAAGTTTAGCCAACCCCCTCCCCCACCTCAGCATGTCTAGCTTTCATAAGCATTACTGTAGGTATGTAAGGCTGAGTCTGTTCACCCAGGTCTCCCAGCTGGTGATGAGCTGAGCTGTTTCATAGGACCACACTCTTAAGGATCAAGCTTAATTTGCCTAAGCTGTTTATTTGCAATAGCTTCAGACACAGCAAGGTAGCAACAGAGCGCTAGCGTAAAGATTAGACAATTCGTCTTTTTTTTTATAATAAAAAAAACAGAGGATGGGAAATAGGGGAAGGACTTTAAATGGCTTAAATGCTTAACACATCAAATTGTAATACACAGAAAGCACGTATGTGACTTCAGCTAATTGTACAAATAAAAGCAGTGGAAAAGAAAATGTTCCGTCGGGAAGCACATTTATATGAATTACACGTTTTATGTTCCCAGGTAACCATGCCACCCCTTTGACCATTCCCTACCTAATCCTAGGTGAGGGTGATGCTCCACTAGAGTCCAGCTGTTATCATCCACACAATGACTTTTGTAAACGAGCAGCTGACAGAGGTCCCTGGCTGTCATGTCTGCTAGAATCTCGACCACTTTGCTTGTTCCATCTTCACTAAAGACTTTTACATCCTGCAACATAAAGGGTACACTTACAGATCAACAGCTCTGAACATAGGCAAACCACACAGCTACTGTAGAAAAGCATCATCCTCTTGGTGTGAGGGTTCCAAGCACCTTGGCAGCCAGGACAAATGAAATGGATGATTCACTTTATAACACTTTCTCTCGATGCCCCCTAGACCTATTTCCCCTCCCCCCTCCCCAACACCTCCCTGCACTAAACAAAGATTCAGCAGGGTTAATACGACCACGTACACAGGAAAAGTGAGAGAGCAGGTTCTGTATAAAGCTGTGTAAGGTAAGCAAACGTGAAACAATGTCGAGAGAGTACTTTGGCAACAGTGGGCGAGAGAAATCACATCCAGTCAAACACACACAATTTTTGTTGCGATCCCATCGGAGGCCTCTGAACATTCACAGAGGAGCAGGCCAAGACCCCAAAGATTAAAAATGGCTCTCTTGTTCCCCACTAACTTTTGATTGTTTCATGTGGGGAAGTCCCACTTGCAGTTTGCCGGCAAATCAATTACCTAGCACAGTCCACACATTTCTCTCCCTGCCCTGACTTCTCTTTTGATCCTAGCTTGAAAGTAGTTTGAAACCAAATGTGCATACACTGCACATCCTAAATATCAGTGGGGATAAGAGAAGAAGTCAAGAACCTTCTCCCCCACCTCCTGAATTATACAGATGCTTTCCTCTTTGCATTGTTCTGCTCAAGCGAGAGACACTTCCCGCAAAATTATTTCTCCGGGCAAATGTGCAGGTCCCAGATTTAAATCAACTCCGTGTTTAAAACGCTCCGCATCCTAGCGAGAGAAGGAGAGTCTAACAAAAACCTGGAGGGTAATTCGATATGGAAAATCTTACCTCAACGGCACGTAAAAGGCAGCAGTCGGAAGAACAAGATGGCATTTTAAATGGGGATTGCCTCTTGAGAGTTAGTTCTCTGCCTCCGCCGACCCTCTGCAGGGGCGCCTGGGGTGCCGGCGGCGTCAGGGGCGGCCGTACCCTACCTGTCACGTAGCCCCTGCTATGGGGACTGTTTCTGGGGAGGGAAACAACTCTGCCAGAGCTCCACTCAAAGGGTTACACGCAATCTTTGCGGTAGTGAATCAAACCACACTGTGCAGACCAATCCTAGCCCTCCCTCCGACTGATGTAATCATTTCCCACACACTATCAGACTTCCAAATTATTCCCGCCTCCCCCACCTCCCCCCCC
>WBNO01017847.1:166960-285358 GCA_013400575.1 Peucedramus taeniatus | reverse complement strand
GGCCGAGCGAGCACGCCCGCGCCGCCCCCACCCCCCGCTCCCCGGTGCCCCGGCTACGCACAAATTCGAGCCCAGTGAGGGAGGAGTTAAAGCCTCATCCAGCCTAAGTGACTCAAACCCGCGCGTTCAGGAAACGGCTTCATCTGACAGCAGGGATGAGCCAGCTCTTTCAGAAGTGGGCTCTGGAAAGGAGAGGAGGGGGAATCCCGGTTGCTCTGGGGAAGGCATGCGTGCTGTGCAATGTTACGACTGCACTCCTGCCAACGCTTAGCCAAGCCAGAGGCATCCTCACACACGCAGGAATTTGTTGGGCGTGGGGGTGCCCGTTTTCTGTCCTGCGGGCAAGTCTCTGTTGTGTCGCTAGCGTCGTGTCACACAGCAGCAGAGCCCCGCATCGCACCCGCAGCGGTCCCGGCCCGCTCCGCCGCTCGGCAGCGCGCCCGTGGGACGGGGGCACACGAGTGGGTCGATGCCCGAGACACCCCGCAGGCACCGCACCGCAGCGTGCGAGTGGGGAGCGCAGCTCTCGTCTTCCCTCCGAGCATGGGCAAGCACACCGAAAAGCCAGTATGCAACAAGACAGAAAGTAGCTATTTTGTTTGTTTTAGTGGGGAATGGCAGGGACTAACACCCGCTTGATATTTTTTTCCTTCTACTTTTTATAGTATAGCCATAGATTGGACCGAAAAGTTGGCGGTGAAAGAATTCCTTTCTACTTTCAGCTTACTCTGTGCACGTAGCTGCACTTTCTGTATTGAAACTAAACTATTTTGGATGGATTTCCTGCCTCGGGAACCAACCTGGTGACATCATCCATTCATTAGTCACGAGAAGCACAGCCCTCTGCTCTCTGCCTCAGCTTTCACAGGGGAGCTCAAACCAGGAATACGCCACAGCAATCGCCACTTTCGCAACACCTGGAAGACAAACCCCGCCTCTTTCCCTTTCTTGCTGGGAGCAAGGCAGTGATACAGACTGCACCTGATCGCTGTCAGTGCCAAGTCCCAGAAGAGAAGCAAAGATGTTTTGCTGAGGGTGCCTCTGCTACCCTTGCAGGTGGAAAAGACAGCTGTAAGACAACCACCACACTTTTCTCTGCTCCCAAGCATGGAAAGCCTTAATGCTGTGTGGCCACTGGAAGAAAGCTGCAGCTGTCTTTTAGGCTCATTCATGCTGTGCTCTCTCAGTATGAAGTAAAGCGGTCAGGGGTATGTGTCCCACCTTCCCCCTCCTTGCCCAGAGTCTGAGCTGATGCTGACGCCAGCCCCTTTGAAGCACCCCAGCATTTCAAACTACTGGATACCCAACGCTGCAGTTTGGTGTACAGCTACTTTACTGCCGTGTTCCCTCCTCTGGAGAGCCAGGCCGCCACACCACAGCCACTATGGGACTTGGGTTACAAACACAGATGTGTTCATTCATGAGACCCATCAGCCCTTGGGGTGTTAACAGTGCCCTTAAGGCCCAGGGACTGGAGGGCAGTGGGTGGGCAGCGTGAGCGCAGCGATGAGCAAGTTAACTTCACTGACTATTAATAGTGCTGTGTTTGCCATCAAGGACAGTGCAAGGCCATGTATCACCACTGACATCACAGATATAAAACACTGCATCAGGAGGGGATGTAATGGCCTGAGCTGAACCCTGCCCCAGGGGATGGGAGAGAGGCAGAAGTGAGATGAAACCCTGTGCCTCTGCAGAGGCAAGAGTGCAACAGCCCCTAAGAGGCTTACATGGAAGGTAATGGGATTTTATGCCCCCCCCCCAACGCTGCAGTTATGAAGTATAACCACAAATATGAAATCAGCTTGACGACAAGGCTTCATCTCCAACTTTCTGACAGTTTCTGTGACAAAAGACGCAGATAACAGTTTTCCTGTATCACAGAGGGGACTGAATTTAAAGTCAATTGGTCAAATCCAATTCTCTCACTTTTCCTTTTTCTTTTTTTTTTTTTTCCTAAGGAAGCACCTCCCACTTTAAGGGCTCCCTATTCAAACTTCTTCCAGCAGAAACACTGTTTCACTTCCAAAATTGATTTAGGGCTTATTATCTACAAAGGAAAATGAAGCAAGATTCACTCGAATAAAATACTCCAATAATGAAAACACTTAGCCTGATGAGAGGTTCAAAAAGTTACTCTGACATTTTGCACTGCATCCCTTCGAGAAATGCAGTGAAATGCAACAGCAGACTGCCTGCAACAGTGATTTACAAAAGGCCCTAATTACGTCAGCAGCACAAGGCACCTTCTATTCAAAATTAAGGTTAAGAATGCTAAGCCAACCAGAGCACTATATTGGCTGAACATTCAGTGCTTTACAGCGCAAAGGAGCAGATAACAGACTGCACCATTGTTCTGGGAAGAAGTCTTCCCCCAAGCTTTTCTTTTCTTTTCTTTTTTCTAAAGACAAAAAGACTTTAAAAATTAAAAATTTAAAAGAACATTAATATTCATCACTTCAGAGGTTTCATATAATGGATCGCATATCTTGAGTATCTTCATGGCTGTTTCATGTTCCAGCCTCAGTTCCTCAACCTCACTCAGTATTTTGTGTGTATAAAGTAATGCGAATATTTTAGGAATGTGAAGGGAAAAAAAACCCAACAACAAAAACCAGAAAACGCAAATAGTCATGTGATGGTCACATAATTTCTTCTCTACTTTTTATGCTATTTCTTTCCTTTTTCTTCAAAACAAAACCTATGACTATACACAGTGATCACAGAAATTCTCTCTTTTACATGATGTTATGCTGAAAATCTTCAGTGGCAAACAGATCTACATTAGCATTCTACAATCTGAAATTAAACAGCGTAATTTATATCAGTGCAGACCAACCCATATTATCTTGGTTTATGACTCCAAATATAAGAAGGAAGCACCAGTTATCAGAAGGTTTCAGTACACTAGTTCTTTTAGAGTTTCCCTTTATAAGATCTGTAGATCAGAGACTTCACAGAAAGCTATTAAAGTACACTGAAGAGTCATTACTAAGAGCTGCACAAACAGAAAATCAGTCCCGCAAGTTTTGACTTACATCCCCCAATTTCACTCATCAAGACTGCTCAGACATAACAATCATACAATCAGTGAGGTAAACAGAAGGTAAATGGAACTGAAATGTATGCATGTACCTTGAGCAACCAGAAGCAGCTATTTACTGCAGAAGTCACCTATATACCAAGCAGGTACTTGCTGTTTTCACTGGAACCCTGTTTTGATGAGATCTTTTTTCTAAAAACTTTATAATCAAAGCTTATCAGCTCACAAGAGCAGAGTCAGAGTCACTGGAGGAATGAGGAAGCTTTCAATTAGGACTGGTCAACTCAAAGCTGCTGAAGACTCAAGTTCAGCCTGCAGGCTACCCTTGAACTGCTATTTGCCTGGTTGAAAAAGCAACAAATAAAGGAAGGTTTTGCTTCCTAAAGTTACAAATCTCTGAAAAAGAAAGGCCTCTAAAGAATGCTCTCTGCACACCTGACAGGCAAGCATCTCAGCCAACCACATCTACATGCTGGAGCACCAGCCAGTCCCCCTTTACTTGCCCAGCAGCATTAAGGCAGCTTTATAAGACATGGAAAATTCAACTGCTGCAATTAAATAAATATATAGGTCAACCCTATGGCTCTTTCTGCCTTCTCTGTTGCACTGCTCATGCAGGGAAAATAGCCCTTCAGACAAACAGCAGTGGTAACAGCAATTCATCGTGGATAAGATCACTTATACACAAGGCATCAGACAGTACTTCCTTATAAAAGAAAAAAAAAAACCTATGAGGTTTTTGATCATTGCTTTTTTTCTCCCCTACATATACACATAAAACCCTTGGAAATGCTGAGGTTAAGGTTCTCATAGCAACATTAACTCTCTCCTCTGGCATACACTATATTTAGGTACACATTTAAAAGCCTAACAACAAATGAGAACAACTGTTGTACGATCAAGATCTTCATCTACGACTTTCATATTCAGAACAGTAACCTCAAAACAAAACCCCACAAACCCCTGCTTTAGTTGGCCATGTTTCAAAACGCTCATTCTGTCCCCCTTCACTGGGCTATTGAATTTTAAACCCATTCCCAAGGGTCAGAGGAATAACCGGACCTGAAGGGGAATTATAGTATCATCTTCTGTTCAGTGCCCATCAAAACCAGTACTGAAGTCATAAACTCCATGAGGGTTGTACCAGCAAGAGAGGTTTTGTGAATCTCAGAGATGGGCAGGGCAGGATTAGCGCCGGGTTCAAGTCAGCATTGGTATTTAGAGGGTTAGCTCTTCTGAAGCCATCCTGTATGAACACCCAGTCACACATGCACCCAGTAATTTTGGAGAGCTACATTCTTTGTGAAAGTAAGGGAGAGAGATGGAGCAACTTAACATCTAAAGCACATGACAAAGGCTCCTGACTCTGGACTTAAGATGGATGCCATAAGCTATGCTGGCTGAATTCAGGCCACTGTGGTGATTAATCAGGCAAACATCTCTCTGCACTATTTACATTACAGTTTAACCCCAGCCAGGAGCTTAGCCCCACACTTAGCCACTCACTTACTGCCCCCAGTGGGATGGGGGAGAGAATTGGAGGGAATAAAGTTAGAAAACTAATGGGCTGAGACAAAGTTTAATCAGGAAAGCAAAAGCCATGCACATGAGCAAAGCAAAACATGAAATTCATTCCCCACTTTCCATGGGCAGGCAGGTTTTCAGCCATCACCAGGAAAACCCATCATGAGTAATGGTGGTTTGGGAAGACAAAAACGATCACTTCAAACGTTCACCCCCTTGCCCCCATCCTACTTCTTCCCCCAGCTTCATAGGCCAAGCATGATACCAAATGGTGCAGGATTTCCCCTGGGTAAGTTGGGGTCATCTGTCCTGACTGTGTCCCCTTGAACTTCTTGTATTGCCCTCCCCTCCTTGCTGGAGGGATGGGGTGAAGACAAGAAAAGACCTTGCCTCTGTAAGCACTGCTGAGCAGTGAGTAAAACATCTCTGGAATTATCAACACTGCTTTCATCACAAATCTGAAACATGGCCCCATACCAGCTACTATGAAGAAAATTGACTCTAGCCCAGTCAAAACTAGTGCAATTACACACTGTAATTGTTGACATTTGAGCTTCAAGAAATAAGCAAAGTGTGTTACATTGCATGTATACAAAGCACGTTTAAAGGAACATATACAATGAGCACATTTGGGGTACTACTAAAGTTTAAAATAGAAATATTGTAATAACAAGCCAACGCCTTTCCTCCTCTAATTCAAAACTGCATGTGAAAATGATAATTTGTTATGCAGGCACTGAATTATCTGCTTCTATCTTCTTAAAACTTAAAGCATTTCTTAAATCTACAAGTATTGCCCTCCGTATAGGTTCAGCATTGTATAGCAACTGCATTGAAGCATCTTCAAAAATCTCAGCTATTTACATACAACTGTGCAGAGCACATTTTCAAGACATAACCACTGCCTGCATGAACAAAAGATTTATTTCAATGTGTGTGCACATACTTAGAGGCTGAAGGTTTGGAAACTGTAAGCTGCTACCCTGTAATTTCCATATTTTAAAAATAAATAGCAGAATGCAGTTTTAAGTGATACATACCTACATACAGACAACACATCAATTTTGTGACAGTATTCCCAAAAGCTGTTTCAACTCTCTCCCACTTTGGCTTAATGTTCAGATGTTCAGATAGATCATTTGACCTGTTTGACATTTTCACATCTTCCCACTCAATTCCTCATTTGCCTCTCATTTTTAGGTAAAAGAAAGGAGAAAGACTTTTTCAATCCTTCTAAGAGTAACAATAGGCCTTTTATGAACTTTGCTGAAGCTTCAGGGTATTTGCAGAATGCTGGAAGAGAGAAAGCTTGGGAAGCAGTTTGTATAGGCTTCGACAGTCCACAGCAGCAGCAAGAGAGTTCAGCAACAGCCAGCTCACTCAGTCCTGGATCTGGGGGTCCAGACTGTTCCAGCATTTTCTGTTAGTTTTGACTGTAAGTCTGTAAATGTGCTCCTTTCTCTCCACACAGCTCCTCCTAACAGCAATTGCTTTTTATGCAAAAATCCTTTCTGGTTTCAAGATCCTTTACATACATTAAAAAAGACAGTTACAGACACTGTTACACTCCTTTGATTATGTAATGAAAGGCATTAAATTATTTTGCTGGCATTAACCTTTATCTTTCATATATTTTATTGTGCTATTTATCCCTAGATAGCTTGCAATTCTCTCAGCTGTGCTTACAGAATGCATTATTTATTGTCTGAATTTGCTCCAAGAGCAAGGTTTAGTACAAAATTTCTTGCAAACACAATTTAAATCATTAACAACCCTAGAAAGGGCAATATAAAGAAAAAACATAATAATTTCTTGATTAAATCCTTAAGTAACCAAGCTAGTTACTGAGTATTTTAAATTGCTTTGCCATTATAAATTACTCTGTAGAAAAGGAATTATTACCACATCTTCCTTGCTGCACAGGCTTCCAACCACAAGAACCACATTAATTTGAAGCTTGGCAGAGGGTGCAACAAGGCTCCAGGGAGCAGCTTCCCATTGGATTTAGGAAAATGGTACAGGTCCCCAAGACTTGGATGGCTCCTTCTTTCCCAGTAGAACACTGTGACAACAGCAGCTGAGGCTCTTGTCATCTAGGGCCCAGGCCACCCTAGGAGCCAAAAACCCATTTCAGCACAGGGCTCAGCAATGTGCAGTTGGCTTCTCACTTTGATTTACGATTATCCAAGCAGAACTTCTGTGTGGGTAGGCCAGAAGTTCTGCATCTTTTTCTGAGGAGAGAGGAGCAGAGAGGTTGCAGAGCAGACAACAGGAACTCCTTTAACGGCTGCCACACACCTAGACCTGGCTCCAGCACTCTGTTTACATCTACAGATCCAGCCACATATTACTAGGAAAGGGACCAGAGACTGCTCTCAAAGATGTCTTTGGAGAATGAGGATGGGTATTTGAAAATGCATGCAGCATTTTTAATGCATGGGAAAACCTTTGGGGTGGTGACTGTCTCTTATGTGATAAAATGGGACCTTGGGATTTTGATTGTGATTGATGTAGTAACAGAAATATAACAAAAACAGCAGCCCAACAATAGGGGACAATGCCAAATAAACTATATTTGGAATGTCCAGACACAAAAAAACAAACACGTTATTTTAGGAATGAATAGTTACGAAATTTGTCTTGAACAAATGCAATCCAATTTACCTAGTCTGGTAGAAGAGGAATCTAAGCTAGCATTAAGATGTAGGGCTGAACAGAAATTAAACTTAGAATGCAATACAGGGTAAGACAAAGATAGACCCTCTTCCCACTCCTGTGTCTTCCTCCATCCTCCCAAAAAAGTAATCACAAGGAGTGAAAAAGCCAAGGATTTAAGGACTTGTGAATCTGTTCCCCAGTGCTTGCAAGAGCACAGTTCCTAAGGTTTCCTCTGCCTCCCTGAGGGCTAAAATGAATTAAAAAAATTAATGAAAACAAGTTCTTAGCTGAAGTCCCAGCTCCTAGATGTGCTAGCATTGACTTCAGCAGCATGAAGAGTTTTCAGAAACAGATACAGTGGTGCACTAGATTTAAAAAAAAAAAAAAAGGAAAAAAAAATCAATTATCTATCTTTACAAGAGTTCCTTTATTCCTCACACACACACGGACACACACATCCTGATGAAGCAATGACATCCCAGAACAGGAAGTTACACCAAAGATGCCAGGAGAGAGGGGGAAGCTGAAAAGCAAAACAAAAGAAACTTTTTAAGAAAAACCTCTAACAATTCAACATGCAAAGCTTGATAAGAGAAGAATCAAGTATAATGTGTCACATGGAGACAAAATACAAGGACTACAATCAACCTAAGTGTGAAAATATGAAGATGAGAACAACTTAGGACAGTGAAAAAGATAACAGAAGCTACTGGAAAAAAAAAGCAAAACATGGAGAAAGAGTCCTCATGAAAACTGGCCGTAACCTACGGGCACTCAAGGAATGATGACCATTTAAGGAATAAACACCCTATGAAATTTACAGCACAATGGCTTCCACGCACTGAAAATCCCAAAAGCTCAAGCACTCTTGGAAATACAAATTTCCCACACTCTGACAGCATTGGGCACAACACACAATCGTTTTTTCCAAGCGGGCTGAGTTCATCCTGCTCTGACAGCAGCAGCGGGGTGCTTTATAAGGAGAGGGTGACAGGCTTAACTCCAGCAGCATGGCAGAGCATCCCTAATGCCCGGCCGTCAGCTGCCTCCGCGCCGTACAGTATTCAGCAATATTGCTTAACTTCGCGTCTCCCAAGCTACCGGCTCTGGAAGCCGGCGATTCCAAGCAGCGAGTATCAGCTAATTGTTGCTGCCTGCAACGTTCAGGATGTTTTATGGGTCAGTTTGTCACATGCACATAATAAATGCTTTTAACAGAGCTGCTCACATTGGGCGGGGAGGGGATTTCTGCGCAACTGTGTAAGCATTGATTGTGTGGCCAGAATTAACCCCCTGCAGATCTTTACCAGGAAAAGTTATGTCAATGGAAGAAGAGAGCTTATATTTTCCTCTCCCCAAGGCATGTGTAATTCTCATTTTCAGTGATTTCTTTAATAGGAAGAAAACTGTTCCATGAAACTGTTCTGCTGTTTAATTTTTGGTAAATTTAAGTATTGGAGGAAAATAATGGTGTGATATAGCAAAAGTTTCCAGGGCTGATGTAAGATTGAGGGTTGTGGCACCACGATTAAGCTGGATATTCTCTCTTGAATGCAGCTAGCCCCATGCAAATCTCACTCTCTTCCAACCTGCTAAGAATTATTCATTTTCAGTGGAAAAATGTGAGAAAAATATTGGCATAAATCCAAAAACAGTAATACAAGAGATTTATGAGCATGCAGAGTCTAATTACCCCACCCCAAAATACTTCATGTAGAGATCCAAGGTACCAAGAAATTTTTCATATCTCTCACTGCTCTGCTTCACTGCTGCACCCATCCATCCGTGCACACTACAGGAAGATCAACTCTCGAGTTTAAGTCCACAGCAAGCATCTCTAACTTATCTGTTTCCAAATTCCCTCTCCAGGGCTTGCTTGAGATCACTTTGCACACCCCTTCCTCCGAGTAGGGGCACCACAAACAAAAAAACAAACACAAAAAAACCCCACACAACCCAACCCTTTGCTTAGCTTACAGGGACAAATTCCCTGCTGCCATGGTTACCACTCCAACTTCTCCTGAGGAACTAGAAATAAAAAAAAATTAAAGAAAAAAAAAAAAAAACCTTCCCTGAGAACAGACGGCTATATGTTAGCTCTCCCTCCCCTCACTCATCATTGTTAGCCACTAAATCAGCTACATCTGGCATATTTAATTTGGACTAAATAAAATGTCACTAATTAAAAAGATGCCGAACAAGCAATCCATGACATTATAGAAACAGCTTGGTATTCAGCCTATTATGAACTGAAAGGAATCAACCAGTTTTTACCAAAAGCTGAGAAACAAAGGCAACTAAATGGTCCTCTATACAATCCTACTCACAACAATGTCCTCCAGCTCTCCCCTATCATCTACATGTACTGAGGTTTCCAGGCATTAATTCCTGGAGCAGCAGTGGCTCAAAAGTGAAGTAGTTAGCTCATTATAGATTGTATTATATGGATTGAAGTCTGCAGCATTTATGCCAACTTTTAAAAAGAAGGTTACTTTGCCAAAGCGACAATAAGTAAGACATTCAGCAGGCACACACACAAGTTGCTTTAAAGGACCTGTGGCCACATAGTGGATGAACAGTAATAGCCTCTCCTCTCTTATGTTCTCCCCAGTTCTCAGCGGCCTGAGTTGAAGTTATCACAAACTGTTCCATCCTTCCTCTCTTGCAGTTCCTCTCTCCAGCCTGTTCCTGAAGATTAACATGTCAGCTCTCTGCATCTCCTTCTGCAGGTCACAGTGCAGAGATGTGAGTGCTGCTTTGTACCAACACCTACCCCAGAGCAGCTCCTCTTACCCTGACATCAATACACCCTCCCCACCCAGTCCTTCCCATCGCACTACACGCGTCTTTCTCTTTTGCAGGTACATCATTATCAGTATTCCACTGCTGCTTATCAAACAGATTTTAGCGCAAAGCTGCACTGAATCATATAAACCTCTTTTCACAGCCCTTAAATGTTTTCCATCATCTTTTTTGCCAACTGGTAATCTTTCATTCCATCCCTTGTGACTAGTTGAATAAGCATTTGAGTGACGTTATTTTTTCATGCCTCTAAGGCTGAGTATTTCCCAAGAGAGCAGATTATCTTCTAAGTGCTCTGGTCCAGGTTCTCGTCATTTATAAATCAGACAACTGGCTCCTCTGTTTTTACTGATGTATGACATAGAACACATATTTAGGTGTATTTTGATTGCCATTGTTTGATTTCAGTACTATTCATAATCAAATAAGATCCAAACATTCAATGCAGAAATCCCTCCACTAAAGTAAATTTTAATAGAATTCTTACAAGATATTCAAGTGGATTATGTTGGTAATCCTGGCACATGCCAGGCAAGCACAAATATTACCCTTAGAAACTCAGTAGTTATAAATGAATTAAAAGGGAGCTTTACCCTCATAAGTCCAAACCTCATTATTTAAGACATGAGGCAGAGATGATACATTTCAAGAGCAACATACCTTTAATCGTTTTTTGGGTTGAGGGGTTTTTTTCATTATAGAAGTTTAAGAACAATCACAGGCTCACATAGGGTTGAGGGATGGAAGGCATCTCTGGAGGTTATCTGGTCCACCCTGTAACTCAAGCAGGGTCACCTAGAGCCCTTTCTCTGGGACAGCATCCAGGTGCCTTGGAATATCTCCAAGGACAGAGATTCAAAAGGTCTCCGGGCTCTGACTGAGAGCAGTCAGTCACCCTCACAGTTAAAAGTGTTGCCTCACATTCAGAGGGAACATACTGTGTTTCCATTTGTGCCTGTTACCTCTGGTCCTACCCCAGGGGACCACTGGAAAGAGCCTGGGTCTGTCCTCTTTGCACCCTCCAAGGTAAGTATACACATTCCTAAGAAGCTCCCGAGCTCTCTCTTTTCCAGGCTGAACAGCCCCAGCTCTCTCTGCCTTTCCTCACAGCACAGATACTCCAGTCCCCGTAACATTTCTCCAGGCCTTTGTTGGATGTTCTCCAGTATGCCCATGTCTCTCTTGTGCTGGGGAGCCCAGAGCTGGATCCAGTACTCCACATGTGGCCTCATTAGTGCTGAATAAACCTTCCTGAACCCACTGGTGATGCCTTGCCTGTGGCAGCCCAGGATATCATCAGCCTTCTTGGCAGCAAGGGCGTATTGCTGGTTCACATTCAACTTGGGAGTCCACCAGGACCCCCAGGTCTTTTTCTGCCAACCTGTTTTCCAGCTGGGTGACTCCCAGCATGTACTGGTGCCTGGGGTTGTTCCTCCAAAGGTGCAGGACTTTACACTTGCCCTTGTTAAACTTCATGAGCTTTTTTTGCCGCCCATTTCTCTAGCCTCTAAGCTCTTATACAGATAGTGAAAAGTTACATAACCACGACATTAACTAAAAGCATAAAAAAGATCTAGTTTGATCATAGATCAGGAACCCTAAATGGGTCTTTCTGTAGGATTCCTCATCACTATTTTCCCAAGCCAAGCCAAAGTGGTTCAAAGTTCCCTTTAAGTTAGTGTTACAGTCTGTTTGTCAAAGGCTGATGAACTTAACAGTGTAGGTATAAATATGAAGTACTGTGCTGAAATCAATGTCACGATAAAAAAATGCTTCCTCATATAGAACTAGATAACATAATGCCAGAGATCTGATGCCAAAGGCTGCATGAAAGAAAATGCTACTTCTTCATTCAGCATCTGCTTCAGATTATTCTACATGGAAGTCACTGCTGCTCTGAAGCTGTCAAGGCACAGTCAGTTTCCAATTAAGCTATCTTATCTTTGAAGTTAATTGGAAGCAAAGCTTTCTCCTCCCTATAGGCATACCCCTACAAACAGGTAATCTGAGATAATTTTCAAACATATTCATTCTGTGCTGTCCACCCAATTAAATATCTTACACAAATGTAATCGAAGAGCCTTCTCTCTAATGGAAAAGTTTATGCAACAATTTTCATGAGGATCCCATTAAATATTGAAAATAATTACCAGTGTTAAAAAGACAATTATATTCAAATAGCTCACGTGCCTAGTTTCTTTCTAGTGCAAGCAAAAGGGTATGAAAAAAATCCCAAGAGGAAAAGAGCAAACATTGGGTGAATCTTTTAAGAGAAGAGACACTCTCTAGAAACCAATTCTGCATAATATTAAGCAGGAAATCTTTTAACAGTGGTCTTTCTGCTGTAGCTGATCATAGAGAAAACAACCATTTCCAAGACTCCAAAAGGCAATGACAAGGGAGCTGACTCTGTATTTTCATGTGCTAGAGATAACACATAAATATCATTACCAGCAAGCATGTTTCCTTCTGCCCCTTTCTCCCCTCCCTAAATTATTGTCAAGGGGTTAAAGAAATCCACCATGCAAAGATACCAGTAACTTTATCTCTGTCCTGGCACGAATGATAATTTTTTTTCTCAAAGGATTTTGATGGCTCTGTATTTATATCATGGATCTTCTTTAGGATTATGCTGAGAAAAAATCTGGGTCATTGAAACCTTCTTGAACTGAACCACAGAGAAAACGAAAGAGAATATAAAGGCACTAGTGTCAGGTTTATTAAAGGAAAATGCCTTTTCCCGAGCTCATTTTTTCCCCCCAGGTTGACTGGAAGAAGGTAGATCACCCTTTGGACATCTTTCTTATTCTGAAGTTTCTATTTCCATGAGTGCATAATTCCATTCCCTTTCAAAATAAAACATTTTTTAAAATGTTGCGCACTTGGCTCACAGACCCAGCGACTCAAGTTTAAGGAAGCTAGCCTCAAAAGGGAAAAGCACAATTTAGATCAACATATAAGGGAAGACATGTAAACATCTCAGGATGTTAGGGTCCTGGGCAACGTAAAGATTTAATAGTCCCTTCTAGACAAAACTTGAATCAAATATATTTACACATAAACTTGAATCAAATATATTTCAACATAAACAGTGTTTTTCCCTTTCCCTCCTTCCCCAAACAGCAGCTTGGGTTTGATATGAATCTGAATACAAAGATCTGCTTCCCTTATCTCTATGCTTATTGCAGCCTGGTATTGATGTAAACTAGTAACATACAGTTAAATATCTTTCTATACACTTCAAATTTCAGTATCTAATTCTTCCATTCTATTGCCGTGTAGAATTTCATAGGTTAAATACATAGTTGTACACGAGAAAATTTATTTTGAAGTGTCCTTTAAAAACATACTGTATTAATAAATGGCAATAATAATATTAACTATTCATTAATACTTCATTTCTAACTCTGTCAAACCAAATCTGCTGACTTCAGCAAATCTCACTACTTACCACTTTCAATGCATTCAAGTGGAGACAATTCTACACATAAGAAAAACTTTATTGCCTTTTCAAGCTTCAGAAGGCTTTGGGTGGTGGCAGAGCATAAGGCTTCGTACTGGAGGAACATCTATCTTGCCTTTTGTACAGCATAGAAAAGAGTCACAACACTTGCTTCTTCCACAACTCCCCCATCTTCCTGCACAACATTACATACGGCAAAAGTAGAAATTTTTTGCCACATGCAGAGTATTAACAAAAAATACTCAATACTGACACTATTTTTGGTTCAACTGTTGCTTATACACTCTTCAACATAATTGACGTTAATCAGACCTAAAGGTAACTTGTAAAAAATAAGTGGTTTAGTGGATTTGCTTCCAGAGTTCTGTAGGTTCTTCTTCCAGTGAACTCAAGTTTGCTTGGCTCACATCAACCAAGGCTTTGCCAACCTGTGCACCCTATGAATAGCACTTTTTAAAGCATAACAAAATAGCTAGTGCATTAATTTCCTTCAGCTACACCATGAAAACCCCATTTAAAGAAGTGAAAAGGTACATTCTCTTTGAGTGTGATACAACACACTTCCCTTCCACAGACAGTGCCTCGTTAAGCCAAATGTCTTAATCTTCTCTGCAGACATCATTCTTTTCCACACGTACATACTGCATTAGATAAACTACCAGGTAGCCTCATTCTGGTGTTCAACATGAAAAGCACCTTGAGATGACAAATTCAGCTTTTTTAGTTAACTAAAGCATCTGAAAGAGATCCTAATGGCTTTAATAGTCCGTAATGAGGACAATCAGTTGGGGATATTAAACCTCCTTCCTTCTTCACAAACCAGCCCAAGTTTCTTGCATTTGGTTTTCTACACAAAACAAGAGCTAAGGGTAGCTTTCCCTAGTACAAAATCAGAAAGCAAATCAGAGGTAAGTTACTTTCTGAAATGGCACTCCAGTTCCTCAACCCTCTCCCTTAGAAACTCTTGCTATTGCTCTCCCCTCAATGGGCTAACTGGCTTTTGAAGAAGAGATATTTCCTCAGCCCACATTCCCATTTGTTACTAAATTTTCTTTTTTTCTCAAAAATTGGCATCACTGTTGTGTATCAAGTACCAATGGCTAAAACTATCAGTCCATGAAAGTCTGTTTTCCCTCCCTAAATCTTATCTATACTCCTCTATTGAAAAGGCTACCTCAAATGTCTGAACATTGCACACCGAAGTGAAACTGCTAAACAGATGTGGAAGAGTACTGACTTGAAATTGCACAAGACTGCGATATGAAACTCATCATTTTTCACAAGCTCTTAACAAACGATAGAAAAAAATCAGCCCTGGAGCTGCCAGCATCTCTCCAGATAAACAAAAACTCCAGATAAAACTCTCTGCTGTTTCTTCCAGGAATAACTGAGGACATTGGCCAGTTTTGCATTCATTGCAAAACATTACCTGGTTTGCATTCCTCTTGAACTTCACAGAGGTGGCAGTCATTTCAGCTGTCAGTAGCCACCTCAGTCAAAGCACATCCTGTCTTCACTAGTCATTCAGGTTCCCACTGTGGTCAACAGAAAGAGGAAGAGGCACTTGTGCAGCCCATCATCTTTTGTAGCTTTGCTACCCTAAGACAGCATGAAAGCACTTGAAAGGTACTACCCTGTGTCACCATTAACTGGAGACAAGCAACCCAAATCAGAGTTGCAGAGGGACAGAACACACACCAAGGTCCCTTGGTCAGACCATAAGGCTCATCAAGCAAAATATGGAATGCAATACCTTCCCAAAATAGCACTTGCTGCTGTTTTTGACAAGAAGCAAGCATCTACCTGAAGAGGTCTGTGAACAGACTGTAAGGACAGTAAAACGCTGGGACTATCATGACTACATTTGACAGAAGGGATCTGACAACCTAAGGGTGATTAAACCCAAATCTCTAACAGAGCTTTTATGAGACCTATGCACTGAGTTTGAGCCAACTGCTGATTTGACCACTCATGATATGAAGTTGGACACAAAAACATGAAGATTTCCTTCACCAAGAAATCCCAATACCATCCTTTGAAGTTAAAGTTTTTATGTCCACTTCTTCCAAGATGAGATTCAAAAAAGTGCAAAACTATGCTGGATATGTTCATTAGTCTACATGCTACTTTCCAGCAGCAAAAAAAACCACCACTGCAAGCAAATAATATGAGAATCATGGCCATTTCTACTACTTGTCTGCTGTAGGTAAAGACCTCCAAGTTTGTGCTACATTAATGCACACATTTTATAATTCAAGATGCAATCAATAATCAAAATAGGTATTTATTTCCAGATACTGGTAATTCAGCTACAGCATACAAACCTAATTTGCATTCCTGTTATGCAAAGTCAAATAAGTCCTTCAAAAATACTTCATTATGGTGGTAGTGCAAAAGCAGAATTGCCCAGCATAAAGAAATAATCCTCAACAACCATTCAAAAGATCTGTTAAGTCACTGTAGAAAAATTTGCCTCGCAAAAGTTTTGCACCAACACAACGAGGTTTGAACAAAAAATCAAGGAGGAAATCCTTCTATATCAGGATCAGAGTTCTGCACTGACTGCAAGTCTAAGCCAAGCAATCTGAGGAACTATCCAGTCAGACTTTACATACCTTCTCTTCAAGTATTTCTTCAATGTATTTATTGAACTCAGTGACATCTTACTGGTTTGAAATTTTATATAAATATTGTGACATAATTTAAGAGGAAAAATAATTACTTTCTCCTTCCCTACATGAATGTATTTTAAAATAAAGAAATGAAGAAATGATTCCCCCCCAATCCATCAGTCCTCACACTTAGATATTGCCACTAGATTGCACCTAATATGTTTAGAAGAGACATAGCTGTAGTAGAGACGAACTTAATTATGCAGAAAGCAGACTGCTGCAAACTCAAAGAATGCAGTCACTATGAATCATGTCTGACACTGTACTCATTTTTTTATATTCTTTTTGCTGGAATTTTACTAGGGTCTCCCCTTTCTTAATGGCTAGTATTTGAATGTAGGGCCATCAGCACTTCCAGGCCTCTGGCATAGGGATAAAACAAGCCCTTTGCAAGCACATCATTCTTGAGCATTTTGATAGACAAGTTAAACATCACAGCTTCTACAGCTGCACGATGGAGAAAGCTTGGGAAAGAGGCAAAGCAGAGAAACTGATGTGAGCATGTTTACAGTGCTGTAAAATTTATTTTACCATCTTCAGAGCTACTAGACTATTTATTTATTTAAGGGATAAAAGTAACATATAGAAAGCTTCCTATGAAGTTGATTCAACTCTTTAATTTTAATGATTATATGCCATCATAGCAGTCTTTCACCTCAGCGCCATTCAGACATCAATAGATGAACTGCTGGAGACACCCAAAGCCAGCATCTGCTGCACAGGCAATTTCTCTACTCACTGAAAGGCTCCATCGTGCTCTGTTTTACTTCTTGCAGGATTCCTTGCTTTAACTGAAATCCTAAAAGGTTTCTCTATGACCTCTGAAGATTGCCCAAGTGCTATTCCATGGACACAGAGGGCAAGACACAATGAAACCTTACAGACACAGCAGCTAGTGCAACCTTGGGCAGAGCACAAGTTAATTTCTTGTTAGCCAGATTGGCTTGAAGTTCCTCTGTATTACTTGAAGTGTTGAAATTAAGTACTGCTCTAAGCTATGCTTAATTAGGCTGTAAGCAAATGCTCATTTGTAACTTGCAAGCAGTGTAACACAGAACTGAATGTTCACTGGGAGCAAAGGGAAATTACACTGAAGGTACATTTGCACAAATATAGCTTGCAGCCTCCTGATTTCCCCTACTTATTAATATCCTAGAAAATACAAAAAAATGTGTTACATTGTACAAATGGTTAGAAATTGACAATCTTTATCCCTGGGACTGAACTTGGTGCTCTCATGGCCCCCCAGCTGACAAGCACTTCACCTCCCTTGGAAAGACAGCCTCTCTCTGCAGAAGATGAAAGACTCAGAATTTAGATTACCTTTTCCACCTGTGCAGGCAAAAAAACAAACAAACAAACAACAACCCAATGCCAAAAATCAACCAAAACCCCCAACACACTAGGATGAAAATCATGGTGGGTAAGTATGCTCAAACAAAAACAAAAAGCATAAACCAAAACTTTCACCTAAAACGTTGACTGGATCCACATTCAGGAGTAAAACCCAGTCTCAGCACTGCTCATGGAGACAACAAAAGAGGTTCTCAAATATATTTAGGACCTTTTAAATGCTAGAAATGGAATGATATTAGCTTCAAGTGCAGCAAGAGCATTTTTCAGCAAAACATTATTTGAGTCAGCCTTTTAGAGCATGCTCATTTGACAAGGCTGTAACAAGAGGCAAGGCTCAGCCTCACTTGGATGAGCTTTACAAAGCTTTAACAAGCTAGTTTGTTAAAGAAAAAGGTTCAGAGGTCAGCCATAGAAAAAAATACATAAAACAAACCAGAATGTAACACAGAAAAACATACGAAGAATATCAAATACAAGGTTTTACCTGCATGACTGGATGTTGTTATTTCTGTAACATCAGCTTTCTTTTCTATGCCTCATGAAGAGGAGGGTGATCTTTATATATTTCATGTCTACTTCTTTTCAAGCTGTCCCATAAATCCATTATAAGGTGACAGTACTGCAAGCAATCTTTTCATTTTCTCCTATACACAATCATATAGATATATATGTGTACGTGTGTATGTATACTTCAAACGTTTAAACATAACACTGCTCTGGAGTTTGTGGCAACTGAGTAAAAAGCATTCATAAACTGAAGCACAACAGGTATTTTTCAGTGCTAAAACTCTGTACCTGATGCTTATCAAAGATCCCATCTATAGCTTGTTCAGCAAAACTGAGTACGTGGTGAATGAGAATTGCTGAAAACATCTCCAAATCTATTTATAAACTCCAGAAACATTGTGGTCATCTTGCTTTTGGTGGATTTTAGTAAGAAATAGGCAAAATAAGTGGAAATAAGTGTAACTGGCAACAATGTGACAAGCAAGTTACTTTACAGTAATTAGATGCTCTTAAAGTTTGCAGGCAAGGACGTGTTTACAAATGAGTCACAGAAGCCTGAGGGCGACTTGTCTGTAAAATTAAATCCAGGTGTTTTACTACACAGACACTGTTATTTAGTTTAGAACACTCTCATTAATGTTTTGCACCTCCTTTTTTTCAGCAGTTTTTTTAAAGCAGTGTTTGTTCCTTATGAACAGCTTTTTCCTATTCTCATTACCTATTCTGGCAAGGACGATAAGGAAAGACAATTTTTAAAGATGAATGTTAAAGGCAAGAGGAGGAACATGAGCAAGGTCAGCACATGGTGAGGCCACCAACCTTCCCCGGTGACTGTTGGGCACAGGAATCAGTCCCACCACTCAGAAGCTGCTTCCTCTGCAGCAGATACAGAGATAACATTCCTATGAAATGTCTGGATGGACAATGCACACTGTAAACTTTGTGTGTGTGTAGGGTAAAGCAGTGTCCTCATAGCCCATCTTTAAATAACCCCAAAAAACAGAGCAGTTCCTCACTCTGGCCAGGCAAGAGATCCAGGCAGATGAAAGGGGTAGCTGAAAAGGGTGCTATAAAGTGGCACCTCTTTGGTAAGACACAGAAGCAGCTTTTAAAGGTCTCTCCTACTTTCATTCCCTTTTCCCATAAAAACTTACAGAACAGTGTTTTCTTTGCTGTTAATGAAATCTCACTGGAAGAGAGATTTCACTATCTCCCATAGATAGTGATATCTATAGATACCACTATCTTCAGCTGATAATCAATCAATTTTGTTTTGAAGTGCTATTCATTTCTCCCTCAGCAACACTAGGAAAAACCAAACAGTCCAGGCATGAAACACAATAATGGTATTTCCAATCTGTTGCTTCCTGAAATGCAGCAGGAGAAACCAGCTCCAGTAACCCTGGCAGCAGCAGGGTCTACTGCTGGAGAGAACAAGCAATCCTAATGCCAATGGAGAAACATGACATGTAGCTCCTATGAAGCAACGATGGCTTGTCCTTTAGCAAGTCCAGATTAAACTCACTTTTATGTAAATTTTGTAAATGATGTTCAGATTACAGCCAGGCTGAAGCAAAGATTGAAGGTACTTACATTAATTAAACAAAATCACTTTTTAGTACAGTAATTCTGCACTCCTATTAGGAGGAAGAATAATACAGTAAGAATTTGATAGCAATAGAAGGCTATAAATCAATAGCACAGAGAACTGAAACTCATCCCACAATGATTTAATTAACTCAGCGGTATTCTTTTAATACAAAAATGCTATTAAATTCCAACTGACATTTCCACCTGTTTAGGGAATGGAACAAAACCATATCTGCAAGCTCTGGCACAATGCAAGAACATCCCATTACCAAAACAATGAACTAACTCCAAGTTCCTTCTTCCCGACGCATCCACACACAAATACCACCTAAGTGAAGATGGACATTTCAAACAGATTTCCACTTTAACAGTGGGCACAGGTCACTGTCCAGGAAATTAAACAGCCATAGAAGAAGCCTTTTACCCGCTCTGAATGAACAGTATCCCTCCCCATACTTAAACAACAACTGTGCTGATGGGTTGGAAAGGAACAAACTAAACACTGGCTTTGCCTTCCATCCCTAGAAGTAGATGCCAGCAAGCAAGCAAAAACTTGGGTGTCTTCCCAGTCCTGCACTCCATACCTCTACAGCATCCACCAGGGATCACTAGCAGCTCAGCTGCAGGTGCCAGCACAGCTCTGCAAGAGCTGCCACAACTCACCTTGGGATGGACCTCATGGTCATCTCACCTACCAGCTGCTGGCAACAAACTGATGCCACAAGGTCATGTAGGATACACACAGCAGAGGCTCTAAATTATGAGTTAGTGCTTTCTTTCACCTGACCAAAATGTCTAAAATTGACCTGAACTCACACCTCGAGTCCAGACAGCACAGATGCCACACAGACTCAGTGTGGCTATTCCTACCGTGCTGAATGACTCCTTAAAGGCAATCAGCACAAAGTTGTGACATCTCTGATTCGTCTCAACCATCCGCTTATGGTATAATTACAGTCACTCAATCTAATTCAGGGTTTTATTTTAATTCCCTAATGCACTTATGTTTACACCAAAACTCATTCCTGCCTGCCTCACTAGGCACAGAGAGAATTAGAATTCCTCTCATATTATGCTTTCCCATTTTTCATTGCTTTCTCAGCCTGATAGCTCCTCAATTCTGTCAATTCCTGATCAAAGCATAGAACAGCAAAGTTATACTCTTACTCTGCCATTAATAAAATATAGCAAGAGGAATGTGCAACAAAATGTGCAAGGGCACACTTGTAACTAAGATGCACACACAAAAATGTAGTATGAACACACTAATGCAGTTACTGGTGCAAATACTATAGACTGCTCAATATTATTACTGTGCAACAGCTTTTTAAAACAACTGCACGTATTACTGTGTGGCTGGAGACCCAGTGGGGTACCAGCACACAGGGAGCAAGGCAGGCTTGGGCCAGGTGGGTTCCATCCATGGGACGCACAGTGCGCTCCCCGCTGTTCCTGAGCACACAGCCCTCCTCCCCGCACACCCCCGCGGCCGGAGCATCACTTCCGGGTACGGAGCCAAAACGCTCCTGGGAGCTGGGCCAGGTTTGTGTCACTGGAAACAAAAAAATCCCAACAAATAACATAGTCTTGGGTTTGAGCATGAGATGCTCTTAATATTTCCAGTAATTCATGTTGGGACTGTAACTACTGTTCTGGCACTCTCCAAAAAGCAAGAACAAAGAGACTCATTTCTTTCTACCACAAAGCTTCTTGCTGTAAGAGGCGTGAGGAAGGAGAAGCAGCAGCTTTGCCTCTGTGCTGATCCCAGTCCTCAGCAGCCCACGTGCAGGGCTCCGGCTGGAGAGCCTGCAGACCCACCTGGTGAGCAGCACTAACAGCACCAAGGGCTGCTGGTGTTGAGCTTAGTCCTGAAGGCTTCTTAGACCTCAGATATTCATGATTCTCTTCTTCAGTAATGAGTAAATGCGACTTTCAGCATGATGCGAACTCACCCCCACCCTGATTTCAGGACAATGTGTTTCCATGAGAGGAGATAAGATGACAAATAATGCAACACCTTTCCTATACTGCCCATCAAATTTGGCTCGTTTAGTTTGGGAAAGTGTTATTTCTCCAAACGAGAGGGGGGCACCCAAAGGCCTGCGTTCATGCAGTTAACATCACAGCCCTGCAGCAGAGGCCTGCTCTTTCCCTGTTTTTACCACACACAGTTGCAACTGCCTTTAAAAAAAGCATCTGAGTTAAACATGCTGCAGAGCAATTTATTTGTGGTTTATTTACTTAGCATAAGAGACTTGTTTCAAAGAAAGTTCTGAGAGAAACAACATGATGTGTCATGGCAGATACTCATGACAACCCATGTTTTACAGTTGGGTCAAAGGGAATGCCTAGACTTAGACCTAAGGAAACGACCAGACTATATCCAGCTATAGATTTGGCCTGTTTAGAAAAAAGTAATGCCCTGTTGATTCACTTAGATGTCAGTATTTATTTTCAAAATGTCTTGTTGCTAAAGATTGTTCCACTAAAGGATCAAGTACAAAATTTGCTGTGACACACACAAAATCTAACTTAGTACATAATGTCGGCATTATACAGAAGTTCGTATTTTTATACTGCTTCTCTTTAGAAAATCAACATCCACATCTTCAAAAGAGCCAATATAAAAGTTTTATGGGAAGAAAAATAAAAAAAATGTGCATCATAACATGTAATTAGAACAATAAAAACTAAGAACTCTGTTTATACAAGCTTCCTTGAAGGGTAACTAAATCTGGAAAAAAGAATGACATTAATTCATGCCCATTTGTGAATTTAATTTGCTAGAAAAGAGTAAATAATTTGGGTACATCAAACTGCTTTTTGGAAGTTTGCCTGGGCTGTATAGAGGGGGGATGTGAGAAATTTGCCCTATTTTTACAGTTGAAAGCTTCATTGACTCACACAAGATACTTAAGCCTAATATCCTGTGGCATTGCAGTGACCTACATGTAATTATTGCATGCTTTTTCCAAAATATTTGTACACAACCAGAAATTATAACCTAAGTTACCAACTAGCTCTTCATTTATACCAGCAACACAAAGATGGACTTCAATTGGCAGTAAGGTAGCTGTCTGATGTTTTTAGCAATGTTTGGATAAATGTTTGGTCTTGGTTTGGTGTAATTTTCTGGTTTCCATTTTTCTTAGACAAACATATTCATCCTGTTAAGTAAACAACGGTTTAAAAACTTTCAGCTGTCCCTTCTCCTGGCCTGCAACCACTTCCCCCCCCCTCAGACATGGGGTGATCTTGTGTTTGTAGGTGTGCATGAGCCTTACATACAAAGATGTGGGGAAAAGGGAGAGAAAAATATCAAGTGGTCTTGCAATGCCCCTGGTGTCACCCAGACCATGTCCTTCCTGCTCCTGCCTTTTCTTGCCCTTCCAATGCATAGAATGTGGGAATGCTCTCAGAGGTCTGCTGAAGTTTTGGGCTCTGTAGTGATGGGCAGATAGGTGATACCTAGAGGACAAAATCAGGCACATGATGAAGAGGGAAAGGATTGGGCATGCACTGATCAGGGAGCTCCTCTCCTGTCAGCCTCCTGTCCAAGCTCACAGACAACCCTGCTCTCAACTCAAGGACTTCAGAGTTCTTTGTCAGCTACCACTTGCAGGATCGCGGTTTCTCCAAGCACAAGACATCTGCACTGTCTCACTCACCACATCAGCAACTCAAGTAGCTACTGACTCAACAGCACAATAGGTTGGTACTTCTCATCCAGGTGCTCACCAGCTGGTTGGCTACATTACTAAAACTTCAGCTGTGCCAATTTTTACAGACCCATGTGCTGTTCACTATCAACAACCCAACATCTAACATTTTTCACTGTAAAACTAAGCTCAAAGTGGGCCATTTCCACCTGTAGACCCTGCAATAAAGGATCATACTGCTGAACTCCAAAGAGGCATGTATCCCTTTAATTACAAATAATTTCTGAATGTCTATCACCAGGTTTGTTTGGTCACACACAACCCTATCAGCACACATGTTGCCACTGTGGATGTTGTTCAGTTCAGGACAGCCTTTGAAATGTAACCTAAAAGTTCATAGTTATTTCTCTTCTAAGTCTTTTACTGCTAAATTATGTGCCAGTTTCTCAACCTTCATGTGCTCACAAAAAAATTATCCACAAGATTAAGTTCTTTTTCTAAAGCAAAGAAGATTATCCAGAATTAAAAAAAAAAAAGAAACCCTCTAAAAACCAAATCTGAAATGATTTCAATAAGCCTAACACTCCAGTTTTACCTTCCAGATTGCTTCTCCCATTAAATGACTATCCCATTTGCCCATTTAGTTTCGTGCTAGTACTCAAGACCTGTTATTTCCCACTGCTGTTAGTCTTCTGGGGGGCAGCTGCAGTACACTGCTGCAGCCATCAGCTTTAAAAGCAGCACTCAGCGCCTGACTGGCAGCAGAGTTAGAGGTGGCATACTGCTTCCTGCTGTGATGAAATTAGTACCATCACCCAAGAGATCTTGCAAAAAAATTTTCAAAAGAATGAAATTATTGCACTTTTTTGAGTACAATAAAGAAAGTGCTTTGTCACCATGACAAGACAGAAAAAAGAACCTAGCACAAAAAAGTAAGAAAGGTTTATTAGTTATTTTTCACTGCTTTATTGTTTTATTTGCTGAGCCAAGAGTATGAGACAAATGCAGAGCAGTGCATAAAGCAATGCTGTGAACTGCTTGTTAAAAAAAGCAGTGGCAACTGCAAGAAAAAAATAAGAAAGAGACTCAGAATCAACAAGAAATTTGTATGTCAAATTCCAGGTACAGAATACAATTCTGCATATGAGAAAAGACAATATCCATTTTTTCAGCCAAAAATGGAATTCAAGCTTTATGACCTAAAAGCTTCTTTACTCACTCTTTCATTCACACATGCATCCTTTTCCTATAGGAGACAACATACTGGGAAAAAGTGTAACTTTTAGCAAAACTTGAATAGAGCTGGCATTTCTTTATGCCTAAGGCTTGGCAATATGACATAAAATTCTTCTATGTTTAACAAGACTGGATCTTTAAATTCCTCTTGCTTAAACACTACTAAATTTTAACTTTGCAGAGTTGTATTTTACAATTATTAAATAACACTTAGGTGTTCCAGGAGGAACAGTAATAATATTTCCTTTCTTATGAAGTCATCAGATCCTCCACCTTCCCAGTGATCTCTCCACTGTTTCACATGATCAGCAAACAAAAGACTCACTTCTTTCTGAAATCCCTAAAGGCTACATTAACCTGAGACCCTCTCAAGTGCCACAAATACGAGCGGACCAAAGGCAACGCTTCCTCCACACCCTGGATGTGCTGTGATGTCCTGTGTGATCAGAACTGTAGCACTCCTGGCTGAAACTGCTCTTTGCTTATTTACCTGTAAATGCTCAAGAAGCACCAAAGGAATTCACTGGCACCTCATATATCCCACGTAAACAGAATGGCTCATTCCCATCTCCAATTTTAACGTGTTAATAATTTGCAAGCATAATTTGTAAGCATCTTGATGTTTTACCTTGGTTAGCATTTAACATTGTATTTATATTTTCCTTAAAGCACAACTTATTTTCCCTAACTGCCAGGTACTAAAACTTGTTATTGCAGTCCTTTAACTAAGCTCATCACTAGTTTTATTAATCAGTAGTTTGTATTGTACTGACAGACATTTATCTCAGTCAGAGCATGTCCTAAAATAATTTACTCAAATTCCCAAAGTCAACAGTTTTTTAATGGGTTGAAGTTGGAAAGATGTATAACATTTCTTAAGTTACTAATTTTTTTTACTTATGATGTTCAGCAGACTCCCATGAAGGGAACTAAAACGGAGTTAAACAAATTATGAGGAGGCTTAACAGAGATTATTTTCTTATCCAATGACATTCCATGTTTAAAATTGAGGTAGTTTTCTTCCTTCGTGAAGAAACCAAACCTATTCTCTCTTACCATTAATACTTTACAAATAGAAGGTTTTTTTCCGTTTTGTTTCTCTAACCCTTCATTCAAGAGAGCAAAATACTTTGATAAAGAGGAAAAGAACACTTCCCTATTCTCCCCTCACCCCAAGCCAGTGGTTCTCAACTGCCTCCAATGAGTTGATATGCTGAAATGATCAGCGTATTTGCATCTACAAAAGAAACCATTGCTGCCCAACATGCATTACCTCCTCAGCTTACTTACTCAGCTTAAAAGGTTTTACCACTATAATAAATCAATTAAAAAATTCAGCAGCAAGCATATCTATACAATATAAATTATTTCATTTTAGGCTTTCAAAACATTTGTCAAAAATTTTCATTTTAAAGTAAGGTAGAATAATTTTTTTTTTAAAAATTGTAAGGTAAAACTTGTGAAAAGATCTTCTATTTTGCCTTTATGGCCATCTTCTTACATACATTAAAAGACTGGTTATTTTTATATTTATCTGCTGTTAAACCACTAGTTTCTAAATTCGATCAAAAACTGACTCATCATTTAGGGTTCCTTATGGTTTTACAGGCTTGGGTAATTTTAGTAAAACATAGAGCTAAAAGGCAAAGAAACCCTGAACTGGGGGAATATTTGGAGAGGTAAACACAGGTTCATCAGAAACTAAAGTTTATTTCAGAAAGACAGCTATGCTGCTGTCCTGCTGGCAAGTTCCAGGAGGTGGAATTGCCCCGGTTTCATCTCCCCAGAGTCACATCAACACTGCCTTGGCAAAACAGCCTTTCTGCTTAGCCAGTACCTGGGTCTCCGACAGGGCCCTGTGCTAAATTCCCACAGGGATGGCTCAATTTTTTCCTAAGGCATGATTTGGTTACCTGTCTGTCTTGTATGGGTAAGACATACAGTAAAACCAGTGGAGATGCACTGTGTCTCCCAGGAAAGGAGGCAGCTGTTTATGGCACTGTAACACACCACAGAACATGCAAGGGCACACATTTGGCTCTACTGCTTGTAGCTGCTCCCAAGCCCTTTATCTCTCAGAGAGGATGTAGGCGCTAATTACAAACTAATTGAGCAGTGACACAGAACTTCTCAATATTTTTGGGTACTCAAGAACAAAACTGTTATAAGCCAAGAGTCACAGTAACCCATCTTTTCATTCCCATGCAGGTCAGCACAGCTTACAAAATAAAGATTTTTGACCCCAGCTTTAGTCTTCAAGTGTGCTTGAGGAATGATACAAAACAAGATGATTGTTTCTTACAGAGTGCAGTAAGACAGAGAAGAAAAACTGCTGTGTCACTGAGGTTACTGCTCTGGACCACATGAGAGTTCAGTCTAGGCTATCTTAACTGCCAAGAACCCAGAAAATTACTCCACCAACTTTCCATGGGACAACACTCCCCTTAAATCCCATTACAATGAGCTGTGCCTAGTTACAAGAACACCTCTGCTTATTTGCTTCATGAAAAACAGCAAATAAAGCACCACTATGTCTTAAAGAATTCAGCTGTTCAGTGTTTTTGTGACACCTAGAATATGCAGTATAAAAGGCACAGATCCTCACCCAACTCTAAGATAATTCATTTGACTTCAGAATTAGTAAATCTGTAGGCTGAATAATGAAATATGAAGGACATTAAGTATTACGGCTCCCTTCACAACACGCATTAATCTGAAAGAGGCTTACTTCATTTTTACACATCTTTCTTACAAACCTTTTAAAAAATGTCTGAAGCCTATTTGAAGATACTCTCTCGGCCAGTGCTGCCCTACTCACAGACAAAGTCCACAAGGGTTTTTACTTATCTGGAAGCTTTCTTTCTGCCTTCAAAATGAAGTAGTCCACTGCTGGTTTGCACGCAAATGGATGACCCAAAGCTTCATCCCATACTCACATGCTTACTAGCAGGTTGACTCTGAGGTAAAGATCCAGGGGCCAGCACTGGAGAGCTTGCGGGGCTACAAAGTTCTGGGAAGGGATTTGGGATGGCCGGCAAAGACGATGTTCGGAATTGCTGCTCTTCTTCTTGAAGACGCCTATAAACACAGAAGTACTACACATTAAGAGGAGCAAACTGGCATCACTAGACCTGGCTCTCCTGCCCCAGGGTTTGTGATAATGACACTAAAGACAAGGAATTAAACCCATTCTTTTTCTAGGTAACTATTCTACAGTTACAGCAAAGTAGCACAAAGTAGGTAATTGCATGTGAAAAATGACCAGTCAGGCATCTATGCTTGTTTTGTTGCTCATAATTTGATTACTTGGGTGAGTAACTGAGGTAACTGTGCAAATAAAATAAACAGAAATATCTATCTGTACTCACTGTTGTAAGCACTAGATTACAAGCTTAAGCTGTGTGTGCCAGAAAGTCAGTAAAGCTCTTCCAAACCAATGTGAAAGAGAAGAAAACAATGGCAGTCACTCAGAGCCAAATTCCAAGTGGATTTGAAAACAAACATGTACCCTACTGTAGAGTTCTCTAAGCTGACACTTAAACCAATATTGTCACCTCATTATAATACCAGATTCTATCTCCAAGCAACTCAGCATTTCCCGGAGAAATGAAAAGGCAAAGACATGGCTTTAGCAATAAGCAATTAGCTGGAATTACACCCTCCCACCTTATGCCAACTGTACAGTCACTGTTCAGACAAGTTTGCATCCACTGAAGTACACCTCATGAGTCTACATATAACAGAGTTTATAGTTTATAGTAGCCCTGTAGTGGCCACACCAACAAAAGAAAAACTAAAACTACCAAAAAAGCTGTAAGACCTATTCATGACTACACAGATGGCTTTTGGTTTCCCTGCTGCCAGGGCATCACCACTGAAGATGAACTAGCTGATTGCAGCAGGCTGCCCTTCAATGCCTAAGCAGAAGGCACCATCTAGTGGCAGTCATGAAAGTTTTCAAATCAACTAATTCCTGGATTTGAAAGGCAAGTCATTAAAAACTCAGTTTGCTCTCATTTTTCTGCATGCCTTCAGCAAGCAGAGCCTCCTCAACATAGCTGCCTGGGAGACAACTGCTGGGTTTGCCCACAGCAGCATCTCCTACTCTGGGTACTCTCTTTGTCCTTGCCTGTACCTGGGGGAATGATAAAATTTAACTACTGTGAAATCTGCTCCACAGGTAATTTTGTCCTGCAATTTAGTTGCCTTGGTGTTCCATGAATGAGTTGTACATATCTGGGAGGTTGCAATAAATAGCAGGTTCCAACTGTAACTATGAACTATGCCAACAACTACTTGACCCGCTTCATTTTTTTTTTTTTGTGCTCCCCATGTGTGCAGTTCTCTACAGTAGAGGGTAAAAGGACAATGTAAGATTTCTTCAGACCAGTAGACATGTCACATCTGAGCAACAGTACGCTATACTGCAAGTTTTTGACTGACCTCCCCTTTAAGAAGTGGAACCATAGACTCAATACAATTAGAAAGGCGTGGTTTCCTGAAGCTGGGAATTCTCTGTGCTGTGCTCTGCTGTGCCTGTACTGCTGCCAGTGGATCATTTACTTCATAACTGATACACACATAAACCTGTACTCCTAGGAGACCACAGTCAATCACTCTGTTCTGGTGGCAAACAAGATGGGTCCTGATAACCCTGAATAGAAGGTTCACCATTACCTTCTTTGATGATGATAAACACAGGATGTTCTGGTGTGCATGGAAGTACAGATTTTGAAAAGGCAGAGTGTTCTCAAAATAAGAGTTGCTATGTTTTTAAATACCAAAAATAATTTAAGTGTCTTGACTGAGATATTTACAAAATATCAACAGCTGTAGTACTCCAGAGAGTACATTTTCTTCTACAGCCCCAGTTGAGGTTAACTATGAAATACCTGTAGAACTGATGGCATCATCAGCTGACTTAGCTGCACTGCATACCCACTCAAATAGAAAAGCTGCCTGTCTTAAGTACACCATTCCTATAAACAATACATCAGTGTTAAGAGTTAGAAGCCACCCCTTCTACACTTGGAATTTTTCTTTTATTATATTACTACTTTTCACTTATTTCAAAGAACAAATAGGAAATAAATTAATTTACCACTCAGCATTGACAGGAGTTCCCTCCCTCTGGCTGCCTCAAAAGATTTTAAGAACCTGTACATCACCTATATACTCTCCCATCACCATCAAGAGTTTTCCATTTGAAACCTGAATTCCAGTCCTCAACCTTACAACAGGGGGACAACTTTAACACTTTTTTTTGGTAATGACTTACAGAGTACACTCAAGTGAGTGAGCTGGAAGTGCTCTGAGAAGAACAGATACATAACTAAGACATGCTCCTTTTTTGTTTGTTGATCTTAAACCATTCAGGAAACCTCCACAAAGAGAGAAGCACTTGCTGTATATCAAAAGTAGTTGAGCATACCCTCATCTATCTACATATCTCTTATGTTTAATAAAACCTATAGGCTGTCAGTGGACACCAGACTTAAAAGCACTGGTTTTAACAGTTTGGAAAAAAATCCAAATATGGATATAGCCTCTGCCAATTGGTACCAATGACACACTTCTACAAATCAGTTACTGCAGAAACATCAAACCTTGACTAAAAGAAGGGTGATAATACATTGGCAATGTTATGTCCTTCACCTCCTTAGTACATTTTTCTATGCAACAGTCCAGTTTAACACTAAGTTCCTTACCAAAGTGAATTTCCTATTTTAAAATACAGCTCTTTTGAAGCCACTTCATGACAACTTATGGAGAAGGAGGGGAGTGCCTTGTCCCTACCTGACTGCCATGATGCGCACTGGCTGGGAGCGCTGCACCTTCTGCCTTGGGGACATGGGCTGCAGGGTGCTGGACCCCGAGGATGGCAGCTGGCTGCGGTTCAGCTGGCCATTCTGGAGGAGAGGAGTGGTTTCCGACTGCATGCTGCATGTGGAGTATAAACTTTCAAATGAGGAATTCATGTCGTTTACCAAAGCCTCCAGGTCCACATCGTCATCTGAAAGGCAAAATAAAAGCATTGTAACACATCTGGAAGTCCCAGACAAAGGAAATGTGGCAACAGCAAAGACTAAGTTTCAGTAAAATTATAAAATAATTATTTAACTACATTTTTACAGTGCAAATTATTATTGCAGAAATAATGTATTTCTCTTAGAGTAGGAAACCACAACAATAAGAGCCAGCAATGGAGATTAGTTTTGTCTTCCATGGAGAAAAGCTAATATTACAGTATTTACTATATATATATATAGATATATATGTGTGTGTGTGTGTGTGTATCGAACCAGAATTTGGTGGGATTTTTAATAATGACAGTGCAAATGTGAAGTACCACTTCACTTACTGATAAGCTGCCATATATTTCCAAAGTGTATAATTTACAAATACCTCCATTTGTCTTGGCAATGTATCAAGTTTAGATTGTCCAATCCTATAATAAATACTTTGCAAAATCAAATAATTTAGAAGAAAAAAAATTAAGACAGTGCTGCAGTCCTGGAAGACATCATTATACCAGTGATCATTATATCTTGTTAAAAATCCTACCGTATTTTTGTGATATGGTATTTTAAAGGGCAGTCCAGCAACTTTCATATAAGAAGATCTATCTCTAACCTTGCTCTTGAAGTCTCATAGATAGACTTCTACCTTAAAGAGTACAAAGTTAATCAACCAAGGATGTGGTGTGGCTGGCTGGAGGAACATCAGTCCCTAAAAAGGGCACCAACCTTTCTATATACGTCACCTTACCTCACTGTAAATAAGTAACTTGTGCTCAATCATTCCTCCTTAACGATCATAATTACTCTGCAAGACAAGAGAACTCTGCAAGCCCTTTGCACTAACCACTCTGTGAACTCCTCTTGTAGAGAACTGTAATTACTCTCTAGCCACAAGTTACATCATTCCCTATCAGGAGTTCAGCAGGCTGATGAACACACACATTGATATCTGCTTCTGGTTACAGCACAGCCACTACCGGAACAGCTACTCCCGACCCAACAGAGCTTTGTGCAGCCAAAAATGTGCCCTTATTTTCCAGCTGTATCAACTGGCCTGGCAAAACACCACTGTTGCCTGCAAACTTTCTGTCTCACAAAACTCTTCATGACAGGGATGGAAAGTAGAGGCAAGCGATGGAGCTGGCAAACACACAATGATTTGCAGCTTAAACACACTGTGTTTCCTAATATCCATTCTTTTGCCATGTTCTCTAGGTAAATGAACCATCAGAAGCAGCTTGCAACCAGCTGCACTATTTTCTTTTAGATACCATAAATGATTTTATACAAGTATCACATTTCTTGAGGATATAATCTAAAACAGCATCACTCAATTTCTGTCCACCGACGACGTGCCTTGATAACCATAATGAGATCGGAACATGGCATTTACATGGCAATTGTATTGGGATGCTGATGACCTCCACTCGCAGTGTTGGGTGAACAAAAGACCTGCTCAGAATTAAACAGGTTTCCGGTCATGCTCCTACACCTGAGCTCTATTTAGTGACCTGAAATACCATGTTTCTCACTGCAAGTCAGTAGGCTCTTACCTACAAAATAACAGCCACTTAGCCTTCACTTAGAATGTACTCAAGAGGATTTCAAGGTTTGAACACATGTCAAAAAAAACCCAAAAAAAAACCAAAAGAAAAAAAAACCAGAAAAATCCACCAGATCACCCCTCTAACAGGTTTCTTCCTTTCAATTCTTTATGGTAATTTCCCTAATTTTTGTATTTAACAACGACTACACTACTACTAGACTCACCTTCACTAGGTGACACCATTTTCTCTGTATGCCAGCTAGTTGATGCATTTTCAACAATCTAAGCTTTGCTTTGCTTGGACAAAGTCTACAATAATTTTCCTGTTATTTTTAGCAATCTTGAGACAGAGCTGCAATTTAAATTTCATTCCATCCTCCAGATTCTTATCCTATTTGGAGAGGACATATCGAAAACACTTCTTGAGCAATCACAAGGGAACCACAGAAGTAGGAGTATAAAGAGGGAGAGGCTGAATTACAAGGCTTTTAAATTTTATCATTCATCTAAAGTACTGAGCTGTAGGGTGTCAGATGGCTGTCAAGTAAAAGCTTAGGGGTTGGATATAGAAGACATAAAAGACAGGCCCTGACCACAGAGTCAGGGAGTAAATTACAGCAACTAACAGCATTTGTTTAACATGGTGAAAAGCAGAAAGGGAAGAAAATCGAGGCATATATTCAGTGGAAGTCCATATGGCTTGGTCCCTGAGGGCACCAATTTATTACCAATTTAGACAAAGCTATTAGCGTGCAAGATCAGTAAGTTTTCAGGTGATTGCAACATGGGAGGAATGATTAAGAGTCATCTCAAGCTATCCCTGAATAAGCAAATAGTTGCAAAGGTGTCCTATGTAGCCTAATATGCATAAAATGAGGCACTTCATGCAAAACATTAAGCAAAACAGGTACACAGTTTAACGCATTGAATTACCATTAGCAGGCTTTTAAGTATATCAATTACACACCTAAATTCAATTTCTAACAGGACAGGCACTGACAAGGTGCATATAGAGTTCTCCTAATAAAATGCTGCACTGAAGGCCAGAATCTGGTTTCACTCCTCTGTCAGCTCCTTTTCTCTGCGGGTGCAGCACTGTTAATAATAGCCCTCAGTCTTGCTATAAAACTTTTGCAGGAGCAAAAGATCCTTAAGATCCTTCAGCTTTTTGAAGACAAAGCCTGCAATCTTGAATTTCATACAGTTTCATCTCTATACAATGGCATTTACTACTAAATACCATTATGTTTTGGAGAGATTTCAGCATGATGCAATAGGAAACCTCACTGCTGTAGCCTACACCTCGGAAGTGCCAGCAGATGTCTCAGCCTGCCAAGTAATCCAGTATGTTACTGTGATGGCTCTCCACAGAGCTTAACTAAACAAAAATCAAACAAACTCTCTACAGGATTTCTAATTCTTTCAACCACACGCAGGCACACTGTTCAGAAGGGTATTTCACATATACTGCAATCCTTCAAAGTATCTCTCTGCCAACCGGTGAGATCCTGCCTCCACTAAGACAATCCTAGGCAGAAAAAAGAAAGTTGACAAAACTGACTTTGAGAAGGCTTGCTAGCTAACAGCAAAATCTGCAAATCATTGGACTTTGATCTAGCACAGCATCATGCACACATCTCTGCGTATGCACACACAGATTTTGTGACTGACCTGAAATAATCTAGCAGGCAGTTACAGGTATCTGAGGAGCTTCCAACTCCCCAAATATCTTGCATACATGCACTTCCAGGGATACAAAATTATATTTTCCTTAATCTGTATTGAATTCTGCCATAAGACCAAGGAGTACGAAAGCGGATATTCAAGGTCTATTCTTCCATTTCAACTGAACAGCACAGAGGCTACTTATCACCTCCATGCACAAACATGCAAACAGCCCTTAGCTTTTGACTGTCATTTTTTAAGGAGAACACTTGCAAAACCTAGCTCTGACATACTTCTGGTGGTAGACAGGGTACTGGCAGTTTTATAGACTCTTCTGTGAACAGTGTTCTTTCCCAAACTAGAACCAAAGTGCACACACTGGCAGCTGTCTGAACTTCCTTTTGTTTCTTTGCCCACAATTTGTTAAACTTTGGCTTTGTTCAGAAACCAGCTCCACTGGATGTTGCAAGTATTATTTTTGGTAAAGTAAATCATTATTTCAATTACAAGAAAAGATTTAAAAGTTCAATTCAAGGAAAGAGGAAAACTTTGTTATAAAAACTATATTGAGCTAGTTAAGCTAGCTAGGTAGGAAAGCTATCGTGCTCCATTAAGAAAAAAAGTACCTTGAATATATTTTTAATGTTTTCAAGCATAACATAGGAGGGATGATAACCCCTAAATTAGGCCTGAGCAAACTTTAATCTGTACTTAACCATGTCCCACTTGCCTTTCTGCTTCTAGCCCTTCTCTATCCCCTAGATCCTCATTTATTTACTTATTTTGGTAGTTGTTGGCCTTGACATGTTAAGCTCAGCTAACAAGACTAAGCAGGATCCCACTTATTCTGAAGCGACATAAAGCTGAAATGATCCTGCTCATCTTCAGCTGTGCCAGCTCCCTGAAGAAAGCAGGTATTTTCACAGCTGTCAAGGGGCTCACCGCATCGCAGAAATTCTATTTACTGAAAAAGAGATGAACATGGAAAGAATCTCAGCTTTGGACTACAGACCAGGATGCATTTAATGTCTCTAAATGAATGTTCAGCAAACATCCTTCCCTTTCACATATGGTCCACAGTTCATAGGGAACACTTTGAAAAACATCACAGGACCTAAATTAGTTGTGATTTAAGAGGCTTGTAAAAATATTTTATTTTAAAAAATAAATAATTTCCTTCTTGTTGGCTCATTTTTTAATTTAATCATCCAACATTATGTCTTGTATCAGTTCCCAGAGATAACTGATGCAAGAGCTACTAGGAATTCAGTATAAGATTTGTAAAAAGACTATAGCACTTTTCTGTCGCCACAGAATTAAGTCTGATACTACAGGAAACCTAACAGCACATCTATAAACAAGTGTTTGATACAGATAGGCAGCTGTTGATTGATCACCTATTCCTATTTGACAACCTAACATCAGCAAAACCAGTGTCAGAGCAGCACATCCAAGAGCCATCTTGACAAAACAAAAAAGCTAAGATATGCCCTAAGATATAGTAGAGGATTTCACTGAAGTTAACTGAGTAGAGCATGATATCCAAGTTGTGAGCAGCCCCTCCAGCACACATTAATTAACCCTCAAGGAGACAGATAGAAACAGTGAAAGGAACACACAGTTGCATATAGACTACCATCCTGAATTGATGATGCAGTTAAACACTATGTAAATCACAGGTGATACAGGAAAAATACATTTAGAGTAAAATGAACAGAAGAACTGTACCAGAATCTGAAAAGGGGAAAAAAAAGACATACAAAGTACTTGTGGTATCTATCTCAAGATTCTGTTTCAAATCCTCAAAAACCACATCTGAGTTATTCTGATTCAGACTGGTGATGCAATTAAGTTTTGCAAGGGTTTTGGCATTGTGTAATTTTCACGGTTTAGGATCAAAAATGCAGGTAAGGATTATCCCAGTGAGATGTGTATGCAAATCCTTTTATAAGACTACCCCTCATATTAACAGCACCCCTTGCACAAGAGCACTGCAGCACGTCCCTCCAGTACTGTGTCCAAATGCCATTTTGAAAAGACTTTTCAGAAATCTCCATCACTACAATTTTTTGAAAGTGTACCATTACTGACAACACACAGTTGTAATGATGCAAAAAGAAGTCCATTCTAGGTAACACTCATACTTCCTCCATTACTTTCTCCCTCTGAGCATGTTACTACACTCACTATGTTTACACAAATGTCTCATATCCCTCCATACTCTGGCTTCAGCTTCCACTAATGCCACAGGCACCAGTTGATCAGCAATTTTCGTACAATTGGTATCCACAGCCCCCTACGGATGCATGTATTTAGTACTTGGCAGCTTCTACACCTCTGAGAGACGCATGCAACAGAAGGTGGATGATAATAAGCAGATCTCTTACAATTTTTTAAAAACCCCACAGTGCCCGCTACAGTGATGCTACAGCTGAATGACACCCTCTGTTCCCAATATCAGCTCCAATTCTATGCAATCTCTCCCCTCCTGATTTCTTGAAAGCTCCATATGGATGGGAAGTTTAGCACAAGAAACAAAAAGACAATATAAAAAAACATTTGCAAACCCTATGCTTTCACACTGTTCTCCAGATCAGAGAAGGCTGTCAGACAGAATTATAAAAATATCAAGATTGCCTGAGTTGAACATTAGAAGCTTAGATGGCTTTTTTGTTCATTTAAAGTGAAAGTAGAAGACACAAACATAACTTTGTGTCCTAGAGGCATCACTAACCCCAGAGGAGTCACAGTCTGAATTAAAAATTACAAGCCTGAACCCCATAACTTCATGTGCCCTGTAAGTCTCCTTATGGGCCTCTGCATTTCTTTCCTTTATTGCATTCTAATATTCTTCAGCATAAGGGAAATCCTCTATTTTGTACTGTAACTATGATTGTTGGCCTACAAAATGTCACATCAGTGCACGTGCAGCTTGCAAAATGCTAAATGGACCATGCCGTGGAAAGAAGAGCAAGAAACAGAGATGGTGGTTGGTAAAAGAGCATGAAATTGAGATAGGCACCTGTGCTCTTTGAGCACACTAAAACCAGAGAAACACACAGAGAAATCAACAGTGAACTTGTAACTGCTCCAGTATTGTCCAGGTGATTTTTAAACACCACATGCAACTATTCCCATTTCTGCCAGTACGGCTGCAATGGCTAACACAAAGTATACATACATTAATTACACATGCTGCAGAGAACTCTCTTTATTATTTCACACCTCTTTTCTAAAGGTTCATCGTTGGACTCCAGATATGTTCTTAAAACACACCTGATAGATTTCTTGAAATAGAAGACAAATTAAATTGAACAAAATTAATGTTGCTAAGTAACAACTATAGGAATAAGCGACATATGAAAGGTGCTCCTAAAAAAACAAAGCTTCAATGAGTAACAGGAACAACTGGCCATAGGTGCCCTGCAGCAGGAAGGAATGAAGTTGTACGCTTGAATTTGTGGGTAAAATGAGTTTTAGGAATTCTGACAGAAAAAGATGGAACGCTAAAAAATGAAAAATTCAGATTTTGTCCAGTTCACACCTAACGCTTGACATCCCCAAGAGTGAAGATGATGAAAGCTAGGCATTTGGCGGAAGGGAGAGTGGACAAGGAGGGTTTATTTGGTAATTACTGGGGTAAACTAAGGCAAAGCATGTCTCTGATGGAGATCTTACTGCTTTTGCCCTTTGATGGTGCTGCAATTTGACAACGCCAACATTCAGAAGCACTGTACATGCAGTCCCACTGTACATGCTCCCATTTCTAACCCAATGACTGCAGAGTCAGGCTGGTCCTTTTGTGGAGTGGATGGATATTGGTTGCCTTGACAGACAATTGCTGTAGGTGGGTATCACCACCACCACTGCTGAACTCTTGCTTGACTCTACTGCACACACAAGTGTTGAAGCACTAATGGCATCAGTATGAGGGGCTTGAAATCTAAGGAAACCATCTAAACCATCTAGAATTCTGATTACACATGTTCCAACTATAAGAGATAAGATTAAGATATGTAAATCATGGCCAGTCCATTTTCCAGACTCACGCAGACCATTTAGAAAACAGAATTCCTGACACCCATTTTTTCAAAGGAAATTTGCAGCTTCAGGAAAAAAAAAATAAAAGAAAGCACACCTTCCTTCCTAAAAAAGCATCAGGTCAAAGTTTGAACCCGAAGTCAAACAGGACACCAGCTGATCCTGTGTCAGTGCACATGGGGACTGCCCACCTCCTGCTGGGTGAACACACCCTTGTTCAGCTATCGCTGATGACGGCAATCAGCCGGTCGCCTTTCAAAACCCTCTTCGCTGGCCACTGCCTGCACAACCACTGCTGCATGGTAACTATTGAGTAAGCATATCACTTAAACAGAACACCAGATTAAGCAGACCTCCGGGAAACCATAATTCTTGAGCAGATTACAAAATCCAGTGAAAAGATTAATTTTCAAGTAACTGGTAACATCTGCAGTTTTTTCCCATGAACATGAGGTTCAGTGGTTTGCCCATACCTTTTTCTCATGCCACCTGCTTTTAATTCATTGATTTAAGAAAAAGACTGATAAAGACCTTTAAAAAGAAAACACTTCTTTGTTTGGGTTTATCAAGACAAGGAAAACCCAAACCAGCCTCAGTTACCCAGAGAGAAGCAGCATCATGGACGGCAGAATGGGATATTCTTTCAGAGGCCAAACCTGCGGTCAGAGTAGACTAACCCTCAAAAAAAAAGCCTCAAGGACAGAGTGGTTATATTGGTTAAGGATGAAATACATCACAGAGTGCACAGGCCAGATGGATTTTCCTGGCCCAAAAGGAGACAGGAACAGAAGGAAAGCTAAAGCTTAAGTCATGACTTTGCGAAGAGTAGTCATGAACCAATAGCCTTGTTGTGGCCCACCCTTAACTCAGGACAAAAAAGAAAGAGTGAACATGAGACACAGACAGATCAACTGACCCCAGGGATTCTTCATTCAATCTTACCTTCCTGGTGAGGTTAACTGGGTGCCTCACTCTTGATGCATTACCTCAACAGCAAAACTGAGAAAGCAAGCCCTGTCAATATATCCCAAAATGATGATCATAGAAAGAATCTCACTTATCCTTCAAGAGGTGTGTGTAGAACACCTGGCAGAAGGGCTCCTGGCCTGCGCAGCCCATATAAAACAAACAGAAAATCCACTGGAACTTTTTAGACAACAGGCAAACCCATGATAACATACTGAGCCATTAAGGAACTTGGAGCTCAAGAAACACAACACTGGGTGGCAATGAAGAGGAGAACTAAAATACTGTCAGATGACCACAGGGTAAATGCTTGACTGCATATTATATTAGATGATCATATTTATGAGAGAATGGCTTTAAGAAGATACCTTGTATCAGTGACAGCTGCAATTTGACATAGAAAAGTCATGTTTAGTTGCATTTTTATTGAGATTACCTAGCCCTACATCAGAATCAGAATAAAAAGCCTTCAAATACCTAATAATTAAATCTTTTTCTTATGTTTACATGAAAAAAAAAATACTTTGCCCAATTTATTCTACCATTTCCCATATACAGATTTCTACTCATAGTGCTTCTCTAAAGTTTTACTTGGATATTTTATTCTTATTGCCGGTGTCCGAGAAAAAGAAGAAAAAAGCGAGAATGTAAATCAAATATAGACAAATAGCACTACTACACAAGTCACAGTTCAAAAGGAAGTTAAAAATTCACACAGATGAGAAGAACTACACATGTCTCACAAATCTAAAGCTATTAAAGGCAAAGTTAAAAACAGTCAAAGCATCTATTGCTTTCCTTTCGGGAACCTGTGCTCTCCCTCCCTGATTAAACACCATAATACCCAGCTGAGTAATCCCAGCTGAACAATCCTTACAAATCAATATAAGTACCACTGCACGGATTAGTTCCTCCCATCCTGCCAAGAAAGCCCAAGCTTTATCCCTGCTCCGGGAAACATTATGCATAACCTCCTAACGTGCCGCTGTAGCTCCACCAAAGCCTGCAACGCCCTCCTGCTCCAGCACCAGTGCCGGGGCTGCTCCGAGAGCATTGCCCCACTGCCTGGGGAAGTCCCTGCCTGGCAGCCAGCAAACTCCAACCTTCTTGCATAGGGTGTTTCATTTCAAACCCACTCCACAACAACTTCAACAAAGCCTTCAAGTAAAAAGTGGTTGGATTAACCCAGAAAGTTCATTAACATTTCTCTTCAGGAAGTGATGGGTCTGCAGAGCTAGTGCTGAAGCATTATTATTATTATTATTAAATTAGGCGTGTCCCTCATCACCTGATACCCGAGCTAACCTTTACTCCTAAGGTTAAACCGTGAGTTTTAAATTTTGCTTCAAACAGGTTTGTTGCTGGCTTAGAAAGCATGTTTGAGGATGTAATATAAGTTCCAAAAGTTGCACACAGCAATTAATGAATCAGCTATTCTTCCAAGTTAATTAAATATTGCGTTTTCAGCATATAATAGTTACCTAGCTATGAACAATGGACTTACAAAGCAGACAACTCGTAATATTTCATATTTAAAGTACTTCTTGTCAAACTTAACAGAACCAAAGTCATATGAAAAAGTAAAATGCTTAAACGCCAGGATAATTTTGGTTTCTTTTTATCAGTTGCTTTAATAATTCAGTATTAGCTGCAACTGTCACTTTGGTAAAGTATCTACAAGAGACTAAACTGGGAGAGAGTTGTTTGGAATTGCAACATTGCATTAAAAAGCCTCCTTTAAGAGCCTGTTGGGGACTTGTAGAAACTTACTTGTAGAACATTAGAAATTGCCTCTGACTTGACTTTTAAACCCACTACCTGACAAATAATGATGAGCAAGCCTAGCTACCTTAGCTTCCCTTCAGAGACGAAGGCAGCTGCCATCCAGATGTCCTCTTATTGCATAGGCAGCACCTCGTTATAAGCTTTCCCTACTTTTCTTTGCCCTACTAAAGGAGCAGTGTTTTGGGGCACGCATTTAATTTCATCTGCACACAGATATGCTGTCCCCAAATCAGCTGGCTATTTTAGGCTCCTCTTTCAGACAAGCCGAGCAGCTGCTTCTGAAAAATCACACAGTCCTTTGCGGTGCAGAATAAGGAGATCAGCTCTCTTGGCCTTGTCAGCAAAGGGTGGATAATTTGTGAGGAATTACTGCTGTAAGGAAGCGTGAACCTCCACTGCATGAGAAGGGAACGATACAGTCCCTAGCGCACGGATCCCCAGATGGCAAAGCATATTGCTGCAGTCTCATCCCAAATGGCGGTGTGGAGCCACCACCGAAGGTGTCTGTACCCCACTCCGCTCAGGAGGAAAACAGTCATTTACAAAAGCTCTGCCATGCCTCCCTCTGCCATGACTACACTGATTCCAAGAATTCCCATCAGTCAACCTGTTTTGGTTTTTTAAACATAAAATAACAACTAAAAAAACCCCAACCCAAATCAAGGATTATGTCACCAACAACAACCCCAAGACCAGCAACAATACAAAAGAACAAGTAATCTACATTTACCATTCAAAACTTCATTGAAAATCAGTAACATCAGCCTGACTTTATTTAGGCCTAAGAAAACCATGTGCTAATGTTTCTTCTGAACTCACCAAATCAAGTTTCCTTTCTTTCCAGCTAGGCAAAGCCTGGTCCTTCATGATTTATATCCCACAGGTAAGCTGCACTGGTGAAAATCAGTCAAGATCAGGCTCACCCAGAGGGGAAATCTGCAGGTGCACTATGCAGAAGACACATCACAGCTCGGCACAAGTCAAAACAAACTTTTCCATTATAGCCGTTTTCCTTCTGAGATCCACGTGCCTGATTTCACAAGCTGAGTGCATTCCCAGTTCAGGTATGCAGGGCATACCCTGTGATTTTGGGAAATCAGCCTGCCGCTCTTCTCCATCTAGTTGGCGTTCGTGGAGCCCAATCCCCTGCCTAGACTCACCTCCTTGCACGTCCACAGAACAAGGCTGGAAGCAGAACACAAGATATTTTCCCTTAAGGGTACTCTGTTAACAGACCATCACTTCTTATGAGGCTATCTCCACTTCTTTTACCCCAAGTGACAAGGATGTCACCAGCACGCTCAAACGAGCTGCCAGGGCGCCGATGTCCTGTGCTGTGCTGCTTTAACTCACCCCACCACCCCTCTTAGGAGAGACGCCCCAAAAACCTGTGGACACAGGGTCAGTGTTCTCAAGAGGTGAGACAACCTGCTCACCTCGCTCTGTTTCACATCTGAAAAGCAGCCCAGAAAAGCAGAGAAGACTGGTTTGCTCCGCCAAAAGCACGCCCACGTATTTACAGACCTAGAAAGGCTTAGACCTAGAAAGAGGCAATGCGTCAACAGGACAGAGCTCAAGGTAGGCCAGAAGTGTTGCTGTAAAGCCTGAAGGCTCTGAAGGACTTCTCTCAGTGGCTTTTTAACAAAGTCAGCACCTCCAGGTTAGCCACTGCAGGAATAATACCTGCGGGTGTCCCAGCAGCAAGCCTTCCCAGCCTCGGTTCTCCGATCATGTGACTCATCAGCGATGCCACCCTAGCCTTAGAGGTGACCTGTATTTGGACTTTAGTATATTCCACATTCTCCCCCTGATGTGTATGTTTTCTGCTAAGGCTCTAAAGCTCATTGTCGTCTTTCTGAAGAATACTTACAGCTATTTTGGAGCCTAGAAGCTGTAGTCACTGGGCTCATCACCCAATTGTCTTTCAGTTGCAGACCTTGCAACTTAAAAACCTATCATCTGCAGTACTTCAGATTTCAGAGGGACTTGGAACACTCTACTATGCCTGAGCTCTCCAAGCTTTTTCAACCACTTAAGGACAAACCACAAAAACATACACAAAAACAGTAACTCCCTTTTGCCCTTGAACAGCAGCAAGCTCACAAATTAATTGCAAAGATAAACAAAAAAATTAGCAGCCCCCACGAAGTCTTGTTTGAAATATAAACTTATTGCCATCCTAGCTTATAAAAATTTAGAAGTGCATGCACATATAAATTCTCGAGCAAGGCATGTTAATTAGGAGGGTTAACGAGGCACAGCCAGCTCAAGACGCTCCCTGCGCAGTTACAGATCCACTCAGACAGTGGTGCTGTAACACACCCTAACATCACACTGCTCCCAACCTCATCTTGGACATGGCACAAACTGCCTGCAATCTTGATTTGGACAGAAAGACTTAAATATTGTTACTGCAACCCTAATGCCATTAATGAAATTACATACTAATTGCTTTGGTCAGTAGCACCTTATATACTTTAATTACTTAAGCAGCTGCTTGCTGTTAAGAACTCCAAATTTAGCTACATCTCATGCTATATTTTGAAAAGGGTTTTTTGTTTAGCTGGTTTGCCCCATTTAACTCTGGCTTTTTTTTAGCTGAAAATGCAACTAGCTTGACAGAATCTTGTCCTTTTTAATAGGCACAAAGAGACTTAGAAAACGTAACAAATTCAGATTGATCTTCCCCTTGAAGCTTCTTGGCTTTAAGAGAAGTGCTGCAACCTTTTTCAACCTCAATGCAAGAATGTTAACTCCTTTGATGCATTTCTCAAGTATCCTCACATGACACAGCTTGCTGAAGTGCTGTCATGAACCACTTGCAGCATAATGTTTACATAAAGGCAGAAATAAATACTGTGCTGCTTATCACAGTCAGGTAAGCTGAAAGACAGTGATGACTGAAGCTTATTGTTACAAAGGTGCACTGTGGTAAGATTTTAGTGCAGAACTGACACCAAATTACAAGAGAGAGTGCCTTTTCTACAGATTTTGCTTATTTTATTAAGCTATGGAATCTGAGGGGCTTTAGCCCCTCCCCTTATTACATGAGCTTAAAACAAGTCTCAAGCTTGCTATATCTGCTTTATAGACAAAGTAAGAAACCAGAGTTACAGTAATGTACTATTCCAGTTCATTTTGGGACAGCCTTAACATCACAAGATTTTTTTCAAAGCTACAGGCACTATAAATAATGCAAGACTACAATATAATCTTTTGCTATTTTACTCCCCTTTAAAAAATTCAAAAGCATTTTCTTTGGTATGACAACATATTTTCACTGGTGTTCCTCTATCTTTTCTTAGATGGAACTGAAGACCATCTGACTATAAAAACAAACAAGCACAGACTTTATTTCCTTATTTGACAAATTTACAACCTAAAGCACAAGCCAAGGCAGCTGCACCATCAGAATGTATAGTTACCTAAAAGTATTTTTAATCTTTAGTAGTGAAAAATAAATGAGGGTTATTTCTCTTTTCTGACGTGTTTATGCACCTAAACACACTTAACTCTAACCATAAAATGAATAAAACACTAACATATGGTCTCAGAACAGGAAAGACCTGCACTAAGAGCTTCTGCACCACGTAAAGCACTAGAAACCACTTCAAAGTTTCCTCCATCTCCAACAGTTCTCCAAAGTAGACACTCCATATGGGCTTCCTTTCAACTTGCAATGAACTAATTTTGAGTTATCTTGCTGAGAGCAACACCTTCTTTCACATTCGACTCAAATGGATTTCAGATTCTTACTGTCTTCCTCTTTCACCACAGCAGGGTACCATTTCATTGAGAGCTACTTACGTTCTTTCCTACCCTATTAACCTCTCTAGTGTCCACTCTGTCAACAACATCTCCCAATTCTGCCCTCACTAGTGAGTCTGTCTGTTGGCCCCTCAAAACTGAGGATGCACTAGAAGACTCTGTCTTCCCACATATTTTCAATAAAACGCATTCTGTATAGATCTGAACAACCAGTTCAACAGAAATTACTTCACGTTTCTACTACTTACCCTGTCAAAATAACTGTATTTCTATTCCAGTATAAGTGTCTAAGAATGCTTTTATTGCTGCATTTCATTTCACTTGTCAAACCAGAATAAACTTCCTTCAGAGAAAGTGGTTTTTTGCTATTACAAGTACTTAGGAAGACTGCCAGCACAGCTGTACCACCAAACCCCTGGGAGACACCAGACCCTGGGGAATGCAAATGGTCTGAGAACATCTCTTTTCAGGGCAAAGTCATCAGCACGGAGATCACCAAGTCTTCTTGCTCAAACACCCTCGCTGTAAGAAAGGAGCCATTCACCCCAGCCATGCCTTCAGCAAATTTCTCTGATCGTCTCAGTTTGCCTTGGAGCCAACAGTCTGACAGATTCATCTCTAAACTTGCTCTTCAGAAAGAGATCTCTCTGTTTTGTATTTCACCAGCATAACACAGCAGGAGACACGTATCCTGGCCCAAAAATCTCTGCACTATTGCCATAGGGAGGAAGGGTTGAGAGGGTTTTTTGTTTTGCTTTGTTTAGTCGTTTTCTTAAACAGAAAGTTTATAGAGATACACAATGGTGGAAAGATATTGCCACAAACATAAATACTGTATTAGTAGACATCTTGGCTCCTACAATAATGAAAACAAATTAGATCTCTTTCAATAGTTTCATTTCAGCTACATACTAAAACCATCTTAAAGAAACTCCATGGCTTTTCACTTATGCCTCAAGTGTTTTTAACTTATCTCTTTATCGCACATTTAATGCCTTTTTGTGTTTGGTTGTTTTGTTGTTTTTGGTTTTTTTTTTTGGTAGTAAATGTTCCAATGTCATCTGGCAAGCCTGGTCACTGTTCCCAACTTAAATTTCAACCCCGACATGCACAAAATTTCAAATACCCTTCAGTTTAATTCACTGACCTCCTCCCTCCTGTGAGTCAAGAATTATGCACCATCAATCAAAGCACATTTATGGTACTTAGAAGCTGCATCATCTCTCATCACTTCCATGTCATAGGCTGCACACAAACAAGTCAATTTACAGAAAGGCTACCCATCATATCAAAGTAATACCCTATGGTTTACCCAATGCATTAGGACACAATCTCACATATGTTCTCATTTCAGTCTTGACTTCATCTCTGCAGAACTGGCTCTCAATACCATGAACAAAGCTGAAGTAAGACTTCATCTTCAAAAAGACCATGCACACTGCTAAGCAGATCTCAACCACATATTTGACAGAAGTTCTGCAACAGCAGTATTCTCATTTTGCTAATGGGGAAAATGTAGGGAGACATCTACAGTTATTTGTTTAATTCCACGTAGAAGCTGATTCACTGAACGAGTGCTTCTAACTCTTTGCCCTGCTCCACACAGGCACAGTGGCCAATCCCAAGGAGTATTTCCCAACTTCTATTCAGAGGGGGTTGTGGGCTATGGGGTGGAGAGCCCATGGCTGCTTCTGCATGCTCATGTGAAGAAGCATACACTTGTCATCATCCTGCCATGCTTTCTGCAGTCCAGTTATTCTGAGCAGCTTATGGATGTCTGAGCCATAGATGGTTAGCTACCACCACACGGGAGCCAGGTCTGCTGCTGCTGTCACTACCGGCTACAGTTTGCAACCCCTCCTTCCCATCTGTGTCAGAGAGTCCATGCAACCCCACAGCGCAGGCTGGGGATGTTTGTTACTCCATGCAACTTCCAAATAGAGTGAAAAATAACCGTGCCTCCAACAAGGACCCTGCTACCTATAAAGCTGCCAGCCCAAGGTTAATCACATTCTTTCAGCAAGGACTGGCTGTAAATACAGGCAGGATACTCTGCAGAGATGCAGGCTTACAGAAAGAACCAGAAAGTTCCTGTAATCAAAGCCTGTACCATTTTACACTCTTCTTGGTATCTGAAGTCTGACTTCATTCATGAATCTTATATCATTTTTTAAACATAGAAAATCATGTTGATACTTAAATAAACATAACTCTGCCACTAAGAAAGCCTACTTTCACATTCACCCAAAAGCACAAAAATTTATTAGCCAAGTATTTTCAGTTACATCCTTTTTTTTTTTTTGATACACTACAGTGTATGTTCTTTTTGACATAACTGAGTTAAGGTATACTTGCTGATATAGACCATGAGTGCATTCCAGTGTAATTTGTTTGTCTCAACTAGAAGAGATACATTCCCATGCTAGAAAAATCTTAAAATCTGCAGTCCTTGACTTCCCAGTCATCTGGCAGAACCAGTCTTTATTTTATATACAGATTAGAAAAGACATTTCTAAGGAATATCATGTTTAAGCTATAACTTGAACTGGGCATTTTCCTCTCAGCTGTACAATGCGTTATGTCTTTATGTGATAATCCCATTTTTCTAGTACTTAAGCTCCTGAAAATTGTTTTAATGTGCAGAACAGGATACTAAAAACTTACATGAATTCTTTACTTGTTCAGACTGCTTAAGCTAAATTTGCTATAATACTGTCAGTTAGCTTTTAAAATCAATTTAATTTTTAAGGACGAGGACAACTTTTGTTTAGCATTTATAATTCTTTTCCTTATTAAGACCAAACTAACAAGTGAAGAGGAGGAGCACAAAGTAGTTGAATCAAGGAATCCTGAAGCACCAGAAGCCTTTAGGAGCACCAGAAGCCTGCAGGAGAACTGCAGTATCAGAAATACACCCCATTTCACTACTGCAAACAAGTCTTACTTCACCCTCGTTCTATTTCTGACCCCTAGAAATGTTACAAAGCTAGACATTGCTTGGTTGTTTTTTATTTAATAATTTGTATTTGTTTTAAAGAGAAGCAAAGTGAATTTCTGTATTCCTTTCTTAAGATGATAAAAGCTCTGCTTTAAAGATGAAGCTCATAAAAAAGTAAATTAACTTATACTTTTCTTCACCTGAGGCACTGGAAAGAAGAGACAGAAACCAAAGGTTAGGACACTTACTAGGACAAACAATGGAAGGAAACGAAGAGCTGTACTGCCTGTTCTCCAACCTCTCACTACTTTGACAGAGACCAAAAATATAACTTTGAAGGTCAGGGGAAAACAAAAATCCAAAACTCAGATACACATCTCTCAGAATTGTTTGCAGACAAGAGGGCTGCACTGTATCAGCTATTAAAAATCACCTGCATCACAAGAGATATCAAAGGTGCATGGCTGGTCAGAGACAGAACAAAAATCAGTTCAGTGTGCTTTGAAAAGGGATAGGATCAAATCAGTACTTTATCTGGCTAAATGGATTTTGAAAAAAAAAAAAAATCTGATTCCAAAGTTGTTAAATTGCTCAGGTGAAGTAAGGCTGTTAAAAAGTTTCTTGCAAAGACGACATCAATTCAGGGAGGAGTTTCTGACATTATATCTGCCCCTACTTCCCCACACCACTGCTACCACACTCTTGGAAATCAGTTTCATAGAAAATGGGGTCCATTTTCCCCCATCACCTTCAGAAGCATAGAGACACAGTCAATACTGTTCTCTTGAGAAATCTGTCTGCTTTTACCAAAGCAGGGAGATTTATAAAATAAAACAGCCTCCCCTCAACAGTCACAGTGATTTCAAACATTCCATGTGCTGCAGATAAATGGCAATCAGTTTCTGACAGATGATACTCTTAAAAGTCAGAATAAGCAGAATAGATTTATTTCAGATTTGAACAGAGTCATGAAACCAGATTAAAGCCCTAGAGCTTTCCATGTAATCAGATACTGAAAGTCAGTTCTCTCTCCATTAAAGCTGACCTTGCACAGTGACATTGTACTTTCATCTCAAAAATTAGAGACACTTCTTAAAAGATTATTTTCAAAACATATTACAGTATAGATGCAGTGAGTATGGATTGTTTCCATCTCCAAATATTATCCTTCCCCTTTATATATCAAACTGCCTTTTAAACTTAGAATTTGGTCTTGGTTAACGTGTCAGAATTCAAAGTTAATATTCTGATGTTGCAGAGACACTGTTTTTACTGAACAACTGTCATTGTTATAGCATGATTAAAAGGCAGGCTACATAATAAATCAACTTTCTTAGCTGGAAAGCTCATTAGTACTGAGACTATTTTAAATGCCCACAGCCATGTCTTGACATTTGGCTGTAATACCTTCACTGAAAGGTTCAAAAGCTTCTTACATGAAGCTAAATACACTTAAAACATTCCCCCTAACAGGGAATATGCAAAATACAAGAACATGAAGGAAGAGAGTGTCATAGCACAGGCAAGAATTCAACTCAGCCACATTAAAAATGTCATCCAGAAGCTATCAAAAGAGCCTGTGTTGATACTAATAATTTCCATCCTTTTGCTCTAACATATTGACAGCAGAAATTTAGTCAGATTACAAAAGAAAACATAAAGGCAATACAGTTATGCCAGAGAACATAAGAGCCCATCCCATGATTTTATAGTTAACTTTCATTGATTAAATTAGAAGAGGATATTTCAGATCACTAAGCTCCAATTTGGACCACTAACTCAAATGGAAGAAAAATGCTGCCCAGGACGCAGAGGAAGATCTGAGACCAGAAGTGCCCCAATACCTGTTGGACAGTATAAATAACTATATAAAATTATTTTAAAAATAGTGAAATCTATCACATTTAACTGCTTTAGCAATGAAGTGGTGCCATTTGCTAAGCAAATACACTTAGAGAGGAGGGAGTGCACCACCCATAGGATAACAGACTTTTTTTCCCTCATGAAAGACGTGAGATAAACACAAGAAATGAGCTCAGCTCTGATACCTGGAGAAACGCCTCATCACGAGGTGGATACTGAACCACCGGTTTCCCTCGGATATCTAAATTTCCCCAGAGACACCACTTCAAACAGGCGCGTCAGCCCTGCGAGCTCAAGCCTGAGAATGGGAATGCCTGAACAACATCACCCCTATAAAGGGCTTGCAGGCTGCTTCCCTCCAGGAGCCCGTTCAAGGTGCTCTCCCTCCCAAGGAGTCAGCAGCCAGGCCGTGGCAGCGGGCTGCCCGCACACAGGTGCCTGCTCAGCGAGGGGCCCGGTGACCCAGCACCACTGGAGCGGAGGCAGCGGCACACAAAGCGTCTGTGCCGCCGGGGGAATCACCTCAGGGAGCTGCCAAACGTGAGCACATCCATGATGTGAACATCGGCCTCCTGCAGACACTCCCAACAGACCAGCGTGTTCAGGGACCCACCCCTGGCACCCCAGCCCCTCACCGAGAGCCCCCTGTCCTGGGTTGGCCATACGATGCTTGTATCCCCAATTGTCTGTTCTGCTTATGCTGAATAATAAGTTTTGCACCTTTAAGACTTGTTCCGAGAGCGAAGTGGGGGGAGAAGAAGCGCAGAGTTTGTTTTCAGAAACTGCACTCACTCCTCCACATTCCTGCTTCTAGATGGTGTTGTCTGCGGATGGACAGACAGTGGGACAGGGCTCTCCTCGGCTTTTAGTTAGTTTTAGCTAGCTGAGGCAGAGAAGTTCCCTGGACTGTGGTTTCTTTCTTTTCTTTGGACCTGTTTAAACCTGCTCTGGACTGAACACCAGAAGAGCACCGGCAGCTCTCACCTGTGGCCCAGCGGGCCGGGCCTGGGCCGCGGCATTTCCAGCGCCGGAGGGACTGGGTGAGCCGAGCTACAGCCACGGAGGGAACTTTCTGAGTTTGTCATCTCTTTTGGAGCAGCAAGAGGTTTTATTGCTCAGTGTTGTTCAAGTTTTTTGTTTTGGTTTTGTGATGGTGAATGCTTTGCCTGTGAAATAAAAATTTTTCCACTTTCTCTCTAAAGAAGTATTTTTCCTGAACCAGCTGGGGGAGGGGCTGATTGAATCTGCTTTCTAGAGGAACCCCTTCAGAGGTTCTCTCCCATATTTGCCCTAAACCAGGACACCCCCAAATCATGCTGCTCCCCTGAGCTGTCCTTGCACAATAGCTGCAGCACAGGGAGGAAGTTTCCACCAGATGCCCCCGAGTGCACACCCACCAGCAAAGGGAGAGGGCATCCCATGCTGCCTCTGGCATTACCCAGCCAAAGGATGCAAAAAGAACAGTGGATCTGCTCTTCCTCAGTGGCAGCAGGAAATGCATGTATTTTAATATTAAAGACAAAAGTGAATTAAAAAGAACATTTGATTTTACAATTGATTTTGCAGTGCCTCTCTCTACTTGACTTGTGGTGAGCTTCTTAAAGAGTCACCGCTGTACACTCATGCTAGTACTCAGCTAACTTGTTTTCAAGGAGGTAACACATAAGGGCTGAGGGAAGTAAATGCCCTCTTTTTCCGAGACAGATCTGTAAGGACACAAGAGAAGCTCATCATCCAGATGCCAAATTTACACCCTCCCCTCCCAAAGCCTTATACAAGAATTTAACAATATCAAGAAAGGAGCTTCTAATTACCCTGAATTCACACTTTGTGAATTTACTCCCCTCTGCACCATGGTAACAGCAGATACAACTCTTGAAAGAGAAGTTAGAGGAACACCTATCTGCAGTATAAAAAAAAAATCCCAAAGCACTATTTCAGATGTCATACACCCATACACCTTCAGTCCCTGAAAGATGAGTACAGCGCATCATGGTCTATCTTGAGCAAGGAACCCAATTTCCCAGTCCAGTTCCACTTGCTCTTGCAATGCAACTGCTCTGCGCCAGCAACCACCTTCCTCCAGCAAGAAGGTCATTGCAAACCTGGTAATAACTTTACCATTCTTCCGTAGGCCACAGAAAAAAAAAAAAGGGCTTAAAATTAATTTTTAATATTGTAGTACTTTTTGGTTTAGGCTTATTTAAAATGCTTAATTTTTTCTACATCTCATCTTGTAAAACTTCCAATGAACAAAGGCCCCAAGGCAAATCCTATACAAACAAGACAGTGGGCTCCTTCCCTGCACTGAATTTAGTGAATCCTGTCTTGTCAGAGAAATTCAACAGATTGACCCACTGAATCCTGGGATTATAAACAGGCTTAAAATACCATGCTTGTCAACTATGAGATATTACAATGTTCTTTTATTCACATCATGTGGCTTCAGAGAAACACAATTAATTTTAAATATGTCCAAAATTCATGATTTGTAAGTTGATACTAAAAAGTTGATACATAAAAATAAAATTTAAAAAAAATCAAAAATACAATAAAAATGAAACAAAATCCATCAGTTACCTACAAATTATTTTCTTTGAATATGTTACAGTTTAATTAATTTTTGGTCTGTTCATTTTCATTTTACTGTTTTCACTCAATCTTCATTACATTATGTACAGAGTCTTCCAGCTAACTCGATCAGCTCAGTTCATGTGACTCCTGCAGCTCACTGCAGATCTCTGAAACAATCTGTCCTAAACACCAATCTACTGTCTTCTCTTTTCAGATTTTTTTTGCAGAGTTCTGTCAGCCCAAGCGTTTGGAAACTAATCTAATGAGGGAAGTTAAACTTCTACACAGCTATTATGGGTGCCCTCCTAGTAGCCATGCTAACAAGATTCATCACCAAATATAAATGGAAGCATTCTCCAAAAGAAGACAAAGGTACTGTAATGAGCTAGGCAGGAAGCAGGGCCTCCGCTCTCAGCGTAAGATTAGTCAGTGTAAATCATTTTGGCACTAATGGTGGTTTTTTTCTAAGGCTGGACAATGACAGCAACATTTATACAAAGCACAAGAATTCATGAATGTCTGGCAGTATTGTCTCCGAAATACAAACAATGTTTGTTTTTCATTCTACACTTTCAATTCAGTACCAGCTGGATTCTGCAAAAAACATGGGTTAGTTCTGATACACCAGATAACCAACTCATCCCAGTCAGATCCCACAACTGAAGCATTTCAGAAGCAGCACTGACTGTTACTAAACACACTCCTTCCTTAGCTACAGAATGAATAACAACACCACCTCAAACTCTCATGTCTATCCTGAGGCAAATACAGAAGAAAATATATTAAAAGCAAGTAATAACAACAATGGTGGAGAAAAAGAGTGCTACACAGTATTATTTCTCTGGGCAAAATCTTAGGCACTGTAATACTTCACTGACACTCATGCTCATTCAAAAGTCTGCCTGTATTTACATGGGCTTATATTTTTTGGACACAGGACTGCTCCAGTGTGCTAGAAGGGAAGTTTTCACCATGCTGACATTTACTGTCTCTATAAAAATTAATGTATTAGTGACTAGCCAGAAAGGTACAGGACAGCATCCACTTCATGACTCGACTACAGTATGATGGAAGTTTTGGCAGATGCCCTGGATCCCTCCAGTTTCACTGGGAGCCAAGTGGTTTGTACACACAGGCAGGAAATCTAATGCCCACCCAATCTGCAATCAAAGCATCTTCATCGTCTCACTACAGGCAAGACTTCCTGCCATCATCAGCCAAGAAAGACCAAAGGCTGTTGAGAAAGGAAAGCTGTTGGCTAAAATAACCTTATCACCATTTCCTTGTTGCTGCTGGAGCCCACCTGGCTGTGGAGCCAGAGGTACCAAAAGGTTCTGCTCAGCTCTGTCTGTAAACTGCAGTGATAAAAAGCATCAAGTCCAACAAGAGCTGAGAGCACCTTGGGAAAGGAAGACTTTGTGTGAATGCACTAAAAAAAGGAAGATAAATCTTTCATCACAGACCCATGGCAAAACACATTTGTACAGAAACTGACAATCATCCCAGGAATACATGCATACAGAAAGTGCCAGCACTGCATGGCTAATACCTCCACTAAAAGGCAAGGTGACAGAATGTACCTTATTTATGTACCTTAAAATTCTGAATAAGAAGTGGCTACACAGTCTCAAAAAGTACATGTCAAGTACCAATAAAAAGCATTGCCCATAAACTTCACATCTGGGACTGGAGTTGCCAGTATTTGCTGCCTGCTAGAAAAACAAACAGAAAAAATGAGCTCCAAAATATGCATCAACAAATAAAATCCCAGAAGTATGGAGCAAGAAAAAAAACAGCAGTGGCATGGCAGGCAGGTTAAAATCCCTGAAGTCCAAGAGTCAACAAATTCTGTTGGGCTTAGAGTTTTCTGTAGCATAACGCATTTTGCCATCACAATTCATATAGCAAAGCTCTTCCACAGCAGCACAGGGAAATCTACATGATAGCTTTGTCTTGCTACTGAGACACATTCAAGGTTAAATTTGGTGGCATCACACAGCAGCAGCACAGAGCAGCCAAGGGGAACAGAGGCTGCACTGCCAAGGTACTTGGGGAAGAGAGGAGAACCAGCAGCACCCTTTGGAAAGGGACAAGGGAGAACAAATGCAGGAGCCAATCACCTCTGTGGAAGGCCTCTAAATTGCATCCCTGTGTTGGAAGTAAAATCACTACTACGGGTCCCCAGCTCTGCCCCTCACTACTGGACAGAGTACAAGTACTGTAGGCTACACACCACAGAAAACTTGTCGTTGCAAAATTTTAAACATTTATGACTGCTGGATCTTTTGCAAAGTGAGAAGGAAAAAATTTTGAAAAGAACAATACCTGTTGTTGCCTCCTAAGCATGCTCTCACTTCCTCTTGGTGTTTTTGAAGATGGCAAATAATTGTTTTGCCTGTATCTTCACCTCCTACCTTTTCCTCTTCAGAAAAGCCACATAGTTTGCACACATTTTTCTTCTTCAAGCCTAGAGGCTTTACTACAGCTTCTGGAAGGACTGTTCCAGAAATACTCAGACTTGCTGGCTATTAAATGCCAAATCTTGGCTGGCTGTTCTTAACTTTTTCTAACTTTTAATAAGTATCTGAAGCATATCTGTTTCTTTACATTGGTGGATACTAGTACTTGTTCAGCAAGACAGCTTGTTCTTTCCTATTACATTTGATTTATGAAGTATCCTATGGGGAATATAGGAAAGACATCACAGTTCACACTCTCTGCATTTAGTAGCTTTACAAAACTTGCCCAATTAGCAGAACCATTGAAAAGTGATTAACTAAATAATGGCTTAGATATAAAAATACTTATTAAAGTAAGCAAGTTTATTAGCATACCTACACAAAAGCAGTTATTAAACTATTTCTAGGAAAAAATACTATTCCATCTGCACTCAATTTTGCACATTAATTTCACATGAAACCTTCCTATTCTAAAGACTCCTCACTTTACAGAACTATCTTCTGCTCCCCAATCTTTACAAGATCTTCTTTTGAAAGAAGAAGCTGAAGAGTTATAAAGCATCTGCTTGTGTAAAAACAGTGATTCAGCAGGAAACACGTACTTGAAATACCCTTCACAAGAAAGGGCTTATTCACGCGGGGACAGTTGGCAGGGCCATCTCAGTCTCCACTTGAATGCTCGTTTTCCAGTTTGTGTTAAAGAGATTCAGAATGCCTGGGAAGAAGCTAATCACCATTTTTACAGGCTGTGGAAAGCAGTCTTGGTTCAGAACTGCAGGTGCTTGTACCGAAAGCTCTCCCAGTGAAAAGCAAAGGACCACAAGTTAATGTTCAACAGAAACTGGCAAATCTGCTGCGCTCACTGAGCAATGTGGTCAGGTGTGAACTGCAAGTGCACACATAAAACAACGTAACAACTTTGGCTGCTCAAAGTTCAGCTGCAGTGTTTAACGCACAATACACTAAAGAGAAAAAGGTAGAGAACACCTAAACAGGAATTATTTTAGCCAATTCTAATCCTTTCCCAATTTCTGCTCATGCCAATCACAGAAAGCTTTAGGTCTCATAATAGGCATGTGCTTAAGTCAGCAAGTAATGCTGCCTATAACTGGAAGCAAAAAATTGCCATAGTCTGTTCCAAATATCTTTATCATCAACATAATCAAGGCATACAACCAAACATTAATTTGCAGTGGTTCTGCAAGTTGCTTCTGGATACAGGTTTACTTACTCTTTTAAGCTTTAAACCAGTGTCAGTGCCAGCCAGGCTTTAAGAGAAAGTAATGGATAACAAAGTTCAGTGTAAGAGTAAGAAAAAACAGAGCCCACAGTGGCCACAGAACATAAAAATACATTTCATGTTAATAATCTAATCTTCCTATTTACTGTGTAACTAATATGACTGCATGGAAGCTAGTCCAGACCATGTCACAACTCCCTGAGTTGAAGTTCTTAATGTTGTATTTTTCTGTGTTCTATTCATTAATCTGGAATTCTAGAATACATGCCAGCTCTAAAAGTACTTGTACATTCAAGTTCTTGGACAAGAATATTTATTTCATATGCTACGAAAAGTGCGCAGATGCTCCTACTTGGGCAGAGCAAACACTCAGGACATGATGTAACACCACGCTTAGGGCCACTTCCATTTCCAAGAGGGTACCAAAGCAGCAGGGACCTTGCTTCCCTCCAATACTGCATGAAGGCCAGCTCAACGTTAAAGGCCACCATTGAATATTTAGGTTTCAGTTCTTACTCCAGACCACTAACATAACAGCTTTAAGATTGGTACTGTACTATGTATTTACTGCAGCAACAAAAGCAGAAAGATATTAGAAACAGTGGATTTGATTGCTGTTAGTCAGCTGATATAGAAGAAAAATCCCAAGCAAATTGTGGATGCATAAGAAATCTTTACTTCAAAAAGTACTGGGGAAAAACATTAAATGGGTCTTGCTTGAGAAACAAGCATTAAACTGCCAGTACCTCCTATGCAAACCGTTTTCTTTAAAGACAGCTGTTTTCTAAATTAATGTGAACATTTGTCTCAAAGTGGCTGAGAAAGAGCCACATGTCAGGTGACACTGTATGTATCCTTCTGCAATACAACAATATTGATAGAGGAAAAGAAGGATCTGAAAAGGAAGTGGGAAAATGTCAGGCTGCAGAGCTGGCATTCTGCTATCCAAACAGAGTATTACCTATTTCTTCTATAAATGTTCAGACTTCAAAAGCAGCAGACACATGCACTGTAACCCATGAACCCGGACCACATAGGATGTGTTTCCCCCCCCAAAATCCCTTTATTAAAGGGGGATATTTACAAATAGCTTCAGAAGCCACATGTATAGAACTGTTCCACAATTTGGACATCCTGACATAGGTGAAAATAATATAACAAACATTATTAATTCTAAAACACATGAAAAATTGAACTCATAAAACATGTTCTATGCATGGAAACATGCCACTATACACTGCCTCTGATACTTTAAGTTTTAGACTGGATTGCACTGCAACCTGTTGCTTTCTCTTTTCAACTGAAAGCAAAGTTTTAAAAATCACTGGAACACTTGGAGCATGGAAAGGGGAGCAAGTTAAAATACAATCCTCATTACACTCAGACTTGTTTGTGCAACTTTAATTGTCTTGATAATCTACAAGTCATGAAATTTGAGTCTTGCTGCCCTTGACAAATTGAAAAAAGCTGAATTTTTAAAGGACAAGTTAAGTATGTCATGTTTGGCAAATATTTTAAGTAATATGCTTGTAATCTCTTTTGTTTCAATAGTCTTTTTCTGTCTGTATTATTATTAGTTGTTGCACTGATGAAACAACATTTGAAGATGACCTTCAAAGACTTGGTTTCTAATTAAACCATGAGGAAGCCAGAAGGTAAGAGGGTTCACTGCTTAAAAGAACACTTTTATCAATTATTTCAAACCAAAACCAATAAAGTTGAGCTGAACAATCTCTGTAATAGTAACTGTTGTCTTTTAGGTCTCTGAACAGACAGAAATCAGTGAAGACAGAGTTTTAAGATTTGTTTTAGCTTTTTATGAATGGTCATGTTGAATTACAGAAGCTAAACTATTACACCTACATTACAACATCTAGTTCAGGGCTATCTTTTCACAAATGAGCTAGTTTCTGTCATGGAAAAGAAGTAAACATGTTGGATTTTTTTTTTCTTCTCCTACTGCAGACATTGAGCCAGAGCCTGCCTTATGGCAGTCAAAGATTTTTTTTTAAATGCAACCTTAACATTACAAATGTTGAATTTAAGGTCATACTTTCCTCCTTCCCACACATAAAAATAGGAGAATATCCCTATCACCCAGGATAGTAATCCTATCGTGGGCTACAAGCTTTGAGATGCACACAAGTCCTTTGTCACCTTCACTCACAGCTCAAAGGACAGTTGTGACAAAAACTTATTTCTTCAGTTTTCCTTCTCCAGCCATCCAGAACATTTTCTTTTTCCCCCACTGAGGAGAAACAGCCATGGAGGCAAAACCATGCCCGCACTCGCCCGAGAAGCCTGGATTTGCACACACTATTCCTTACCTTGGTGGTTCAGGGAGATGCGGTTAGATGGTTCTTGGAAACCCGGCTCCACCAGATCCCGCCGACCATGAGCTGAAGTCTGATCTACATTGTCCTAAAAACAGAAGAGCAGGATCTTATCAAAACCAGGCCTTCTGTACTCCCTGCAAGCTACATTACATGGAGTCAAACCACCAATAAAAAACAAAAAAATCCCTGCCATGCCTCTGAAAGGAGAAACCAATGTCAGAGAAGGTGGGGGAACAGATCACAGGGGGACACTAGGCTGTCACACTAATACGTGTGGCATGGATCCAGAATCAATGACTGTGCTGTTGGCTCATCTGTACACCAGTTTGCGTTTCAAACGGAGAAACAGTGATGTAAATGCACTTACTGGTTTAACAAAAGTTTCTTCTTGCATCAAATTATGCGGAGGCTTGGGGCTTTGTTTTCTTTAATTCCAAGTCTGTGGCTTAGGGCTTTGTAACTAATTAACTGGACTGAAACAGATTCAGTAGTGAACTACTAAACCTCAAGAGAAATCAGAAGTTCAGTTTAGATAAACATCCATGGTTCTGGATGCCAACCTGTTGTTTTTTTCATACTGGAATTCTCACAAGATCAAGTTTCATGAAGTTTTAACACAAACCGAATTTGGCTAAGTCTAAAATACCACAGTTTCTCACAGATCTTGCCAAAGAAGACAACTAGGAGAAAGCAGGAAAATTGAAATATAAACAAGAAAATAGGAAAAGCAAGGTAAGTCACATTTTAGAAGTGAGAACGAGATTTAGAGTAGGTGCATGGTTTTACAAAACTGGCATACCTTGCATATACCAGTTAAGGGTGGGTATGGAAAAGTGTATAAAGTTGACTGCATTGATGTATCACCAAGAATAAGCTGCCACACTGATATACGTGACAGTACACATGATCCCAGTGTGCCCTAAGTGTGGGCTAAATACACAATGGCATGACCTGCTTTTATGTCAAAATACAGGAACCATCTTCATGGCGAATGACACTGTAATCAGGCAGAGCAGAAACAAGCACACAGTGAGCAGCAATTCAACTACACAGCATTCAACCATGAGCCCTCAGTCCAGCATCGACAAAATATAAGCTAATGCTCAAAATCATAATGGATGTAAAGTTTGGGGTCTAGAACTGTATATGGTTATACAGTATATGAAATAAAGTATTTCTTCATCAGTGGGACTGTCTCAGCAAATGCTTGAGCTTTGATTCAAGTACTCGAGCACTGCTCTCAAGTGTCATCACCATCAGGGATCATTTCAGGAGCCCACAGGCATTTATAAGACAGAAACTGACAACAGCGGTATGACTGAGGAAGGTTTTTATGAGTAAACACTGTATGATAAGATACAAATGGCATCCATCTATCTATGCCAGATACAACTGGGACCACTCAAACTTCTGCCTCCATACTGGCTATCTCCCCTTATAGCTCTTTACTTCTTCACACTGATTTTCACAACACTGGCTGTTGGTTCATGCGCCACATCTCTCTCATCTCATGAGTTTTGGTTATTGTTTCTCAGGAACCAAAAAAAAAACCCATATCCAATAGTCTTTGTTCTTACTTTCTCAAAACACAGCAGTATTTGTTAGCTCTTTCACTGGAGCTAACTGAACACTTACTAGGAACAAGCAACTCACCAGCTCCTGTTTTCATCAAATCCCTTGCAACCATGGGGTATAACATTGTAACATTAATAGTACTTTTGGAGCACTAGTCATTCTCACCAGATTTATGTCATTTTCTTTGGGACACCACACAGCCATCACTGACCTGACCCACATCATCTCCACTTTAAATTCGAGGCAGGAAATTTGGGACTTGCAGCATAAGAAGGCAACTGTAGAAAGGATATACAAAATTCTGAATCTGTTCCCCAGGAAGTTCAGTTGTAGTTTTTCCAAGATGCCAAGGGCAACAGCAGGGAGGAGATGCTTATCTAGGAAAGTTTCAGTCAAAACTCAAAGCTGAAGCTGACTGCTCTCAGTACAAAGGCGAAGAGGTAAGCATCACAGGCACGGATAACTCAGCAGAACATCCCTCCCCAGCCCAGAGCTTTTCTCTGTGCATTTCCCTCCATGAAATTCAACATGACCAATTTTTATGGGGTAGCTAAAACCTCACAGATGCAGTTTAGCAGCATTAGTTCCACTTCCCAGGAAGAAATCACAATGTCTAACACAGGGATGCAGTGACAGATTGCCTCTTGGCTGGGAAGAGGGTATCCCAAGAGAAATAAAATTGGGAACAAGAAAACCAGCTATAAGCTATTTGTCACATACCTAAATGTGTTTTCAGTTGCCCCAACATATAAAAATCCCTTCTGGAAGGCAAGATTCATGAAGTACTAGGTAGTAACAAAGGTGAAATGGAGCCGAGATGCATGATTTTACATTTGTGTTTCCCATGGCAGTAACACACAAACACTTAACTGAGAGACCTTATTTCAAGGTTTCACCTGGCTCCAGGGTTGTAACTCTTCAATTAAACCAGACATTTTTTTTTAACTAGCAATTGCCAAAAATTTGCAGGAATAGGATACGCCCTCTCTGGAATCACCTTACATCTTGTACCAGAAGATGATGAGAACCACAGGCCTTACTCACAAAGTTAAGCCAAAGCCATGGTAAGGTAGATCAAAGTTTTCAGAAGCCTAGGTTACAGTGACTAATGACTGCTGGTGCTGCCCTTATGAAGCTGATGCCCCTGCCTGTTTCGCCTGGTGCAAATGCCTGCCCACAAGATCCAGAGAGTTCTCCGGCAGCTTAAGCAAAACAGGGAGGCAAAGGTTTCCTCCGGACACTGCGGGCCAGCAACACGCAGGTGCTAAAGCAAAGCGACAGGCCATGCATAAACAAAGCCACACCTGTTGGAGCAATGCAGGCAGTGGAGGGGAAAAGGTAAGGGCGGTGAGGTTTAAAGAGCCAGGGGTAGTTTCACATGACCCTCCAGAATCTGTTTGTGTCCGTTGTGCACTGACAAACACTGGCACTCGGCCAGCTGCAGTGGAGATCACATGCTGGAACAAGGGTAAAAGAAGAAAGGGGAGGGGGGCAGGAAATAAAGTTATATAATTACTCTGTGCCAGCAGCCGTGTTGTTGGGCCCCTGCTCAGGGCTGAGGCCGTGGTCCCCAGCAAGGTGGGCACCTGCTCTGGTCCGTCACCATCCCCCCGCTGCAGCTGAAAGCAGCCTCCAAGCAAGTCATTTGTTTGCTTCATGGTTTAATCCCCAGCTCTCCCTCCTCTTTCAATAAATGCTCTCAATATGAAATTAAAGCATGTTACTTAACTTATTGTACCATCCAGCTATTGTAGTATTTTTAGAAGCTAGCTGAGCATTAGCCCTCGCTGACTTTTTGCATGTGCTGTTTTCTCTGTCAGCCTCTGCAACCAAGGATGATTTAATCAAGTGACTAGCAAGAGTGCTAGAAGGACTTGAAGCAGGGTCCTTTAAAGCATTAGCATTTCATAAAGCCAAACACACCATTATTACAGGTCAGATTACAGTATCCTTTTGCAAACCTATGTTGCACGACACAAAATGTGACGTGTTTGCATCGCCTTAAGAGCCAAAGTCCACTCACAGACAGTGTTATCTCTACGTATCAGTAACCAGGACAATCTAGATTTATTTTTCAATCTATAACCAAGCCTTTCAAGTTGCACTCCTTAAACTATGACATACAATGTTTGCTGCTGTTTGTGCTAGCATGAAGAGCATTTCAGTTATCTAAGAAAACATTAAATCTCATCTTTTAATCAGAGAATCAGTCAGACATATACTACAGCAGCTCTGCTGTCTGCACACGTGCTCTGTAATCACCTCTTTGGCTCTGAGTGCCACTGTTCCCACCTGCAGTTTAGCTCAGGAGAGTATTTATCAGTATGAGACAGCATTATTAGACAGACTAGCGTGTTGCTACCACTCTACTGCTGCTTCTCTCATCCCAGTTTTTTCAGCAAAGGTTATCCAGTCAGTCATTCAGGGTAATCTTACAGGTAAATAGTGCTTAGAGAAGGGAGGAGGCAGATTTGAATGTACAAATAATGAAGTGTCATTTATAATTCTCTTCTCCCTCATTCTTTGCAAAGAAAGGGGTCTAGCATAAGAAGAGACGGAGCAGCTTTCTGGAGAAGTCTGGAAATCCCCTGAAGCATTCAGCTCCTTCTAATTTCAGCAGTCTCTGGAAGTTTACAAGATGAAGAAAGGCTACAAGTGGCAGCATAGCTTCTCGGAAGCTCCTGGGAGCACGGCCAGATTGAGGACGTCCAGACCACCAAGACGACAGTCCCTGTTTTCGGGTTTACTGTAGCTGCCTGCAAACCCACACTGCCGTGCCCCTGAACAAAAGGTTCAATTGAGCAAGAGTCACGCGTACTCATGCCAGCAGTCCCACAGCAACAGATCAAGATCATGACATACTTCTGATGTTTGTACACCGTCCAGCACAACAGAAAGTAAAGTCAGACATGCTGACGGGTCTCACTGCAATTTAGGAGACTATCAAGGCAGATATGCCTCCGTTTGCAGAGAGGGCACTCCTGCCAAACAGGAGCTCCCTGCCAACCTGGCGGTGCTCCTTCATCACACCAAGGTACACGTCTTAAAATTAGCTGAGCGTAAAGAGAAAATTAGCAAAGTCATTACTTGAACCACCACGGCTTTACTCCATTCAGGCAACTTGTGTAAAGCAAAATTAAGTACCTTATGTTAGCACAGACCAAGGAAACTATTGCAGAGTGCTCAAGTGTAAGTGGTTCCCAGACAAAAAAGCAACTACAAAAATTCACTGAAGCGGTGAACACCAAGGGCTGTGAAAAAGTAGTCACAGCTCCAAGCTTCAGGAGCAGAAAGGGGATACTTTGAGAAATTACACTCTCTCTTCGTATTTGCAACTTGTTGCTCTTAGAAGAAGGACACAGATAGACAAACATTTCTTTATCTGACTCAGTACTGTCATTCTTAACATGCCCCTGGGGTTTCCTTAGGCAATGAACAGATTAGACAGCATTTCTTCTGAGGATGCTTCATAAGATTCTTCACTTTCTAAACAAAAGACTGTTTGCATTTATGTAAAGTAACTTCCTGTACTGCTTTTTAAGCTATGCTGACTCTTTATACCATGAATTTGCAGCTTTGGTTTACTTCAAGCATCAAATGTACAAAGAGGATAATAGACTCAATTATGCTAAGTGCCGAGTAGCCAGCTATTCATCTCAGTAAACTTTCCTATAGCTTACTGGTATCCACAGCCATCCAGAGTTTCTGCTCAATTTTACTCAGCCCTGTGAAGGCAAACACACAGGCTATTACAAGAATAAATTCAACTGACATATCCAGACCAATGTTCAAATTCTAATCCAAACTCCACAGTTGAGATCAATTAGTAATTCATGTGACACTCCTTTCTTAAAAACACAGCAGCACAGTTCCCTATCAGACAGCTGTTTGGTACAATGTATTTTCAGCAAGCTGACACCCCAGAGTTTGAGGAAATGCGTTCCAATTAAGAGTCCTGAGTGAAGTGCAAGGTTCTTGGGTTTGTTCAAAGTCACTGCTTTGCAAACTATTTCAAGTTTACTCAAACAGCATGTGTATGCTTTACTGTTTTCTGCCAGAGTGTTTAACATGTCATACAAATAAAGGAAACACAGGCTTTGCACACTACGCAAAAACTTTAAAGCGCATTCTCAGACAACCCACATATTACATAATTAAAGACCTGTAACCTGGTTTCCTGCCTCTTAACTATAGTCATTTGACTAGGTAAGAGCCAAGTGAAAGACTCAGTAAGTCAACAGAGTAACTGTGAACCTAGAATTTTAGCATTCCCATTGCTAAGAGAGCTTGTACAAACAAGGGCTTAAAATAAAGCCACTTAGCTTTGTCAAAAGTTGGGCTTTCTCTCCTGAAGTAGCAAAGCCACTACTGGCAGGAATCCTTCTGATTTTACAGTACTGGCTGTCAAGACTGGGAGCAATAACCCTGGAGACCAAGAACAAACAAGCCAGTTTGGGATTAAAGGAGAAGCAGAGGCAGAAGCACATTCCTCCCAACACACCACAGCACCTCCAATCCTCAGTGCCACAAATCACTGAAAACACACGATAATCTGGCAGGGCACACAGACCTGCTGTGATCCACACATTCCTACAACCCTCCACAGACTTATCAGCCCACCATGCAACATATACGACAGCTCCAACAGAGCAGGAATTAGCAAAGGGAGAAGGAAAATGAGGCTGACAGACAAGACAGACCTGCGTCCGTGGTCCATGTCTCTGCAGTGGCAGAGAATTTGTTAAATGAATCACAGGAATTATATTACGTCCCATGATACAGGGGAAGGCTTGTCAGTCTGACCTTGGAGGAACTTATCTCTTGACCCCCTCTGGGCTTTAGCAACTCACTGATCAGAAAACCTTCAAGTCTTCAAAGAACTGGGGGTTTGGACCCTGTTGTCAACACTGAAACCCCATAGTGTGCCTGCCCCGAGCCACTGAAGTGTTTCTTCCTAAAAGCTAGAGCCCAACACAGTTATAGAAGTCACTGCTATAGCTGAGCCAGAAACTTATTTTTCTGAAGGTGCTTCAGATTTATTTTTAGGAGTCTAGTTATGTGACTTATCACTACCTGCATTGCAATTGCTATCAGGGCAAACAAAAATCAACATCACCCAGCTTCTTTCTGTCACCCTCCGCCCCAACTCCCACAGTCTCTTTGGCATCTAGGAAATTAATTAATTAATTAATGTAGTATAGCAAGAGCGGGACCACAGCTAGTAACCTCCAACAGTATCTGGTAGCAGCTGTTTACTCCTAAAAGGCTTTTCTCCAATAAGGCAGGAGTGAGCATAGTGTGTGTTAGCTGACAGCTCCAGCAATGCACTTTTACAGCATGCACACAGGCTAACATTAGAGATTCAGCTTCTCTAGTCTGTCTGATCTTTGCAAAACTGGCATTAACAGGGCTTTCAACACTCCTGAACCCAACATTTGGCAAGAACTCTCTCACTAGATGCAGTCCTCTCTTAGTAGGAACCAAGCACTTCTGCAAAAATTGAGCTGTCTCCCCGCACTCTGCACAGAGAAAATGGAGAGTATATCCACAGTGTGCACTTTTTGGACCAGAATGCCATTTATTATGGTAGAAGAAAATTCAATGCATCATGGTTGCTGTCTTTTAATCAGCTAGCAATGAGGGAATCCAACTAACAGGCTTAGAAATGCTAAAAGCTTTGTTCTATTTTTAATGAGACTAAAACCACTGTGGCTGTTAGAGACAGTTTACATAGTTTACAGATAAAATAAAGTCTTGAAATACAGAAAAGAAACAATTGCATAAAATTCTCAAGAACGCAATCATTTCTTTGAGGTGTCTTCACCTATAAAGTACATAGAAAAATGAAGTTTTGACTTACTGATAAAGTATCCTTTAACTTCTTTTTTTGAAACAAACTAGGTTTCCTTCATTTCTAACAAAACACCACTGAAAAAATGAAGTTTATTTTAGGAAATTCTTCACAGTAGGAAAGTCGCATGCTTACATGGAAATTTTGTTTCCTGTTCTGGAGCCCACAGAACCTGATAATGTATCTCTAGCTTGTAATTAACTGTAAATCAGCCTTACCTCCAAAGCAAGTCACTCTCACTGGCAAGGGACTGCCACTGACAGAGATACATGTTCAAAGTTACATCCTTTGCTGCGTGTTGTAAGTTCTTTGGTTTTGGTCAATACTGATTCAAACATTGAAGTCCCTGAAAAATCTGGTATTTGTGAGAGTGAACTGTACTTATCAATAGGAATTAAATTTAAAAATTGAGTTTTCTTACCATGAGAAAGTATAACCTAAAGAAGTATGTCACTTTCCTCTTTTTTTTAAAAAGGCTTTTCAGTTAGATCTTGTATCAAAGAACTGACTCTTAACAGACTACAGTACTTAAATTGAGCCAAAAGCACAAGTTCATAGTGTTAACTACTATACTGGATGGTGCTCACACAATCTAAGGGAGTAATGCAACCCACAACAATGTGCTGCTGCTCATAAAACCTTTAGCCTACTCAAGAATCCTTACCAGGGTCACTTTCCATGTTTTGTCCAAGTTTCTGAAGTGCACTGCCAGACTATATTCCTTCTTCGTCAGAAGGACAAAAAGAAACATAATGGGAATTAATATTTGTACCCGGTGCAATGGAAAATTTCAGCATCACACACTTGCTAACACGCCTGTCCAATGTGAGAAAACGTCTTAAAAATTATTTCCTTTAAGCTTGTATTAAAAAAAAAAATCTCATCTATCATTTTGGGGGAAGCTGTAACACAGAAACAAAGTACAGGATATTTGATCCTTTCCAACACACTGGCTTCCCCATGCTCACACCTGTGAAATACAAGGTAGCTCATCTGTTCTACCTGGCATCAAATCTACTTCAGCTTTGGTTATAGCAGCACTGCTGGCCAGCTGCTTCCAAGAACACTGGCTTTGGGAGTCAGGTCTTGACAGCATCCTTCTACCACGTGGACAGGAGACGTTCCGCAAAATGCCTTGGACAGTCTGTCCTAGCACAGGCTAATGATGCCCTGAATTAACCTTGGAAGGCTCAGTGCTTGAAAGGATGAGCTGGTGGACTCTGGATCTGGCACTGCAGCAACACATTTGTGTGTCTCAGACCAGGGGAAGGAGGAGAGAAGGGAAGATGCCACCTGGGTTGAAGGAACCACTGTTTCCATACAAGTGCATTCTCTTCAGGAATTTATATTCAAATCTCTATGCTTTGGGAAGTGGCAACCACAGCCAGATAACCTAAATTACATTTAAGAGTGTGTAAGCTTATAGCTAGGAAGCCCTAGACATCAAGGCAGATGAAACTCAAAAAAGGAATGCTAGTAGCATGAAACACAAAGGAATTTATACCATCTGAATGTAGGTCTGCTCTCTTACAGCAATAGTGCTATCCCCCTTTGTCTTTGTGATGGTTCAGGTCCAAACTGAGGATATGAGTGGGCCAACAAGTGAAGATGGTTCTTCACAGCCCTCGACAGAAGTGATAAAATGATAAACCTCCTGTGGGGAAGGAGCCACTGTGCCCACACGGACCATTAAAATTTATTGGATGTCAGTGAGCAAACTCTCACCTGCTAATGAAATTGCTCTTCAGGTCTTCAAACTGATAATCTGACCAATTTCAAGTGTCATGTTGAACAAATTCATACAAGACTACTTTGCTTCAACTATTAGCAACATGGATCTCATTACTCTACTTTCTAGGCAATTTGCTCAATTGCTGAAATTCAGGGTGTGCTTGGTACCTCTTCCCTCCTTCCCAACAGTGATCCTAGATATAGAGTTAACTAGGTCTAGAGGCGCCTGTCCCATCTGATCAAACCTATGATCCTAATTACCTGGACCACACACCTTTCTGCTCAGATAAAGATCCATTCTCCTGTTACATGGTGCCATCTGCCCCAGAACTCATTGCTCACTTCAGACAAGGGCATTTGTAGTTCTGGTGACTTGCTCTCAATTCAATACAGAATTAACTCTTTACACATCTCTAAAACAGCAAGCCTTACCAAATACAAACAAAAAAAAAAAAGACATTTCAGAATCCCAGATATGGGGCAAATGTTTATACACTTCAGTTGACTGCTCTATACCCTACTTAAACCCCCACAAAAATCACAGTCTACCAGTCTAAGGCACAGTAATTATTCATGATTAATAACCTAGCATCAGATCTTGTATTGGAACAGACTGCTGTGTTCTCCCCTAACCAAATATCAAGGTTACAGTCTTAGCAAATCAGTAATGTAGTTTAAGCAAAAAAAAAATGTTGGAGTCTAAGAAACAGACTGCAATATATGGGTGTTTAAAATAGTTGTTTTGTACTGCATATTTAGCAGTAACGGGTTACTTTGCAAGCCTTCAGAATAGGGAAAAAAAAAAACAAAACAAAAAACCCACATCATTACCAACAGAATAACATGCCTGAATGTCTGCATTTCTTTTCTTAGTCATGTATGAATCTCATTTAACCTGTGCAGCTCTAAGGAAGTCACATACATAACTGCACCTTTCACTGTGATGTTCAAAACAGTCCTCCTGAAAAAAAACATCCTCACAGTGATGCTCTACCAGACTTCATTAAGTTGCCCAAGTGTTAGCACACAGTGGTTGGACAAAATTTCTAATACAAATGATGCTGCAGACTACATTCCAGAAATACCTACACAGAAATTGTCAATTTGTAACAGCTGGAAAGAAAACAAAAATTAAGATAAGACTGACAAGAGGAGCCATCCTCACTACTCCACTGCATCACTGTCTTACTCTAATTTCTCAAAATGAAAGAAACTTACAGGGCTCAGTATAGGGCCCTGTCCTCCTCAGTATCTTTACTGATGATCTGGATGAGGGTATCAACTGCACCCTCAGTAAGTTCATGGGCAACACTAAGTTGGGTGGGAGAGCTGATCTGCTGCAGGGCAGGAAGGCTCTGCAAGGAATCTGGATCAAAGGGACAATTATATGAGGTTCAACAAGTCCAAGTGCCAGCTCCTGGACTTGGGTCACAATAACCCCATACAACACTCCAGGCTGGGGAAGAGAGGCTGGAAAGTTGCCCAGCAAAAAAAGAGCCTGGGGGCGCTGGTCAGCAGCAGCTGAACATGAGCCAGCACATGCCCAGGTGGCCAAGGAGGCTGATGACATCCTGGCTTGTATCAAAAACAGGCCAGCAGTGCCAGGGCAGTGATCATCACCCTGTACTCAGCCACACTTTGAGTCTCTGTGTCCAGTTCTGGGCTCCTTATGACAAGACAGATATTGAGGTGCTGGAGCAAGTCCAGAGAAGGGCAAAGGCACTGATGAAGGGTGTAGAGAATGAGTTCTACGACAAGTGGCTGAGGGAGCAGGGGGTGTTTAGCCTGCAGAAAAGGAGGTTCAGGGGGGACCTTATTGCTCACTACAACTCCCTGAAAGGAGGTTGTAGCCAGCTGGGGATCAGCCTCTTCTCCCAAGCAACCAGCAACGGGATGGGAGGACACAGCCTTAAGCTGCACCAGAGAAGGTTGGGGTTGGACATCAAGAGGAATTTCTTCATGAAAAAAAAGCTGTTAAACATTGGGACAAACTGCCCAAGAAGGTGATGGGAGTCACCATCCCTGAGGTGCTCATGACTGGACATGGAGCTTAATGCCATAGTCTAGTTGACAGGGTGGTTATCTGTCAAAGGCAGGACTCAATGATCTTAGAGGTCTTTTCCAACGTAAATGATTCTGATTTTCTTCATCTTCATTGTCCTTCAAAAACAAAGTATCTAGGTTTGACTGTAGTAAAATCCAAGCACCTCAAAGGTACTTTTTAACCTGAGAACATCTCTCAGTGCTCTGCCTAGTTTACCTATCTCTGTCTAACTTTCAAAAATCTAGGTACCATATGAAATATGCTTCATTGTTACTCTTGTTCCAGTATCAGTAAAAATATACTTGTATCTATCCATCTCAAGGTAGTGGCTGCCATGTTTTCCTTTCCTTGAGGAAAGGGAGTTAATTGCAAGTAGCTCTACCAGTTATCCTGCATTAAGAAGATGGCTTTATCAGAAAATCTTTATTGACTTAACATTCTCTGAAGGAAGAAAATTTACAAAAGATCAGCAATTTGCATTTAAATAGTAACAAATTACATGTAAAATTGCACGCTGTCCCAGAAAACACAATACAAAGTATAAATCTTCCATTTTTGCAGAAGCTGGCACACTAAAAGCAAGCACGTCAATCACCTCTTCATGCTTGGAAGGTTTTCTTTTAGTTTTGGTCTGCTTTAACGTTGTTCACAGTGTAAGTGTGTCAAGTGACCACTTGTTTTATACAGCTCCTCGCCACTTCTTTTAACACCTACTGGACACATCCAAGGAAGCTACCCACAGCACATCAGAACATACACTGAGGCACTCCTACACGATTAGCAGCAGCTGCTTTAATTCCACACAAGGTCTCTGAGGATACATTAAAGCCTCAACAGATCAAAAGGGTTTCATAACTACCAGTATGCTACTGGAGGAAGGCCTCCAGTTTGGTGTGCCAAACATTGCCAAGGCAGCACATGAAACAAAACAAGCAAACCACCTCAAAACAAGACCTGCCCAGGTAAAGGGTCTCCAAACAAGGAGATTTGAACAGAGATTGCGAACCTGGTCAGCCAGAAGAAAAGCTCAAGAAATCCCACAGTGATAATAAATCCACATGTGCAGTGTTTGATCATGCTGGCTTTAGTAACACTGAAACACTACTGCTATCAACCACAAGAACATCTCTGCAAGTGGATTTCTACTGTTTGCTCCAAGAAAAGATGGGATGCAATCGGATGAGCTGCTGCTCAATCGGTATTGAAGTGGCTTTTCTTTCTCTTCTGTGAAACCACTGCTGAAGACTAGGAAGGGAAATAACTTGTTTACCTTGCAGTTCAAGGGGCTGGCCGATTGCACATGAGCAGCTACCACACTTCAGCAGAATGGTGATTAATTCAGGGTGGTACCTTTTACAGTACAACCACTATTTATTGTACTGCTTCCTTTAGTTTTGAGCTATTCTTTCTAACCCAAAAATGCAGGCCTGTGAAATAAAAGGTAGTGGAAAAGATTCCTGCTAAGATTAAAGTCAAATCAGAGATGAAAAAAAAAAACAAACAAGGAATCATAGGATGAGGAGGAGAAGAGGAAAAACTTTGAACTAGGCTTCAGAATCAAGCTGTGGGTAAGAGGAATGGGCCACCTTTCGGATACAGACAAAGAGAAGACTATTTATTTAGCTAAACCAGGAAAATTAACTGTGACAGTTTACCTAGAAGTTCATTATCACACCACAATACTGACAGCATGTGTGTAATCTTACATCATAATAGTACATGTTATTGTGTCAATATCCCTGTTTCAGAAGATGCTACTGGGACAGTCCAAGGATGAGAACTTTCTGGTCTTGTGGGTTTGGGTTTATTTTAATCTTCAGGGCAAGTCATACTCAAAAGATATGCTGTCAGAAAACTATTTTTCCAACTTGCTCTCATCCAGCATAGCAGTTATGGTTTGTGACTTAACCATACAGACAGTTCATGTTCAACAGCCAGCAGCTTGTCATAATTCCAAGGACATAAAGGACTCCAGAAAAAACAAGATTTTGAGAGAAGCCTTTTTCAGAATATCTTTAGCACACTTCAGTTAACCCTTCTGTTCACATCATGGCAAAAAAAATGTATTTCATGCAGAAATCTTCCCAGCAAATACAGAGGAAGAAATTTTTTCCATCAAATTTCCAACCCACTGCCTTATATACTTCTATACGGTCAGAAGTAGAGAAACAGGCCCTCTGAAGTCTTTTTACCTTCGGAAACAGGTTCTACAAGTGCTTCCAGCTACAAAACACTTTAGGTGACTACCTCAAATATTGGCATTTATATTCGGCTTGAAAAACTCCTTGTCCTGAATTCGAAAAGGAAGAAAAATTCACCTAACTTGAGAGGGCATGTGTGGGTGAATAAACATGTTAAGTTGCTTTAATAAATGGACTACTTATGTATGTATATAACATGTGTGTTATATATGATTCTGTAGTTACCTTCTGCAGAAATCTTACCAAGAGGTCATGACAAGAGGTCATGGTGGTGTGGCCACAAAGACTGAGCCCAAGAAAGAGCTCTGGAAGGGGCAGGATATGCAGAGGGGGAACAGGGTACAAACACACAGAAAGACAATGCAGGATAAAAGGGCTTCAATCAATCAGGTGGCAGGAGACCAAGAGCCTCATAGAGGGTGATGAGGAAAGATGGCCCATGGAAGTGGACTAGCCATAAAAACAGTCAACTCTCCTGACATCATCATTGCCAAGCTGTCTTCCTGAAAGAGCTCGTCATCTCCTTCCAGAAGAGCTAGAACATCTTCTCCCAAGCTCCCCCAGACACTACTCTCCTGAATATAACCACTCAAGGAAAACCTGGGAGGTCAGGTCTCTGCCAGAGATGGAAGAGGTAGAAAATCCAGAGGCAGGAAAGGGAGATGTTAGCCTTGCCAGGCTAGGCACAAACCCTTTACAATCAATAAAACAGTTAATGCATTGGAAGGCTTTTGTCAGCCCTTGCTCCCTGACCTGCACTGCCTCCGTGCCCTCCAGGCACGCAGATGGCATCTCTTCTGCAATGGGCCCACAGTGAAGAGGAAAGGGGAACATCTGGCCAGGACTCCCCTTGTGCCTCCCCCACAAATGACTCGGAGCCAGAGGCAGTCATGACCAAAGGACGGCAGCATCAGTCAGATCTGAAGGAGGATGCTCACAAGCCACTCAGCAATGGGGAGCTTCCCTACACAACCCCAAAGACAGTCCTGGGGAGATATAGCTGGCAGTAGGTCCTTGGAGAAGGCATGGCAGACAGTCCACTTGGATTAAGCCTTGCGAGAGAGAGTAAACATCAGGGAAGCCAGGAAAGTGCCATGACAAGACACTGAGTACTTCCCAGCCTGGCTGGGAAGCCACAAGGGACAGTGCTGGGACAGGAAACACCTGGACAACTGGCTAGCACCTCTAGGTTCTCCTTTGCTTCGGTCACACTGCCAAGTCCCTAATTTTCCACCTCAATACTTCATCCCAAAAGAAGCACTCACCATCTTAAAGAAGATTAATGTTCAGAATACCTGTCTTGCTCAAACCAAATGAGTCCATTTTTGCAGCCAAGTGCATGAGATGGGGAGAAACTTGACACAAATCAGCTAAATCACATTTCTGACCCACTCACAAGCAAACAGTGCTTTTCCAGCTGCAGCCAGCACTGGACACTACAAAGATTTCTGGAGTGGGTTGAAGATAACTTCACAAGTGATCAGTGAGCCAACTGGGGAAGCATTTTCCTGCTTGACTAACAAGCTGACAAAGCCAACTGATAGACAAAGAAGAGCCATTTGGGGAGGAAGAGGTTGATGGCAGCATAGATGACGCAGAGATGATAGTAATGAGTAAGCAAAGAGAGTAAGACTACCAGCAGAATTACAGTCTTGGACTGTGGGAAAACAGATTTTTGGCCTGTTCAAGGATCTGTGTGCAAGGCTCCCATGGCAGACTTCTCTGAAGAACCAAGGTACCCAGGGCAACAGTCTGATCTTGCAGGACTCAACCTCAAGAAAGGTCCATTGAGGCATGGAGAAAGTTAAAGGGGAATGGCAAAAAGTCAGCTGAATGGACAGGCATCTCCTGCCTCAGCTTAAACGCTGAAACACAAAGAGGGTTAAAGCAGGAAGAGGTTACACAGAAAGAACATGGAGATAGTGCACATGCAGAAAAGCTGGAGCAAGCAAAGCATGCCAAGAAAAAACAAGGAATTGTTATTTAGGCAACTAAGGACAAAAGGATCACTACTATTAGTTTAGTTAGTTCTCAGCTGTGCACAGGATCCAGCAGCTAAGGACACAAAAGACCAAGGATTTTTTTGCCTCAGTTTTCCTAGTTCCTCCTCATGTCTCCCAGTTCTTTGAGCACAGTGCCAGCATCTGGAGGATTGAACCATTACTCACAGCAAGGAAAGTTAAGGATCAGACAAGTTAACAAGGAGCAGATAGGATGCATTAGAAAATGCTAAGGATGCCAGCCAATACTACGCTAGCAAGGCTACTCTCTGTTATCTTCAAAAGAGTAAGTCACTAATCAGAGGATGATCCTGCTGAGTGCAGAAGCAGAGAACACATTCCTCTTCAAAACAGGTGAGGATGACAATATGAAGAACCAGAAGCTGGTCAGCCTTGATAAGCTGGCAAGAGTATGGAGCAAGGTCTTCTAGAAGTCACTGCCAGGAACTCAAAGGATAAAAAAAAAAAAGCAACTCGTAAATATACTCTGGCTGTTCCAAAGAGCAAGTCATGCAATTTTATACCATTTGTACCTAGGGTCTTATCTCTCAAGAAACCAGAACACTTATCAAGATCATGGGTCATTGTGCTGCCTTCTGATTTCATCTAGTTGCACATACTAGGTTTCTTCAAACACACAGCTAAAATTTTACAGTACTGGACAATCATATGGGATTTCTGGAACATCTATTTTTATTAGAAGAGCAGGCACTTCCTTTGTACTCCCCACAGCCCAAAGCAACCTGCCTCAATATAGCTGAAGGCTGTAGAAAAGTCAACTGAAATACTTGAGAAGAACCTACTGCAACAGCATAAAATTAATCAAAAATACCTCTTTGCTTCCACTGAAGTATCGATTCTACAAATCTCACGTGAGCTGAAATAATGGCCTGCCACTCTCCTACACTAATAGCTTCAAGACCTTCTTCAAGCAAGGTGCCAACACCACTTTGTCAGAAACCCCCTCCTGAACTGTACAGAAGTATTCACTATTCTGGGGAACTTGCCAGCATGACAGTATTTACTGTATGACTAATATGCATTAATGAAGCACAAATGGACAACTATTTACTTGTGTTAATAACTAAAGCGCTTTATTAGAGCTAAGGCCTCTAGCATGAAGGATTGCCAGGCTACCCCACTTGCCAAAATTATGTCAAAAAATGGAGCCAATGTGTAAGGCATCAAGAGCTACAGCCAGTGTGTAGCAGAGTCTTAAGTCATTGTTTAACATTCAGCTTGCAAAGGACCAGCATGCTCCAAAGCCACTGGCTGTTTCCGAGGGCTTGTCTTTTCATTGTAGAAGCTAGAATTTCAAATATGCACTCTGGCCGTACCAGCACGCAAGCCAAAGCTATCTTAAAATAGCAGTAAAGCCTGAGAGCTTTGCTGGGCATTTGTGTTCTACCTTTGATTGCGCACTGTTCTTTCAAAACCAGAAATAAAAACACTGTATCTTAATGCCTTGGATTAAAATATCAATACTATCTAGCATAAAAGGCCATTAATACCAATAATCTGGCCCCTTGTTCATGAAGGATTCCTGAAAGCTGATCAATTTGGTAAAATTCCATCCTGAAACAGCAAAGTCAGCCATACAAGAATGAAGTCCTTGCTCTGTGCAGCACTTTCCATCCCACCTCTCCACAAAGGGAACATACCTACAACAGCAGAAATGAAAGATACACCTCGAAAAGCAGCAGGGTTTTGTGGGAACAAAGGAATAACTTTTTAAAAAGATCACTTCAGATTACATTATATTAGAAATGGAAAGGAAAGTTCTTAGGGGATGCAAAAAGAGCAGGTAAAGACTGTTCTCAGTCACACCTAGTACTAGGTGGACCTGATACATTTATCCCTATCTTTACAGAGTAAATGGCACCTTCACCACACCAAGGCCACAGTGAGCTCAGGCTCTCCACTCTTCTTTGAATCAGCAGCTGCAGTTTGGAGTAGAAAGCCTGCAAGTGTAGAAACAAGGAGGACTCTGCCATGAGGCATCACATGAACAATAAACTCTGAAAACTGTACCCACAGTTTCTTTCTAGAAACAGGAAAAGTCTCTTCTCAGATTTGATAACACAAACAGCTTCATACAGAATCCCAGGATTTGGAGCGGTAGTTTGGAGAAGTTTTATTCTCCCTTCTTTTTTAGCTTTAAAAAAAATATATAAGTAAGTGCTTATGAAATATTGTCCCTCCTTTGATCAAACAGATTCTCTTTAGACTATGTAAGGCAAGAAAATGTACTGGGCATAACTTTATGCAAGGTTTGTATCTAGATATATTTCTTGGAAATACTTAAATATAAGGCAACATTATATCACTGGTCCTTTCCATGGACAGAAAAGATCTCTCTGAGCCAACTGGCATGGACAACAACACTAAGAACTATCTGAGCCACAGTGCTTTCTTGAAAAGTGACAGCTCCAAGTACACACAAATATTATCTTCCGTTTAAAAAACAAAATAATCTTCTCCACTGGTTACTGTTTACTGATGTGCAGAACGCAGAACATCTGTATGAGGAAGGTTCACTAAAAGCACATCTCCCCAAACTATCACTAATGTAATTCCAGTTGGCTATAACCAATGCAGTTTAAAAAAAAAAAGCTTCCATTCCTTTGTATTTCAGGTTTCTATCTTCTTATATTTATGCAGGCATTTGAAGGGTGAAGCTGTCTTAGGACTGGTACATCAACTCTCTTCTGTTAAATTAGAGCTGTTATTAACATGAAAAAACTCATACTGGTACTTCTCCAAAATAACCAGTTGGTAAACAGCTTGTTAAATATTTACTCATTTGGAAAAGATCCAACTCATGAAAAAATATGCAGGATTTTTTTTGGTGCTATAGTCTGCTAAATTGATTGTTACCATTGCTTCAGAATGTTCTCATGAAGTTTTGTGAGAGAATAGCAGAAAACAGTCTGTTCTTTTCAACGTGGGTACATTCTCAGTCTGGAAGTATCATCTTAAAAGTTGCACAGAAGTCAGAACCTAAAGAGACCCAATGCTTTTGATTTTCACACTATCACTGAATGACTGGGGTTGGAAGAGACCTCTGGATGTCACCTGGTCCAATCCCCTGTTCAGGGAGGGCCACCTAAAGCCAGTTACCTGAGATCACCTCTGGATGGCTTTGGACGATCTCCAAGGATGGAGATTTCACCACCTCTCCTAGGCAATCTCTGCCAGTGTTCAGTCACTCTCACAGTGAAAGAGCATTGCCCAATACCTAGGGGGAACCTCCTGTGTTTCAGATCGTGTCCACTGGCTCTGGTCACCAGGGAAAGAAGCCTGGCTCTGTTCTCTTTACAACATTTCAGGTATTTATATACATTCCTACAATTCCCCCTCCACTCTCTCTCAAGTACAAAAGCCGCAAATCATAGGCTTAAACATGAATGAAAAAAAGAGCTAAATTAAGAGACTGCTTGCATTTGACAACAGGGTCAGTCTAGTGTTTAGGCATGAAATTGTTAACAGGAAGATGCAAAATTAAACTTCTTTATTTCCTCACTTGATTTGCAACATCTATGTTGTTTCCTGACCAATGGTAGTAGTAATGCAAGTGGCAAATGGTATGACTGACCCCTAGAGTGTTCTGAATCTTTTTTCTTGATGGGTTGAAAAATATTCATATAATTGGAAAATGTGGACTGAGCCACTTGAAATTTCTTGCTTGTGTTCACCTTCAAAGAAGACTTCATGTTTTGCCAACCAACTTCTGTAAATTAGAATGCAAAAGCAGAAGCGCAAACAGCAAGGTACATACTTGTGACTGGAAATGTAGAAAGGTAAACTGGTACATCAAAAACAAAACCAAACAAAAAACGAAACAACAACAACAAAAAAAATTTATGACTATTTCTTGTCAGAAGGGAGACCATAATCAACTGTATATAAGCTTCGTGCAAGATACAAATTTCTCTGACGTTATTTTGCATCATATGAAGTATTCTGATGATACACTACAATGGCCGCAAGTACACTTCCACTCTTCTTTAGGAGATAAGCACCACGCTTCTATTTCAATATTAATGAAAACAACTGGTTTTGGGACAATTTTTTAAACAGATTTCTTTCCAAGAAAAATAAAGGCTATAAATCTAGCTTCAGTTGGTCTTCAATGAAAACTAACAAGCGGCATCAACTCTATCTGTAAAAAACATTTGCAGTCTGCACTCACGGAGACAGATTTCATAACTTCATATTGGAGGCAACATGTCTTGTAAAAACATTCACTAATGTTCGCGCTGCTTTGTACTTTGTCTGCTCCAGTCCGTCAACCCTCTACACCACATACATGTAAACTGTTAAACAAGAGTATCGTCAATAAAAGATCTGTTGACTGACACCATATTTCACAAATCTGATGACTTTCTGCATTGGCAGTAGCAACATTTCAGCTTTTCTTTATGCAATATGTAGAAGAATGATGCAATGTAATAATGCAGCTGGTGTTTTTTCACTCAGCTATGCCCAAGGACTTTGAAAGCCTGCTTGCGCACTCTGGTCCTTCCACATTGTCCTCTTAGGGTGAAAAACCCAAACTCCAGGACTGATTTTATGCAAGCAGAATCCTTGTGTGTTTAAGCCTAATAAGAGTAAATTAAGCCACCGTTTGTTTTGAATCTTGAAAATCATGTATTGGGTTTGTAAGAAAAGGCTTTCGAAGTGGGGGGAGGGACAAGTGTGACTTCTGTGAGGAAAAAAACACCAAACATCTGTTCAATTGTGTCCTGGTTCTGACCAAGACAGAGTTAATGTTTGCAGTAGCTGGGAGGTGGCATTGCTAGGACAGGGAGGTTACTCTATACCACCTCACCTTATTGCCTGGGGAGAAGAAAGGGGGATTCTGAGGAGAAGGGGTTCCTTCCTGATGAACAAGCCTGGCACTGGTCAAGCTCCCTGAGCTTTCTGCATGTGAAATCACTCTCTAAGAAACACTTTTGTTGTCAATATTGTTGCTGTTACTGTTTCTTTTCTTATCTCATGGCTGTTCCCAGTAAACTGTTCCCATCTTGACCTGTTATCTTTGCCTTTTCTTCCTCCTTTTCTGCCTTCTGCACTCTGGACACCCCCAGTGGTAGGGCTGGGGGGGGTGACCCAGCAACAGTGTGACTTGGAGAGTCTCAGTGGAAGAACTAAATCAAGGATCATTTCTAAACCACGACAAATTGCAGATGAAGAGAGGAGTGGGAATATGTGAGAGAAACAGCTCTGCAGAAACCAGGGTCAGTGAAGAAGGAGGAGGAGGAGGTGCTTTGGAAACTGGAGCTGAGGTTTCCCTGCTGCCCGTGTGCAGACCACGGTGAAGCAGCTGTGTACCTGCAGCCCGTGGAGTCCCACAGAGGAGCCAGAGATCCACCTACAGCCCATCCAGGGCTCTGTGCCAGAGCATGGAGGTGCACAAATGAGGCTGTGACACTGTTGGAAGCCCACACTAGAGCAGGCTGCTGGCAGGACATGTGCACACATGGAGAGAAGAGCTCACACTGGAGCAGGTTATGCCCTGTGATCCCCTCAAGGCACAGCAGCCTGTTCCAGAAAGACTGCACCCCATGGAAGGGACTTGTGCTCGTGTGGGAAGGACCCACACTGGAGAAGTTCATGGAGATGTGTCTCCCTGGGAAGGGCCACATACTGGAGCAAGAGTAGAGTGTGAGGAGTCCTCTCCCTGATGAGGAAGGATTGTCAGAGACAACGTGTAATGAACTGACTGCAATCCCCATTCCCTATTCCACTGCATCAGTGGAAGGGAGAAGAGAGAGTAAATTGGGAGTGAAGAATTGGGAAGAAAGACAGGGTGGGGGGGGAATGTGTTTTTAAAATTCAGCTCTATTTCTCATTACTTTACTCTGATTTCATTGGTAATAAATCAAACTAAATTCCCAAGTCGAGTCTGTTTTGCCTGTGATGGCACCCAGAGAGTGATTTCTCCTTGCCTTTATCTCATCCCATAAGCCTTTCATTATATTTTCTTCCCTCTGCCCAGCTGAGAAAGGGAATGACCAGAACCATTTTGGCCTGGCATCTTTCTTACCACAACTGGCAAGCAACATCTCCAAAGAATCAATAAACAATTGTCAACAGCCAAGCTAATGAAGATATTCAAACAGTGCCAGGCAGACAAGGAGGGCCAGAACATAGGTCTCAACGGCCCTTTTCAATCCCACTTGGAGACAAATTCTGCAAAGAAATGTTTTTCATGTAGGTTTTTTACAATAAAAGACATTTTATGCACACAAACATGGACTGCAGCATGTATACCTGTATTAATATTACATAAGAGACTGTTCAATACCAAAGTGGCAGAGATGACTGAGTCATATAGAAAGCATCTGTATGTCACAAGGGTGAGGATTATTGCATCCATCAAGGTAATTCTCTAATTAAATTAGAGATTTATTCAAACCAAAAGGGGCTTTTTTCTCCCCTTTCACTAAAAGAGAAACCCTCTCTTCTCTAACTGCCCAATCTAAGCAAGCCACACCTGAAAATAAAAAAAGCAAGTTTCCTGAAAAGCCACACTCACTAAGATGAAACACTCTAGGAAAACAGTAGGCCATAGACTTTGATCAGATGACCTCTAAAGGTGTCTTCTAATTTACTGTATCATTTTATTGAAAACAAGGATCAAAGCTGCCATACTAAAACCTGGAGAACCTCTGCCTAACTGCTGCTCCAGATGAAGGCAGAGCAATGTTGCTATTGTAGCTCTAGTACTGGCAGCAAATCACCTCCACATCCACAAATCTGACATCACTGAAAGAGGCTTTCATTACAGTAGCTAGCCTCTGATTAATTCTCTTATGTATTTAATTCCTACTCTTGAAGTGCACAAAGCTTCTCAAGTATGATGTGCACTATTTTGCACTCTTATCTGATCAAGAGGATTATTAGCAATCCTGAAATCCACGGCTCTGTACACATAAGAGAAAGCAATTTCCATTTTCTCCCTACTTTGTGGCCAAGTGCTTGTAGTCCATTTTATACCAAGTTACAAGTTCTTTCTCAAATAACAATTCAACTCACTAAAACCAAACTATATTATTACTGAAGTCATACCTGCATCTTGGTCATGAGAAAACAAACAGAAGGCAGAAGATGGAAGATGAATAGAACATTCCTGTATGCCCAAAATTTTATCCTCATAAACTCAGAAAAAAACTCAGGGTTTTTTTTGTTATTTATGTCACTGAGACTTGTACAATTAAAGCAAAGGGTTAAAGAACTAAATATTCCCCAAGAGTTCAAGTCACTGCACATAAATACTGTTGTGACTACAGATTGCAAAAGAACGGAAACACAGTAAATCATCCCATTTTTTCTGAGAAATTCTGGGACTATGTTCTGAATTTCCAGGAACAGAAGACAAATACTGCCAATTCTCACTGCTGGATTTTTATTGAAGAGTTCAAGAATTTGGAAAGGACTCCTGAAAGCCACTGAAAGATAGTATTGATTTTTTTTTTTTTTTACAGAGCTAGAGATTGTTTCTAGGAGAATGCACTCAGTGTGACCGGTTTATGTGCTAACTCCTGAGAAAGTTAAAAGAAAAAGAAGAAAAAAAAGCTCTTAAACAAGACCTGCAAGGTTCTGAAAGCAGCAAACCTTACAAACGAAGAGCCCAGTAAGAAAGTCAGAGATCTATACCTTGCCCATCTCTCTAAAAATACTTTAAAAAGTAAGAAAAGGTGGATTGGCAGCAAGACATTCTAAAATATTCTGTAGGGCATAGTCACTTACCCAGGTTCTCATTTTTCTTGCCTTGAATATAATCCCAACCTCCAATGTGTCAATTTATTCTAATACTGAATTTACAGCATTAAGGTCTCAACCTTGGGATGTCTGGAGCTGTCCTTCATAGTTTCTCATTCACATTAAGCAAGAAAATGTGCTGAAAAAATAGAATACCTCTTTACACTCTAATCTAGAGCATATTTAGTTTAACCTTCTTTCAGCCCTTTACCAACAAAATGCTTTCACTGCAGCCAAATTTGAAAGACAAGTTGATGAAAGCTCCTAAGTCAGATTTAGTAGGGGTGGAAAAACAGATGTTCAGGATTTTTTTAATGCAAACTTCAGTTCTGACAGAAGGCACACTAGTTGTGAATGGGCTTCCACAGCTAGTCTTCAAACTGGTTATAAGAACTTAGGGTAGTTAATACACAGTAAGCTTTGACCAAAAATAACTGAGTCACTTTCCCACCATCTTAAGTCACCCCATGTTGCTCTGACACTTCCAGTCTGCTGACTGCCCCAGACTAAAGCAGATTATCCACAGGGCTTGTCAGAGAAAGGGGAGTACCAAGGAAAATTCACATTTTTACTTCCTATGAACCACTAAAGACACTGTTTTTACAGGAGAGATTGACACTCAGTTAAAGAACTTGCAGCTTAAAAATGACTGCCTAGAATGTCAAGTTTCTCTTACATAGCTCTCCTTTCCCTCAGCTTCACATCATGACTCAGATGATGCTCTAAATGAATTGGAAGCATAATTTAACAGTGCATCAAAATTATGAAGTCCAGGCACATCTATTCACATATTCTTTTAAACTCATAGATCCAAGTATAGTAACAGATTTTCAGGACATCCAATTTCTCAAAGTCCAGTCTATTTTTATAGCTGCAAAAGAAGCTATAAAAGAACTGTTATGTTTTTCCTGCTATCAGGAAAAGCATTCAGGTACATTCAGCTGACAAATCAGCATATACTAACATTAGACTTTTAACTAATTAGAGGTTTCCTGTTGGGGAAAAAAAATTGTAAATTGACACATGACACAACACATATGAATTCTAATCCTAAAGAGATTTTTTTGAAATTTTGTTGTTGTTTTTATCTGGTTTTTTGCTTTTCTTCCAAATGAGTAGCATGACTGTAGTAATCACTACTAGCAATGTTTCTCTTGGGACAAAAGGGAAAGGTTTTAATGTCACATGAAATTGTTTATTAATTTGTATATCTGCAGGGTCCAAAATCATAACTGAATCCTCAGGGCGGTAATCATATTATGAAAACAGAAGATAAAAAGTGCAAAGAAAAGATCATATCCAAAGTAGCAATTTACAGTTCTATAAAAAATACAAAGCAAGCATTATGCCAACTAAAACTGCCCAGGGAAAAAAAAAAAGAGAATTTTACATGCATTTTTGTCAAGTACCTTTGAATATAGCAGAGGGTTTTTAAAATATACTCTTTGTAATATGCCATATTGGCTGCTTAGATACAGCACAATGACTCAAAAACATAGGATCTAACCAAGTGTAAAAATCTCTGCCTTTGTTCCTACAAATATAGCATTCTGCAAACTGATACATTTTGATGCGAGGCATTTCACTGGTGTTGTAGCTTGCCACCTTTTCTTTGGAAACAAGTGCCTTCTCCCAATTAGGAAATGGCTGTTTTAAAGACAAATATCAAATCCGTTTATATTAATGGCCCAGTCTTTTCAGCAGCAGAACTTGAATACAGGATGGTAACAGAGGCTCTGTTTCCAAAATGCTAGCAAAACCCAGAGAATTGCCAGACAGCTATTAGCAGTTTGATGAAAAGTTTGAATGCACAATCAATCACCGGCACACAGCAATATGATGCTACAAGCTGACACGAACATGCAATTTCACAACTTACTATCCGATAAGGAAGATGTAAGAAGGAGTCTGGGCAGCCAGCTAAAGCCATTTGTTCCTTCAAATTTTCTTCAAATTACATCTACTGCTTCCCAGGACCTGCAGAGTACAAACAAACTGTCAGAAACCATACTGAAGACATTTCATCAACTTATTATTGAAAACAGTTGGAGGAGGGAGACCGAGAAGATCAAGATGAGGTGATGAGGATTTGCATCAACTTGAAGTAGAAAATGTGCACATTTGCTGCCTGTAGCCTAGCAAACACATTCGATTTGATATTTCACTTAAAAACCCAACATTACTGTTCTCAGGCTGCGTGGCTCTTGATTTCCACTGTTTAGGCAAAAATGAAGGTCTCCCTTCAAAGCAAAACCCTAATCATTTGAAAACTGGCTCTCACCACCTGAGGGTATGTTTTCAATTGTGGAAAGAAAACACTGAAATCTCTGAGTTAATTAAGATGACCGTCACTTATCACAGAATCATTTAAGTCGAAAAAACCCCCTAAGATCACCAAGATCATTATGCAGCATCAGCCTTCAAAGCCTGGCTACACAACTTCTAACCTTTACCCTTTCCTGCCTGCCTTTTCCCCCGTGGTTTTATTCTCACACAATATACCAAACAGTGTCACATACAAATTCATTCAAGTCTTGCACTTGTTCTTCTGAGTGGTTATTAGCAGCAACTTTGCAAGGTGAGTTGTGTATCCTTTAAAGCATTACTTTGTGATCAAATAGACCTTGAAAAGACATCTGCAAACATTTAGAGGTACATACGGCTAAAGAACTAAAAATAAGAAGGCAAGACAATGTCAAGAAAATTATTATAACTGCCTCATAAAAAGGAAACAAAAATAAACCTAAATAAATAAAGCACTATTTGCTGCTCCAGCATTTCTTCCTACCAGAGGACACACCCCTGCAGTGCAGGACAAGATGCCAACTCCAAGTAGATGAAAAAGGCATGACTGGGGAAGCGAAAGAAGCTGCAAAGCACAGTTAGAACTTTTCCTTCTACCACAAACAAGCTCCTGTCTGCTTCGCTGTTAATTATCAATTACGTGTTCAAAACAAACGCCCGAGTTTTAAACAGGCTACCCACTGCTCTCTGGTAAGCACGACCTGTCACCAAACCAAAGCTGCCAGCAAAATTTATGGGACAGTTAAGTGAGGGACAAGGGTAAAAAAACATCTTGGACAAACTGTTCCTGGATGACTTCCCGCCTATGGTCCACAAACCATGCACTCATCAAGGAAGCTTTATTTTACCTAGTTCCAGGATGAGTTTGGCTGAGGTATGGTAGCCTCCTCCTCTATCAGTAAGGCAGGCAAACTCCTGGAAACTTCTTTCCAGGAAGTATTTACTGGGTTTCTGCAGTGATCAATTCATACTGCCAATTACCCCGGGAGGAAACTGGTTTTGGCAACAGCAAGTCTGAAAATCCATTTAACCAAATATGCACAAATCCAGTTATTTATTCTAGGTAAGCAAATACTATGGAAAAAAAATTAACACAAAATCTTACAGAATTCAAAGAGGGGGGGAGGCCACAACAAGCATCTAACTGTAGGCACGTTACTCAACTTCTACTATTGTTAGTCTTTAAACATATAAGCAGTGGTCTACAGCCTTCTAACTATTTCTCCACACCTAAAAGTTTGCAGTCAGTTTTAAAGATTGATCTGAAGATTTCACTTTAATCACCCAGTTTGTTCCAGGATAATTAAGCACAGATTTAAGAAAAGCTCTTTAAAATCTTTTCACTTGGGGGAGTACCATTTTCATTTCTTTCTTGTAAGCACATCTACAGAAAAATTAAGCAAGCCACTGAAATAGCTGTTATGAAGTTGGTAAAATGCATCAATAAAGAGATCTGTATTATTAGCCTCTAAACCCACCAAGACCAAAGAAACTTTACATAAAGGGGTAAGGGAAAAGAATTGAGCTCTACACTGCAACAGTTTTATGTTTATTATCACTTGCAGTAGTTAGACATCAGGAAAAGCCACAACTGCTGCAAATCTAATGGTAGGTTATTTAGGACTGAAAATCAAAATACTGGTATTTTGACATTTCAGCAAAAAGCTCCAATTCACTTATAGCAAAACAGATTAAATATGTTCCGAAACAATACCAGACCAATTTGTCTACTCTAGGGCGTGCTGCAGTTTATGCCACAGCCCCATTACACCAGTGGAAGATCATAAATTACCTCAAACAATAGTTGGAGTCAAGGCTGCATAATTTATCAAGAACCATTTGCTTTGCTGATACATTCTTGAGTTACATTTGTTAACACTGCAGAAACAGAGGAAAGCAATAATCTCTAGATGGTATCATTCCTGGTCAGTCACACATTAACACTGATTTAAGATCTCATCTCTTTTGATCTGTCTAAAAACAGTTTATCAACCTAGTCCTACCCCAGGAATACAAAAAGCCTTTGCTCACCTTTAAGACCTAAAGTCCTTTGTACCACATCAACAAGTAATAAATTTCATAGGGAGAGTACTCTACACCAATTCACATGTTCAGTAGATAAATATTAGACCTTAAAAAGAAAAACAGATCAATTTTTCCTGTGCTGATGTCTTTAAACATGGTATTTAGCATGTCACTTCTCGTCAGAGACTGTAGCTGCGCACAGACATACATGTTCTTTCCACACAATTTACACAGCAAAATCGCCAAGAGGTTTTCAAGTGCCAAGTTACTGCCCTTTTCCTAAAATGCCTTATATGGGGGAGGGAAATTCCAAAGGATTGTAAATAGGAAACAAGCTATGTAGTTGATCACTGTTACAAAACTCAGGACATTTAGTGGTGAGAACAACTGTCATGCAGCATCGAGCGAGACAGCCTGTGCACACTCAGAACCAGGTAATTTCATGTGCTTTTACTGGCTTCAGAGCTCTGCCTTGGACAGAGGCCCTGAAAGAAGGACAGTCGTGACAAACCACGTTTCAAAGGTCACGAGCCTAATTTTTGGTATGACATTCTCCAGAATAAAGAACGGACTATTGTGAGGCACAGCTTTGATGTCTCAGCCTTTCAAAAGTGTTAAACAAACTCACACAATCTAAAAGATTGATATTAATCCTGCATGGAAAACACTGCAGGTATGCACCCTGGAGATTGTCACTGCTCTGAATGGGTTGTTTAAGTCACAATCAAATTACTCAGTTAACCAGCAGATTAAGTTGTCTATTAACTGCAAATAAAGCCCATCACCAGGTATGTTTTTCTGATTTATCACTTGTTATCCGCACATTCCCAGCAGAGGAAGCGGTATCTCGCCCAGCACTCTGGAAGCAGACACAGCCTACGCACCTACGGATACTGTGGTAGGAAAATGGCAGGGGTATGGTCACTCTGCCAATTCAGGAAGTCTTCCAGGTTCTACATGTGCCATCTGTCAAAGTCTTTAAATTCAAGAGAAAAATAATTTTTAAAACGCAATTGCTTGCAGATTAGTTAGGAACAGGAGGAGGAGGAAAAAAAAAGAAAAGGATTTTAACCTGGCAGAGTTGCAAGACAAGCTCCAGAGCTCTTGAAAACTGGATTTATGCTCTTTTATAAAAGGTAACTTAACAAATTTGTTGAATGTTATACCCTTTTAAGTATTTCATCATTTTTCTACTACAACATTCTGCTTTTTATAGCTGAACTATTGTGAAAGAGGGAAGGGGAAAAAGCTTCAGCATAGCCTTAATTTTGACCTGAAGACCTTTATCTAAGATCTCAGGTTTTGCATACAAGTTAAAAACCTCTCCCTCCCTTTAACATATATCTTTTATTATTCATTTCTCCCCACAATACTGAATGAAGTTTTGCAGACCAAACCTGGATTTTCCTAAGAAACTAGAACAAGGTCTTAAAACTGAATCAATACAATATTCTCCCTTAACTTACCTTCAGGACTGTCTGAGTTAAGACTACTGGACTGGATTTAACACCTTGAAGACCCAGCGAGAAAAAGATACTCTCTTCTCAGTCTACATAAGGAGCACTCTCCAAGACTTCAACTGGCTGCTCTCCTGGCTGTAGGCTCCCCACTACTTCATACCATCTAGGAAAGTGTTCTGCTTTTCATTGCAGACATGTGTGTACATATATATATACACACATACACACGGGTGTTTATCTGTATCACCAAAACAGATTTACAAGATGAGGTGAGGCAGTTCTATGGATACACCCAGCAACCCTCTGCAACACAGGCATGATTACCCATACTCTGACACTTTCTTACCAGTCTACTCCTATTGCCATAGTTACAATGGAAATAAAGTTGGATACAAGAAGCATGAGGCATGCCAGTGAATTTTCCTAGTTGAAAGACCTGACAGCTAGCAATGTCCCCAGCTGCACTGATACTGTGGGACCCAGATGTGCTTTTGCATGCAAGATCCAGACAATTTCTCACAAAAATGAAGCCTGAATGACTATGTGGGCTGAAAAGGAAGTGCCATCAGATTCCTGAGCTGGCTGGACCAAGGAGACTAAAACACCCTCGGCAGCACACAAGTTTGCCATCAGATTTCATCATGGCTTCAGCAATCAGTACACGTAAGGATTTCTAAAGCATCTTTCTCTCTTTTAGTGATAGTTTCAAGTGGAGACTGTGTCAATTTACAACACTGAGAATGCCCCTCACCCTCCCTTTAAGGGATCACTTGGTCAGCAGGACTGAAGTCATCCCCTCAAACATCTTACTGACCACTTTCTCAACTTACTCAGCTCAAACACACACTTGCTTCTCTCCCCAGATCTGAATGTTCCTCCTGATACCCAAAATCTCCAGTCTGCCCATGCTGAAAAATAATACCTGGGTAGTTTTCCTTCAAACAAGTTTTTTTTTTTCCTCCAAAACACGTCTCCAAACACTCCAGAATGGAATCACTCTCCAACCACTAAAGACTTAATGACATGATCGTCAACACCCTGATGGCCTACTGAGATTAGCAGCAGGTAATATTTAAGAATACCTGCAGCTTTCCCAATTTTTCCCCATTTCCCTTGCAGGAATTGGTATCTTCACTTCCATTTTGTTACACATATGTACCCAAAAGGCATTTGCAAGTCTATGATATGGTGCAACTGCCTAACTAGAGGAATACTTTGAACATCTTTGAAAACAAAGCATTGTTCTAACTAAAATTTCAAGTGAGTGTTGCGCACTAAAATGAAAAGCACCGTTCAAAATATAAATCATCAATCAAAAGCACTTCAGTTACGTCCAAACACTCCCACGAAACCATACTAAAAAATCTGGTCTTATAAAAAAAGGGAATATAATTCTCTTTTGCCATTCTTAATTGCAAAGCTGTTAGTCTAAATATTACACCTTGTAAAGGAAGCCATTTGCCATTGTACTTTTGCCAGAAAGTGAAGAATCTTGGCAACGGCAATTCAGGCTTTTGAAAGCCAAAACAGATACATACTTCAGAAGAAGCACAGAAGAGCTGATGCCATCCCACTTCGAGCCTTGCCAAATAAAATTAAATAAAATACATGCAGTTCAGCATTTTTTGGTTTCCTGAATCTGCCTAAAATTTTGAAAGGGCTCAAGACTCATAGCCTGTGAATTCATGTTCACCACCTAACAGAACATCTTCAATGACAGCAAAGATGAGGTCCTGAGAAAAAAACGGTATTTAGCCCAACAACATTGGACAGCACCACCAAAAAAAAAAAAAAAAAAAAAAAAAAAAAAAACCCAAAAAAAAAAAAAAAAAAAAAAAAAAANAAACAAAACAAACAAAAATCAAAAAACCAAACAAATCCCAAACCTATAATGAACTTTGGAAATATTGATAAAAATGCAGTTTCACTGTCTTCCTTGATCACTGAAAATCCTCCTCTGTCTCCTAATAGCTTCAAATCCATAGCTTTGAAGCAGGAACTTTGGCAACTAAACAGAGACTTGTACAAAAGTCTAAACGAAATGTTAATTAGACAGAAACTGAAATTAAAAACCATGTAGTATACAGCAGACAATCCCATATGCAGAGGTAGGGAAGGTGCAAGGATGCATGACTAGGACACGAGAGGTACACGAGTGAGGCAGCCCAAGGTGAACTTCATCTGACAATGCCATAACCAGTGGTCTCCAATTTTGCATACACAGTTTCTCACTACATCCTTTGCCTCCAGAGAACCGAAAAAACACTGTCTCCATTCTTCTCTCTGTGTTGTCACTGTCTTGCCTCCCCTGCCCACCCCAATCTAGTCACATTTCTCGTAAAACAGAATCCAAAATTTTATAATTTTGGGAAGCAGTCTAAATAATTATTTCCTTATGTTATTTTAAGCTTTTATTATCCAACCTGAAGACTTAGAGTGAAGTTATACAACAGTCAAGATGATTTAATAGCTTGTTACTGCCAAAAACAGGACAGACATCCCACTCTCCTCATCAACCCTTGCTCTGCTTTCTTCCTCCACTTCCTCCCAGCAGCTTCATGGCACTCCTTCCCTCTCCCCATTATGTGTCATGTATGGTCCTTAATGAGTTCAGCTTGTGTTAATTAATGCATGTGTTTTGCTGGGTTAGTGCTCTGCTAAGGAAGCAAATGCCATAAACTTAGACCTGACAGGCAGTTCAGTTGGCACAATGCGAACGGCAGGAGACCCCGAGCAAGAGGGGAAGGGAACAGGATCACCCCCTCTCCAATAGTTTGCCCTCTCCAGTGGCAGCAAACTACTACTCTGGCCAAGGCAACCTGTGAACTTTCATTTTCTTTGTTTACTGCTATTAGGAGCTGGCAAACTTTTCCTACTTCACATCCGTGAGAATTGATGCTTTCCAGGCATCTCACAGAAGTTAAACATTCAGACAGATCTCCAAGTAAAATACAAAGTTTTTCTCAAAGGCACTTAACTTTCACCTTCTGGTACCAACTCAAGTAAAGTCTGCTTTTGTTGCATACTTACCAAAATATTGCTTTTTGCATTCAACACACTACTGAGCTTTTATGCTTCCAACAAGCAACCAAGGTGAATGGTCCTTCCCTCTGCTCTGCAGTGGGATTTGAAAGCCAAGGGCTCCAGACCCCCCAACCCAGAGACTAAACTACACACAAGACATTTTTCTAAATAATTAAAATTCATCAGCCTCTGCACAGTGTTGCTTTTTGTTTGTTTTTTTTATGAAAGTCAGATCACTACAGATTCTGTTTGAAACCACAGCCTAATCTACATGCCTATCCATAAACATCCATTGGACAGATCTTCCAGACTCAACTCGCCTTTACTAAGGTGACAAGTTGGTACCATGCACTCCTCAGCTGTTACTTTTACAGCCTCCTGACAAAAGTTAGGAGGCTGCAAAAGTAACAGCTGAGGAGTGCATAATAGTAGTTGAAATATATATACAAAGGTTTGATAGAGAGACTTTTCAATTCATAGAGTAGCAATCTGCAGCAAGGACGCCCTGCTCCCGGCTTCTGTTTCCTTATTTTTCTACAACATTCCTTCATTTTGGAAGACAATCTTCCAAAGCATGCAGAAACCTTTTTTCCCCTGCTGGCTGATGCAAAGGACAAAGATATAAAAAAAGAGAAACAACAAAAGGCAATCTTCTATCACATGACCTACTGATCAGTTTTTCAAGCATTTTAAAATTGTTTCATCCAAATGATGCATTCATCAATCACCATAATTATTCACAGCCTATTTTTCTTTCCTTGAATCTTTATGCAGGGGGCACTGTAGCTTCTCAAAGAACTTGCTAGGTTTTAGTTACACCACACTAGCTACAGAGAGCTGACCATAAGGCTGACTTCAAAACCAACACTCACACTTGTGCACAGAAAACGACAGGCAGATACCTATCAATACCATTCACATCCCTCCTCAGGGTCTCTCCTGCTCCCCAGCATTTTCAGGTGGATTAAAATACTTTTCCTGGATTTAAAACTTCATTATTGTGGACCAGTGACATCAGACAGAGTTTTTACTATGACAATTTATAGGGTTTAATACTGACAGTTAACACAGTAATTGTACATGTATCACTTGCTGCTCTCCTGGTACAAGATTTTTTGGGAAGAGTTTTTAACTAGGATTATCAGAAGATTTTATATAGACATCAAGCTTCGTGTTTTTGAGGAAAATCAATTGAAAGAGTTTTTTACAGTTAGCTGTGATTTATGTTCATGAATAAGCACTGATTTATTTACATAGTCCCACCCCTTACAAATGGTTGAAGCTAGAAGGCAAGTTTAGACATTTCAATTCAAACTTCAAGCTACTCACTAAGATGGTATCTTTTTGAGATACTATAAAAGGTACATTTGAGTGAGAAGTTTAAATTCTCAGTATACCTCATTTGTATGGTTATAACACTCAAACGAAAGACTTTCTGCTTAGCCTCTGAAAAAAAAAAATCACATTCTCTGAGCACAGATGCATTCCCCAGCATCAGCAGTACGTTAATTCACCCTCCAAGTACTTTTGTGGTAACTACTCCCAAACATTATTTATTCCAAAGAATTCAACTGTTGAAACAATTCTGATGAGGACACCATAGTAAGTAACAGTAGCAAGTGGCAAAAATAAACAAGCAAACCCCTTCTACCTCTCATGCACAGCAGGGTAAGGGTTACCACAGAAGGGCTTGTAAGTGATAATGCAACAGAGCCAGGAGAGCTCTGGACTATATCAACCCCAAGCAACCAGGCAAAGACCAACTCTGCTTCTAGTTGCTAAGAGTGCAAGGAAGCAACTCCAACAAATAGTTGCTGCTCTTGAGATGAACAGAAAATCCTGTCTATTCAAGAGGACTATAATAAAGAAGTGCAAGGGATAACACACAGAAATTAAAGGAATACGTACACCCTTGATTGACTGGAACATAAAAAACTGTACCCAATTTGGAGGCTGAACTCATTCACTCCTATGCAATGAAGCACCAGCAGTGCCAGAGCTCACCCAACTGCAAAAAAACCTGCTTGTAGTTTTAAGATACTGATGTCACAGATACCCCATGTGTACTTTAACGCTGCCTCACTAACAAATCACAGCAATCTCTTCTTAGAGCAAAGAGACCATTTTGTAATCTCAAATGCATTTGCTGGCATTATGCAACACACAAGCTTCAAATCCACGGGTGGCTTATGGTTAGCAGCAGGCAATCAGTGCCGACTTTCAGAATACAACTAAAATGTTACTGGTGCTCGATTCTTGAATACAGGCTAAGAATTTCTATAAATAAATAAATAAATAAAGGATATCAGCAATGCAAAAGTCTTTCTTACCCTGCTACATTTTTTAGCCCTTGAAAAACAATTTCAAGCTGACATCTCAAAAGCAAGTATGCTGACCTACTTGCAAATATAATACCACCCTGGGACAAACAGGGCATAGCTTTTTCAAGTAAGTGTAAACAAAACAGAAAATAAACCTACAGAATAGGTTAATATTTTGTACAAGAGCTAATGTTCAACAAAAAGCTGAAATCTGGCCAACTGATCACATGTTTCATGTGCATTAGTGAACACTTATTTACTGCTATTAACTTGTACCTGCAGAGAGGAAGAAAGAATATATTCTTCCTTTGATTCTGAAGGTCATAAGGTGACCAAAATCCCAGCTTAATGAAGACTGTGGTGAGGTTACAAGTGTCACAGCTTCCATCAACCCTTTCAAAATGCAGCGTAGGAAAGCACAGGGAAGAAAACTGAAGTAATACCACCCAGGCTTCATAGACTATGTCAACTTAATTAGAATGGTATTTTGGCAGTACCGAAAGATTACATATCGAAGGCTGAGAAGCAGGCCAAATAACTCGACTAGAATAATTCTCCAAGCCACCTACATTAACAGCTTCTTCTCTGTACTTTCAGGGTGCCATAAAGGAAATCAGGCCTTGTTTCAGACCTTATGAGGCTGTTTAACAGAGGTATGAAATGTTGAATATCCCCAGCATTGAAGGTTTACTAGATATGCACTGAACAAGGAACATCTCTAGTTAACATTCAGACTCCAGAACTGCCAAGAGGAACATTTGTTCTCCAAGGGTGTAGGCTCCAGATGCAGCCAAAGTGTCTTCCCTGTGTACCAATGTACTTCAACCCACAAAACACCTGTACTCCAAGCCTGGAACCCACACACAGCAATCTCCTACCTCCAAGGTTGTCCAACTGGTACTGGCAGCAGTGGAAAGGAGGGAGAAGACAGCGTGTAAGTGTCCCCCCCACACAACATCATTTCATAGGCCTGTAGTGCATTGCCCACAGAAGCAAATCAACATCCAGGCTGCACATGGAGCTGACCACAACACTATTAGGGGATATGAAGGCAGTCACATACCCTAGGTGGTGGTGCTGGTATGTGTACAGGAAAAATGTACACACCTGCACTGCACATCAGTCAGGGAGGAGAAACAGGCTCTCCTTATGTGCAGTCCATCTCCTTCCAGGGCAGCTATCTGGATGTCAGAGAAAGCTGGGGCTTGCATGAGATGAGCTCAAGAAGCCACTTACAACCCACACAATTCAATGAAGCACACCACTGGAGCACCTGGTTCTTCCCATTGACAACAACAGGAATTTAGAAAACTGGTCCAGATGTAGCCATCCATGATCTGGAGACAAAAAAACAAACAGCCAAAGGAGTGCCTTCCCAGTGTACAGCACTGAAACTTCAAACACTCAGCACCTCTGGACAAAACTGACAATTATATTAGGCCAGTCACACACTATCCCCAGACTTTTGGTCTATGTACTGCAGAAGTCAATCCTGACAAAGCTTCAGTTTCTCCCAGCAACTCCCAGGGTTTAATTTCACTCATTGTGTCAGTGTGTATACTACATATATTATACACATATATTACACACATGCACTTACACATGCCTGTGAGCTCTATGAGCTCTAGATGAAGAGATCCTTTAGCAGCAGCACAGAATGCAAGATAGCATGGCAGAACTCAGTCGACCTCATGAAAAATAAAAAAATCTCAGTTCTCTTCCCTGAGTTTCTTTCACTGTTTGATGCAGAGATTTTGTTCACACTTTGCTCTTCCAAAAAGTTCTCCCTCTCTCAAAATACACTGCAGTATAATAAAAGAAAATGTTTATCAAAGGAGCAGATGAGCTCTTTTGCAAAAGCCTCTGTGAATATCAGAAATTTGAATTTCTAATTGCTGCTGTTAATTGATAAAATAACAATTCCAATTTTTTTTCCTACTTTGTATTTTGATCTATAAAAGCATTCACTCATCATTAATACAATCAATTTGACAGATGCATCAGAAAAGTCTCGATTTTCATTTCAGCCTCGCTAATTAGCGGTTCTATTTTATTAAAAACCAGCTCTGCATGAAGAGATAGCTTCACACAACTGCCTGCTTTACACAAATACCTCCCACAGGCTTTCATGCTACTTTCTGTCACTGGAAGAGAGAGAATATTCTCTTCACCTAATGCTCTGCTGCTTACAGATCTCAGCAATCACTAATTTGTAATATTCCCCGTTTTCTTCAAATGGACAGCAGTACCACAGAATTTGCCACTAATTCCCAATATTCTCTCCTCTTTATTGCATTACTGGTCTTAGACAAATTGCACTATGTCTTGGAAACTATCACATTTGTTTCCTGCAACATCTTTGCCTACGCATCTTTTCCAGTCCATTAACTTGTATAAGTCAACAGCCTAAAATGAGCAGCACAATTTTCATGAGGACTCTCCCATTTAACTAAGTGACAACCTCCTCATTATACAAACCCAAAAGGTTTCTCTCCAAAACACAAGACAGAAGTTCCTTAAAGATGGATGCCTCTCAGGACTCAGGTTTGAGAAGGCTGCTCCATACAGAAGTGCTCTTTTCTCTGTGGCAGGTGATGATAGCCACTGTTCCCAGAGAAGCTCCCAGATGCAGAACTTCCTGGTCTTGCCTCTTAAGCTCCAGGCATACCCTCATATTCTGCTCCTGCAGAAATACAACAACATTGCCTAACACAGCACTCCAGTCAGCCTCAGTGGGACAAGCAAGCAGCAGGAATGACACAGATATAATTTTTCCCATGACAGCAAGTAGCAGCACTTGGTCAGAAAAGACCTTTCAGCTCAAGTTAAGAAATTCAGGATTATAGAAAATCACTACCGATGCATGGGGAGGGAGAAACATTGAGCACACCAGGAAACAAGCATCTGAGTCGCTCCCATGGCCTAAGAGACAGAAAGACATGGCTGATTTTCTACCAGACTTTGATGATAGATCCCTAAGTCTTAACACAGATCTGTCTTAGGCAGGTTAAACCTTTTAAGGTTTAAATGCCTAATGAGATCCACTTTTAAACACACCAAAAAAGACAACTGGAAAGCACAGAATCGCTCTGCTTTTGCGCCAAGTCAGAACACAAGCAGCTCCTTCTGTGGAGGCCACATGTGCCAAGAAGGACTAGGCTCCAGCTCCTGGCACTTGAGCAGCACTGAAGTTTTCATTCACTGGATGAAAGTACAACACTACTGACCATTTGCACTGCAGACAAGTTAAGAAATCACCCTGTATAGTCAGACAAAATTAAGCAAGTGTGTCATTCATTACCAGAAACCTCCTTCCTGATATCCAGTGACAGGATGTGTGGGAATAGTTCACAGCTGAGTCAGGGGAGGTTCAGACTAGATACACAAACACTTCCTTTACCAGGAGGGTACTCAAACACTGGAACTGGCTTCCTAGAGGACGGGTCAATGTCCCAAGCCTGACAGTATTTAAGAGGAACTTGGACAATGTCCTTAACAACATGCTTTGTCCTTTGGTCAGCCCTGAAGTGGTCACACAGTTGGACTGAATAATCACTACAGGTACCTTTCAATTGGAATGCTCTATTCCATTCATCAGACATTCAATGTTCCATTCATCCATTCAAGGAACATTCTTTTATACCAAAATTGCCTTACCTGAGTGAATGGTCTTAACTGAAGTTCAGGACATTCTCTTTAATTTGCAATTGTTTGTTTTTTTTGTTTTTTTTCTGATACAAGTCAGGCATTGAGGCAGCACTGGAAATAACTACTTCTAGAAATGTCCCTCTCAAACCACTCAGGTGCTCTCTTGCCATCAAATTTGAGTTTATGGAAAAAACAACTGAGAAGAAATAACCTTTCCATCAACAACCCTGTTCTGCCTCAAAGTAAGAGTAAAACCAGTCAGAGTCAAGAGCAGCTTAGGAAAAATGGTTTCATTTGATACTGAAATGGATTGGGAAGTTCAGAGGATAAACTGCTATGTCCAAGGTAAGGGGCTGACAACATCCCACAGCCTTCTCAGGAACCACCTGACTCCCACTGCCACAGTACCCCACTTTACACACTGTTCCCACTTCTCATCCAACACCGTCACTTTCAGCATGTGGTTCTTGGGAAAAGCATGGAAGCTTGCACTGACTGCTGACCAGTGATGTCAGCCAGCAAGGGACCAGTTAACAATAAGAATTTCACAAGCCCACAATTACAAAACAGATATGAGCAAGTACTCTGTTGGCAATTAGAGCTTCAGCTTTATTTTATTTATTCTAGTATAAAAACAGATGTTGCAGTTATTCAAAGGTTTTCACAACCTTAATTGCTGACCTTAATTGTTGCTAATCTTTCCCATGAAGTGGAGACAGACAGACGCCACCCGTATTTTGTGAAGAAGATAGTGAGCTGCAGGGTATGAATAATAAAAGCCAGTATTGTCTGCCTTCTCCCTCCTGTGTGAAATACAAGGGTATTGGGATTGGCCAGCAGCATGGAAGAAAAAGAATGAACAAGTGACTCAGCTGTTTTATTTATTTTTTTAAGGATGCATCTGCTACAGGGTTGAACCTTAACACCAACATTTCTTCCCCCTCTCCAGGAATGGGTGAAGCCTCCAAGTGCCAGCAAAGGAAGTGCTGTATTTAGCCTTCACGATGCCTGAAACAGCTGATACACAAAGAACCCTGTCCACCTCATTGAGTATCACTAAAGCTGTAGTATTAAGCAGCAAAGTGTTGAGTTTCACAGGGCAATATTAGGTTTCATAAACAAGTTCTCAGACTGGACAAGAAAGCAGCATTTAATTATGTGCGAGAAAAACTGCAAAAGATACGTGAGAACTTCCCAAGTCTTTTCCTTTGCTAGTGGGAAGCCTGCCTGACTTCTTACTCAGGTATGGAGATTTTATACCCATCTTTTTGCTGCAGAACTTGACGACTTAGGTTTTCTAACCAAGAAGTACATTCCTCTGACTTTCTTCTGCCAAGTGTACTCAAAGATGTTAACTTGGTGTCCCAGTAATTTGAGACTAGGCAACGCAGAGGAGGGACACAAGTTCAGAAATTAAACCCAGGATGTACTGATGCAGGCATGCCCTATAACCTAAGACACGAGTCCCAGAAGTCAGGATAGTGAAGATCAATTTCACGTTTATGGTGCCTTCAAGCAAATGCCCAGAGTGAACTTAACTTCTTAACTTAAGTCTTGGGGCACAAGACAACCCATAGACCAGACTAGAACGGCATCAGCTACCAGCTCTGCTGCAAAATACAGGAAATCAAGTCTTTCCCCCACCTCTCACATCAAAACTCACCTTAACCTTAACTTAACTCCCCAAACATCTTCAAGGATTCTTGACGGAAAAGGTAAGGACTCTTTTGGTTTTAGTTCCTTAAGAGATGTTACGTTTGTTCATTAAAAAAAGTCAAAATAGATAAGCCAACCAGGCACCACATATACTAAATAATTGCTCACACATTACATTTTAAGAGCAGCATTAAAAGATCGTTATGAATTGCACAATGGAAATAATTCAGTCAAGATTTCTAAAGGAAAATATCAAACTACCAAGCTGCTAATTGCTGTATATACCCTGTCATACCTAAAGGGATTTGGGCATAGCATGAAAGATGCTAAGTTACATGCTTTTACAAATGAGTTCAAGGTAAATCCAGGAAACTTAAAAATCAGGAAGAAACTTCTTTTCTGAAAGAACTAGCTAAAACTAGGTAACACAAACATGAATAATCAGTAAGATGGCATGAGCAAATGTCACTACAGCTTCTGCAGAAGTTATGACTCAAATCCACCTGAAGTTTATGACACTGCATGAATGAGAAACAAGTGGGCATTATCCCTAGGGACTCTTAGAAGGACCTGAGCTGCTGTAGCTTGCAGGAGTGGTCCCCCCCTTAACACCCAGCCAAAGGATAACAGTTAAAGGTAGGAAAACAAAGAGCCTTTTTCCATACAAGAAGTCTTCAGAATTACTATAGTGGCCATTCTTCTCAACATATTCTTAAGCTCTCTGAAATGTGACAACCAGGGAGGTGACACAAAGTTTGCCAGCAGTATGATGCATTCAGTCAGAGATGGAGCTTCATGCAAAGCACAGCAGAAGGATCTCATGATCACAGGCAAATGGGTAGCCAAAAGGGCAACTCTGATTTAATTTCCACAAATTCAAGCCAAAGGGCTAGAAGAATAACCCTGCCTGTGTGTACCACTGAAGTAAGTGTCAGGAGTCTGAAGTCTTGTTTGAAGTATCATCTTGGAGGAAAGAGGGAGGGAAGGAAAAAAAAGCAGACAATATCTCACAAGGAAATACAGTATTAAGAATCGACGAACTGCCACAAGCAAAGCAGAATCATGACAAGTCATTAAACCCAGGGCACACCCACTCCTTGAAAACTGTGGGCTGTTATGACATTGAAAGGGTAAAACAGAATTAGAAAGAGTACAGAGAAGAGGAATTCCTAAAGCAGAAACGAACAGTCCTGGATCATTTGGCACAGAAAAGAGGCAGCTGAAGGAAATGAAGGCAGACATCGAGTCAGTTACAGAGGACATGGAAAAAGTGCCCAGAGAATAAGCACTCCCTCTCAAAAGAAAAATTCAGACAATCTGAAACCGATAGGAAACATGAAAATCATTCCCATAGGGTGACTGGATTTATGAATGTATTAAAATAATAATAATAATTTAGGCAAGTGCTGGGGAAAGCTTGTAAGGAATAGCAATGATAGCAATAGATGTGCACACTCCAGATAACCACAGCACAGCTCACCAGGAAGGACAAGGGTCTAAAAGCAGAGAAAAACTCCTTGCAGGCTTTCTACCTAAACAACTGCAATTCAAATCAACACTTTTCTTTTTTTAATTTATGTTCCTGGCTGAGAATTGTGTGTGCTAGACATTAAGCTAACGGGGATAGTGGTGAAGAAGTGCTGAAGGCACAGCCACATCACCAAAGCACCACCTCAGCACTGCCACACTGCATCCTCCAGAAAACACTGCACCAATCTAACAGATTTGCACCTTTAACAATTAGGCACAGACCTAAAAACTACAGTTGCTAGGCATCCTCCATGTAACACTTAGTTTAAACAGCAAGTTCTGCAGGCTGCTGCAGCGTGCAGAAGGAAGAACACATGTAGCCCACAAGTTGACAAGCACACGCCAAATGCTGGCTCTCCACAACACGACGTGATCCACTTCGTAAAAGTGCCTGCCCCACTATTTCCCTGGGAGTTTACTACAGCCATGATGCAATACATTTTAGCAATGAATACAAAAGGTGCAGTTTTCGTAATGGGCATCTAAGAAGACCCCTTCTTTGCGTTTCAGGTCAGACAAGAGCAAATTGAAATCCAAGGTTTTAAAGAACATGATTCCTGCATGATGAAGGAAATGTGATTAAGTCCTCCCAAAATCACAACTTAAGGCAAATACAGTACTGAAAGCTGCTAAGAGACCACAGCTGAACAAAGCCTTGAACACCTCTTATCAGCTTTTTATTTAGAAAAAAATGTAGAGCTACTTTCAAAACAGCATGAGAGTCACAACATCAGAAATATTCTGGCTTTTTCATGTTCTCAAAATAGCATGCTAGAAAGATGTCTACAAAAATAGAAATTTTAGGTGCATTTTGCTTTCATCTCTAGCATCAGTTCAACTCTATCCAATGCAGCATTTGCGTAAGGCTCCATGAAGCGTTCCCTCATACACAACTCCACTCTGATCAGTGGCAGAAAATTGTGATCAGATGCAGCCAAACACCCGAAAGCTCTCCAAGACCAGAGGATTTGGATGCTGGAGCATGCTTGTCCCTTCCCCATCACCCCACACACACTGTGCACTGAGAAATGCAGATTCCTCTAACTTGCTTCACTGAAATCCAAGCGATCTAATAGAAGGTGGCAGCCAGCAGCATCACCAAAAATAAAACCATCAGAGATAAACTAGTGAAGTGTAAAGTAATGCTTTGTTTCAGGAGGTTAAATGTGCAAGTTATTTTCACTGTACTTCTTCACACAGAAAAGCAACAGCGGCAGCAACAAATTTCAGGAACCGTACTCCCTTCTCCTCCATGCCCAGGAGGCAAACCAAGGGAAAAGCAACTGTCTTCAAACAGTCTCTCTCCTCCTTGACTGCCCAAATTCACCCTCACTGCCCTTCTGTGTGGCAGCGTAAAGCTCACTCAGTGTGTCAGGGAGAGCATTGCTCCTCACCTCCCGCTCCCTGCCTTCTAGGAATTTCCCAAGCCAACACTGGAGGATTAGGAGCTGTAATGCTATTAAACACTGCAAAATCAAAATGTGAACTAAAGCACATAAAGCCTGCCTTCAGAACAGGATCATTTTGGGGTGGGTTTTTTTTGGTTTGTTTATTTTATTTAACCTCTGGAAAAGCATCTAACAAAAACAGTGAGGAAGCAGTGTCAAAACTGGCAGCTCTGCAAGCAAAACAGCCGCGTTTACGTGCTCATTGCAGCCTGCCTGCTACTTCAGATTACTTATTGCAGAGCAACAAGTCATTCTCTCCCTAATTGGGTCCCAGTCTAAAATAGTGCTGTTATTTTTAGTACAGTACTTAAGTATCTGAACTGTGCCCTGTACTGCCAAAGCTGGCATGCATCCCTGGCCATACCAGAAATTCCGATGTTAAACAAGAACACACATGCCACATACCCAGGCCAACGTTTGTTCTTCTGCCTTGTCTTTGGTGGGCGACTTTAAAGACTTTGAACATTAACAGCCAGACAAAAATGGCACAGGCTTATATGCTAATTCTGCATTTAAAGTCTCTCTCCCAGCTACTGTGCAACAAGAGAACCCAAGACAGCAAGGAAAGACTGAGGGTTGCAATACCACTGATTAGTTAGAGACAGTCACTTTGTCTTTAGGGCACAGATAGAAGATAAGAATGGGATTACTTTATCTCCATTTTGCTTGCATCCACAGAAGTTCTGAAGCACTGGAGGAGAGGATAAATCTAAAATGCACTCTAACTTACCCCTCTTCTGTCCCCTTCCACACTGCACATACACTATGGATTAAATTTAAACTAGTCAAGAAACAAAAGGCCTGTGTTAAATGTGTTTACACACACCACAGAAGGAGGATTATGTAAGATCTGTCTCACAAACAATATGCTTCTTCTGCAGAAGAAATTAGATGATCAAAGCAAGACTTGTGCATGTTTCCAAGTCAGTCTTCCCACCATCCATCACAGGGGTGACAAACGTCCTGCAGCATGCTAATTCTGGAGTACAGGGAGCAGAATAAAATCCAAAATATCCATAAGCTGCTCCAACAAAGCCTTACCTGTCACTGTGAGCTGACTGTCCCTCACCTTGTGCTTCCACGGTAATCTCGTTTTTGTTAAACCAGGAAGAACAAGGTCCCAGAGGGAATTTACTCTGTTCTTTTACCAAGTACTTTGCAGCAAGGAAGTCAACTCTATGAAAGAGCTTTAAAGAAAAAATCCTAACCTGAAAGACGGCTGCCAGCCAACAAAAATTTGTTAGTCTCTATTACCACTAGACCATCTGTTCTTGAAACTGTACGTTCCTTTTCAGAAGGGTTTTATTTGTGAACAGCATCAGCATTGTTCACTCTCTCCACTCTGTCAACATCCCCTTATCCAACACACTTCTAGATCTGGTGGTGACACAAGACTAAGCCTCTAGTTTATCATATCATTATCTAGTCATTTTGGGTTCATCAGTATATTCCAGTACTTTCTTTTTTCAAGTATTCTAACCTCAGACAGTAGCAGAAGCAACATATGTAAAACCTTTCATGGCTTCTGAATTATGACTGAGCTGATCAGGGTCCCCAACTAAATGTTGTTCTCAAACTCAAGTCTGATAAAAGAGCTGAGGCAAAAATTCAGCCTTTTGGCATTTGCCCTTCAACCACTTCAGTATATTGATTCTGGATGAAAGAACTTGCTCTGTGTTTGAAGAGAGCCTTCTGCCACTGAGTGTTCATTCTCTCTCATCTTCAGTTTTTAGTTAATCCTCAGACCCAAGATACTGAAGCTTTGCTGTTGCTTATACATGACAAAAAACAAGCAATAGTTTGTCTGTCTGTCTTGCTAGGTAAAGAGGTCAAGCAAAGGCCATTCATCTGCACTCCTCTAAAAGGGCAATAGCCTGCAGACAATTACTGCAATAGCAAAATAAGTGAAAGTGAAACAAGAGACATCAAAAACTCCTTCTGTAATTCCACAGCAATAAAATAATGATTAAGAGAAAGGTCAGTCAACTCATCACTTTCTCAAAAAAGCTACAAGGTAACAAGACCAAAACAAAACACCAAACCCAAACAACAACAAAAAAACCTCCAAACAAATAAACCCAAACTACTGCTAGTGATGATAGGAGAAAGAAGATTAAAAAAAAAAAAAGGATCAACTTCTTTTTTTTTTAAAGCTTCAAATCATTAGCAGTTATTTTTGAAAGTCCATAGTGGATTGACAAGGTAAAAGAGGCTGGAGAATGGCAAACAGCGATTTCCTACTGAAGTGGGAGGGGAAAAGAGTGGAAAGAAAAACATTAAGAATGATACTTGTTGCTTAATTCGCACATTTGCCATTAAACCCATCTGCTAGCACCAAGAAGAAAATAAAAGATTGAACTCAAAAAAAACTGGTTGTTCACATATAAGTCGAGTCAAACAAACTCAACATCCTACTATGTCAGAATAATGTATTTTAGGAACACAGAAGCAGTAGACACTGCATCTGAATCCTGACATTAGCAAAACCACATCAAAAGATTCAAACTGCATTCTCACAAAGAGATGAGAAAGCTTTGTCATACTGTTATCAATGCAAACAGTCATCTTATGGCAGATTTGAAAGTGACTGAGCAACTGCACTGACTTATATTCGCTTGGAACGACAAAAAAAATTGAAACACTCACATAATAGCCTGACATACTGAATAACCTCTGCAGAGATCTGCCCTGGTCCCACACTATTCTAACACTAACGATCTAGATAATGAAGGAGAAAATGATACTTATTAAACTTGGGGAAGCTGCTAACTTAAAGCTGTCAGCTTGCTGGAAGACTTAATTCAAAGCAAGTTTTAGAAACTGGAAAATTCTTTGTTGAGAAAGAGGCAAATACCATAGAGGAACATATGTGAGAATCATGAAGCAACAGTTCTGCTCTACTTGTAGCTGATAAAGCTTTCAGCATGAAGCTGTACCCAATCTTCAGCAAATTTCAGAAAAGATCAACTGGAAAGAATCCAAGCAAAAGCAATAGGAACATCACAGAATTAGAAAAACATGACATCTGGGAGGAAAAAAGAAAAAAACAGAATTAACTGGAGCTCAGCCAAAAGAAGCAAAAGTAAGGGTCATGATGAAATCTTTCAAATCTATGAAAGCCTGCTGCAAAGAAAGAGGGAATAATATCTTCTCCATGCCCACAACTTTCAGAAGAAACAGAGAGGTTTAAAAAGCAAAGATCTAGGAAAACATTACTGTACTGGGTGAAGTGAGGGCATAGGGAAAAGATAAAAGAGAAGCAACAAGTTAGAATTGCTCAAGGGGAAAAAAAACAGTGAGTCAATACCCAAGACTGTGAGACTGTGAGGAATAAGCAGTTTCCCCCAACCACTGCCACCAAGCTTCCATCTGAAACACAGCTACACTCCAGCTTTTCATAGACTAGTTTACCTGCACCAAGTCTCCTCTCCAGATCTAGCACAGTGCTACAAGAAAAATAAGCTTAACAGATGCATTGTCCCCTCTCTTTCTTCAAAGCACAGTACCCAAAATGAGAATACCAACAAGCTGCATACCACCTGTAACCTACAGGGCTGAAAGGGCTCAGTCCTAAAAAAACAAGAAAACCTCCAACCAACTCAAAACCTTAGGCATCAAAATACCTTTCCACAAAGTGTAACACAGGCACTTGCCTCTGTTGATACACAGATCCAGCTATATCCAACACCACAAACAAACCAAAATCTGACAACAGAGAGACACACGGGCCATACCCTTAGCCCTATGAATTTTGCTCTTCAGTCTCATTCTGGAGGACAAATAGCAGAAACACCACTTTGACTGTAATGTCATATGCAATTTTTAATGCTTAGCCTCAATCTACAAGCTGTAGATCAAAAATCTCATGGTTCAACTGCCTGTCAGGTTTTTGAAGGATACAAGGAATAGAGAAATTTCTTCTTGCAGAAGAGGGTGGAAGATAATCAGCACAACTAACTGGAATCAGTACTGCAAGGTGCAACCCTATCATTCTGAAGCTTGGCACTACACTTATTCAGTAGCAAGCATCTCTGGAAGCTGGGGGGGTTGGGGCAGGGATAACCAACAAAACCTCAATCTCTTCAATTTTTTTTAGCTCATGGACTGTGAGCAAGAGTGCGTTCCAAACTGCATTTGCATTTGTTCTCACTATGCAAAACCTCTGGGAATATCTACAGGAAACAAACTCTGATTAGACATAACTGCAAGCATCATCATCTTATTCAGACAATTTTCTTTCTTCAGCCCCCCTCCCCACACATCAGTTTGACCTCCATCATTTGCATCAATGGAAGTAGCTGGGGACAGGCATTTCAAAAATCTCCCAAATCCAGAGTACAAGAGTTATTTCAGCCTTTAACCATGCAGCTGGAAGATGTTTAAGCATGCCACAGAGGCTAAGGGAGGCTTTGAAATTGCATTTGCTTTATATTGTGCATGTCAAAAAGACAGTCATTTGTCATCTTTTCTTGAGTATCCCTGAGTAAGATGCTGATGCAGAGATACATATTCATAAGGCTAGCTCATGCAGCTTTCCTCAAATCTGACTAGATCCAACTCCCTCTTGTTTTAAGAAGCAGGAATTATATGTAAATATCACAGCGAAGGAAGGAGATGTAGATGTTAAGATGGAGGAGTTAAGATCAGGTTTCTGCACATGGGAGGAACCCACTGTGGATTTACAGGATTAGTGGCAGTGCCCATCCCTCTCTATCAGGAATGACCCTCTGCTCTCCACTTTGCATATTTACAACTGCAGATACCAGGATCTTGGACCATGAGGTTGACAGTCCACAAAGGCAAAGCACTCATCACTCCTAAATAGTAACAGGGCTGGAAAATAGAAGAAGGAAAAATAAAATGGTTTTAAAAAATAAAATCCATAGGTGTAGACACTTGAAGTCAAGAAAGGTAAGCACACACTGCTATTTAATGGAGTTAAATTGTGCCACTGTTTGCATTCAGTAGAAGCATTTCTGCTCAGGTGCCTCACCATGTGGTTGTCCCTGGAATTCCTGACTGGAAATTGGACCATCCAAATGGTTACCAGGCCAAAGAATGTGGCACATAAACATCCACTCCAAAGTACCACTTATGGTTTAGACCAGGACCAAAGCCAGGCCAAGTTTTAGACACAATTTAGCTACCTGTATCACAAGTGGGATGTTTACTATGCACTGTGACATAAATACTCCTTCTCTCCCCATTTTTTTCATAACACTTCCTCCACCTTTGGAGAAGCCATCATCTCTGAGAGAATTTAACTTCCATGAGCTGGGATGTGGCAGCAAACACAGAGTGATAAAACCATCACACAGGCAAAACATCCACCAAAAACTTCAGGCTTTTCTCATACAGATGCCTCACAGCAGCTGCAAGAAAGTGTATGCATATCTCCAAAGAGATAATCAGATCAGTAATCATTTTCAGAGCCATGCTTTAGCCATGCTGTGAGTTAAAGACATTCTCCCACCCATCACATCATCTTCGCCAGAGAAGGGTGGGGTGCAGCCTACTTTGCCTTTTCTCTGTATCACATTAGGAAGCCACATATGAGGATGGAAGTCAATTTGATTCCTTCTCATCTCACACTGCTGAGAAATGGGTACACTACGAGGAGGGGCAAAAACTTCAAAAGATTGAGGGGATGAAAAAGTTGAGTTGTATCAATATTGCCCTTCTTTGTGCCTTCTCTCCTAGGTTCTCAGCACGGCCCCTTTAAAGCAGCCTTCCCTCTCCCCTTCTGATGCTACAAAACATATGAGCAGAGAGGTCACTTAGAAACTATTTCAGTCTGTTTTTGAGCATTTGATTAGCAGTTTCTAATATTTCTTTTTCAATATGTATCACAATAAAAAAATACCCAACAATTTTTAGTTGGCCTTCATTTATACTCTGAGATAAATTTTGGATCTTTTGCCTGCATTCAGTTTTTCCTCCCTAATAATGGGATGGCTCGATTCTTTCTTACAGGATGCAAAAGAGCAGGAGACTTTGTGGTGTTTCCCCGTGGAAGATGATATGAAAATTCAAAGTTTTATAGGTTAGGTCAGTTTTAGGATACAGCTACTTCAGATTGCTCTGCTTCGGTTTATACAAATCTCGTTACTTCTTCATTGACCTGGTAAACCTTTAGAAAGATAAATGCCATGCTACGAAATCATCTCCATTGATAAAATAAAATACTTACAATACAGGCTGCACTTAAAACAACAAGGTTGTAAATACAGAATTCTTATAAAAGTGGCAGAAAGTCATTAAAAGTAATTTAAGCTACCTAGAATATTTGGTTCATTTTAAACTGCTAATGGATTTCAGAGACAGCATCTCAGGTGAAAACCACTTTTAATAAAACCTTTCAGTCCCTTAGTTTTCCAGGGACCTTATTTGACATGGCAAAGGTGTCAGGTATCCTGACTCACCCCGTTACAGCACTACTTTTAAAAGGATGCCAGAAGACTCTAGGAAGACTTAACCTGAAGCTTCCTCCTCCAAGCCTCTCAGCTCCACACACAGCCACAGCCCTACAAAGCTCCCACACTACCATTAAGCCCAGCAGCCCCCCAGCCCCATTCAGAACTTCAACACAAACCAACCCTGCATACACCACATTGCTGAAAGGCTTCATCCTAAGGTCCCACAGATTCCAAAGAAGTGCTGGATGCAGCATGCATTGAACTGCAGAGGAGACAGACCTCCCTCAGACACCATAAAAGGGCTGTATAATACAGGAATATACCTGTCACCCTGGGGCAACACAAGAAGGACACGGAGCAGTTCTGGTCAAAGCAAACTAAAAAACCCTTTATTAAAACATCTGACTCCATATATATATGTATATATATACATATATATCTTTTTGAAATGCCAGTGTCATTGGAGGACTACAGTGCCACCTCCTCAATGTCACTGGGCAACCTAACTGTCCATCAGGTTGCTCGTCCTCCATAAAGGAATGAAAAACAATAAGTTATTTACATAAAGTGCATGAGAAAGTTCTGTGCAAAAAATGCGATTATCAGAAGGCTTAGTAAAACTTGAGAAAATCAGGGCAACATATATCCACTGTACATATATATTCCACTTTGGAAACCACTAGGTTTTCAAGACACTAAGTCAGGATTTAAAGAGTTCTTGAGCTCCTCACACAAAGCACACACTTCCTCGCTTGGTTTCACAGAGTTACAACTGCAGATTTAGAGGATATTGGCAGGAAGAGGTGACTAAGACCAGGTACTGGATGCAAGCATCATTACCCACACAATGCAACAATTTATGGCTCTAACACGGGTTTAGGCAAAAAATCACTCTGACCACACCACTTGATCTGTAGTCAAACATCGACTTCAGATGAGCCACAGTTGCACACAGGAAGAACGCTTCAGTCCCCACACACTCTAGAAAAATAAATAACATAATTAATTTTTAAAAGTACTTGTCCCATGAATGCTTCTTTGGCTGGATGAATCTTCTCTGAACCACTGCCAAAGTCAGTATAGATATGACATGGCTGAAGGCAAGCATACAAGTTGGCCAGATATCCCAAAAAGAGGAAGAAACTTGCTATTTTTACACAACCACATTAGTGTGCCCATGAAATTACTGCTCATTCATTACTTCCTTCACCTCAACAGCCCCAAAACCTAACACAGCTACGCCAAGCAACTGAAGCATCAGAAGTAGCATTTGTTATAAAACCTGAACTTCAGTCAACAGCTGATAGGGTGCTCAAAGTAAAACACAGGGTATGGGGAGAACATTTAATACACATTTTGTCACTCTCCAAATGACCTTGCAAAAGATAGAAACTGGTTCTAGATGGAGGCAAGTCCCTGTTACAATGGCTGAGAAAAGATCTCTTCCTCCATCCATCCAAGAGTCCACATACAATGGAACTGGTATCCAGCCAGAAGGACCAAGCTAGTCAGAATTCAATCATTTTTGTGCTGAAATTATGGAAAAAACTATTCAGAAATGTTTCTGAAAAGAAACCTCAGACACTGCTGTGCAATCCCAAACCCAAGAACTTGAACTCCAAGTCTTCCCAAGCTCTGGTAAAATGAAGAAAATCCATGACAGGTCATCTTGCCCCCAAAATCATTCTACATTTACCACAGACAAGAATAATAACTGAAATTACTGAAGAACTCATTTTGGTTTTCAGTCTGCAGCTCTGTTGTTTGGCTGGGATTTTTTCAGGCTAAAGCAGACTAGCTTTAGCATGGCTGAGAAACTGCAGCTCTAAGGCAGCCCCTCAAGAGCCACAGGTGTTCAAGGGCAAGATCTGCTCCACAGCCATCATGACTATTTCCTAGCAGATACCAGAGCAGTCACCTCAAATGCCTTTATTTGACTTTGGCTACAGAAACCCTTCTTGATCAGAGCAGAACGGCTGAACCAGTTCACAGGCAGTTCTGGGATTCTGAGAGTGGGAACAGATGAGACATTCCAGGAAAAAAAACATTTCAGCTGGTAACTGGTCTGAAACAAATATGTTTTACCACTACATTTCAGAGCAAGTCAACCAAATCTCTGGTGTTTGAACAGCTATCACGCTTACTATTTTTCATAATATGAATAATGATGGATTTATTACCAGTTACTTCCTCAGTTGCTCTGTTTCATGACGATCATATAATAAGATACAGCTACACATACCTTACATAATCTCCTGAAACTGTGAAGGTGCTATTTTTATCTTCTTTAAATGTACAAAAGCAAGAGTAACATTTTTGTTACGGCTGAGTTGCTCAATAAAAAACCCCACCTAGCACTGACACATTTCATACTCATTTTAAGAAAACAACCCAGCACCACAGGTCCATTTTATTAGAAAAAGAAGTAAAATTAAAAAGACATTAATAAAGACAGCATCTATTTGATCCACATTCCAGGGTAGCAAAGAGATCAAACACAAGGTTAACCCCACATATTGCAGAAAACTCCCTTTAACAGGTAAACCTTGCTAATACTGGCAGGCTCTGGAGACCCTCTACAAAGCCAGGTCTAGTCTTTAGCTTGCTTCTTTGCTTGTGCAGCTCAACAAGATTTGTTGAAATTCACAAAAAAAAAATTTGATGGATTGCCAAGCTGGCCCAGCAGTTTGCTGCCACTGCAAGGAGATGCAATCTATTCTTCTCTTCATCATTTCTCTTCCTTTCCCTGGAAGAGCACCTCACCTCAGCTGCCCCACCACATGCTTCCAAGAACCAATCTATCCCATCCTTTAACCCAGAAGAAAACTAATCCCAGAAAAGACAAGTACCCAGGATAGCTTTCCTACCCAGTTAGAGTCAGCCATGCACACACGTAGTGAACCACCAAGCTGGCCCATGGGAAGACACCCAAACACTCCAATAAAACTTTGTTAGCTCTGGGTAGCAGTCAGCCTTAGCATGGCCCACATTCTTTGAGAAATGAAAATGTGCCTCTCTTCCTGGGGAAAAGTTTTTTCACCTCTTCAAACTGTAGAGCTTACACACACACACAAAAAAAAAAAAAAAGTATTTAAATACTCAAAGAGGTAAAGTGACCTGTCCCTCTGATAGCTGCATGTGTCCTCTCTTCCTGAAGCTCTACTGAGCACTGTCAAATTGACCTGAAAGGCAACTTCACATCACCTACAGATATGTCACCTTAGCTCACGTAAATTTTAAATGAGACCCCTGGGGAATAAACCTTGCTAAGGAAGAGCTGGACTGTTGGACATGAAGGACCCAAGAAGTTCTCAGAGATGAATACAAGCAAAGCATAGTCAGGCTGTTACAGCACAGGACTCTTTCACTGAATTTTTCAAAATCATCCATTTTCCAAACATTTGTGAGAAGTTCTCCTGTTCCTGGGAAGAGAAGTGGAATCATTTCCAAGTAAATGAAGATCAATTACACGTTTACCAAAACTACCTAAGGCTTAGACTAGCAAGACATCTTGCAATGCCATTCTCCTACTGAAGGCTGTATCAACACTGTTTTTCAAAGGACACTGGGAAAGAAAATTATCCAACAACTCAACCAGGCATTACAAGTGTTACTACACATCTAAACTGCATCAGCTGAAACAGCCTTTGCAATGGTCCTCTGACTTCCCATGTGTTAAGAGTGAAATCCACCTTTGCTAGCAAGGCACTCCACAGAGATGTTTCCTGACCTTTATTAGCATCAGCTCTAGAACAAAAAAATGCCTGCTGAATGTGAAATAAGTCTGAGTACACATTAGAGATGTCAGCAACTCAAACAGCATTTGCTCTCCACTCCTACAGCTCATCTCACAGTCTCGCTGCTCAATTCTCTTGAAGCCTTTTGGAAAACAAACACAATGCCTCTTTGGGAACTTTTCAACTGCTAAATGTGATGACTACGTGTAATGCTGTAATAGCCTACCAGTAAGTACATTGAAAGAATCAGTTTGAGAAAATCACACATAGACTGTGACTTTCCAGTCCATACAGTTCTAGAGCATTATTAAGGGCTATGTCGATTGCTTTTCCCTCACAGGGCTGTCCTGGTTTCAGCTGGGGTAGAATTATTTTCCTTCTAGAAGCTGGTACAGAGCTGTGTTTCAAATTTCGGATGAGAATAATACTGATAGCACACTGATGTTGCAGTCATTGTTGAGTAGTGCTCACACCAAGTCAACAGCCCTTCAGCTTCCCACCCCACCAATGAGGAGGCTTGGGGTGAACAACAGGCTGGGAGGGGATACAGCCAGGACAGCTGACCCCAACTGGCCAAAGGAATATTCCATACTACATGACATCCTGCTGAATAAAAAAAAATTGTGAGAGGCAGTGGCCTGCTGCTTGGAGACTGGGTAGGCATCCATCAGCAGGTGCTGAGCAATTACACTAATCATCACTTGTTTGTATACCCTTTTTCAGTTGTTACTATTTTACCTTCCTTTTCAGCTCTCCTACACTGTTTTTATCTCAACCCAGAAGTTTTGCCTTCTTTCCAATTCTCTTCCCCAGCCCACTGATGTGGGGGTAAAGTGAGTGAACAACATTTTTGTGGTATTTAGCTGCCCGAAGGGTTAAAACACAAGGGCCTTCTTCATAATCATCATTTGAAAACTAAAACTAGGTGTCCAACAGCCAGGGAGGGGAAAAAGGCAAACCATTAAACAACAACAAACCAACTAACAGACCAGGGAAAAAAAAAAAAAACACAAAAACTTCCACCACCAAACCCACCCACTTTTGGACTCAACTTTTTGACTTCAGTTCAAAATTCCTGGAATGACAAACAAAATAATAAAATGAATAACAGAACAACACAAAAGATAACAATGTTACAGCTGGTGAGCTTTTTCATAAAGCATTAAAAATGCATGCATTGTGCATCTAGATGATGGCAAATCTGCCTCTGCATAAGATGCAGAGGCAAGAAGTACTTTGTCCTCACAATCCTGCTGCACAGATAAGCTTCTCTTGGAAATTGTTTACTACATGTCTTGCTGTGACCATGTACAGTAACTGGAACATCACAGTTAGAGATGACAGGATAAACAATAGCAACCTGACCCACCAAGAAAGCATCTGCCAGCACTTGAGCCATTGTTCTGCACAATATCAAGGCTTGAGTTCTGACATAATCCCCTGACATCTCGGGTGATGTCAGCACGAGCAGCTATTAGAATGAAGAATGATCCCCCACAAGACATTAATTCAGAAATAATCGATGGTCTTGCAATACATATTTCTCCCTTAACATTCTCCTAAATGGACTTTAATACATTTGAGCCAGAAGGGAAAGCAGGCCTTTTAAGAAAGCTTGTGATATTTTTGTCTTGTGCCAAAGCCTTCTGAATTTTTAGCTTTTCCAACTCCTTGAAGTTTAATTCCACACTTGTGCTTTGATATAATAAAAGCTTCTCATTCCTTTCCAAGGATGCTCAGAGCTTTAACAGTACACTAAGCAAGACCAACCTACAGATTTTACCTTCCCCCAGTCCTTCTCACCCCCTCTCTCAATTCCCATTTAAGGAGAGAGAACGTTCTCCTATCTGAATCCATACCTAGTAGTTTGGCAGACACGAACATCACCGAAAAGAAGGAAAGAAAAAAGCAGGGAGAGAAAAAAAAATCACCTCCCCATTTTTATTTCAGCCTTGAAAACTTCTGCTCCAATCCTTTCTAACAGACACCTATTTTGTGCTACCATCCTCCAATAAAGTTAGTATCTGGGAAAATTTTTCTAGCAGTTTTTTCTCTAAAGTAAAGGATTCAAATCCTTGCTGCCAGTTAGTTTTGACATCCACAAATATACGAAGCATGCACAGACACAGAGCCCAGTTGCAACTCCCTCACCAAAAATATGTTTAAGTGTCAAATCAGAATCACAGAACCATAGATCGTTCACTAACAGCAACATCAGCAGTGAAAGAGATCTGGGTGACATTTAATGGATTCCCTTTCTCACAGTTTCAAAATTAAAATTAATGCCTGAAGATGACCTAGGAATAAAGTTAAGCAAAGTAAAAAAAGTAACTTCTGAAAACTTAGTCCATGCCAAATCAACAACATGAGTTTGGACAGAGCTACAGCCACTAGATCAAGTCATCAAAAGGGAGAATTTAGATGCTGGGCACTGAAAGAAGTCTCTAAGTGTTCATCAAGTGCTAATCTCCACCATGAAAAGAGCCTACAGACTTACAGATTCTCCGTGCTTATTGATTTTCTCACCAGGGATGCATAATGGAAGAATGATACTGGTCTCGTGGAGTATTATCCACCCTTACTTAGCTGCCTTCAGCAACCACAGGCTCAGCTTGGATGCAGACACTCAGATTCTCAGATTTCTCTGCTAACACAAATTCTGCAGCAAGAGCTTGAAGGGAGTGGAAGGACCATGCTCTGATGTTTACTGTGTGAACAAATACAGAAATCCCCACTGCTGCTCAGCAGGAGAGCTCCTTCCCACTGGGCTATAGGTTTATTCCAACAGGATGGTATGGTATTTCCTCTATGGTTTGTCTGCCAGGAAAGTAATTTCCTATTTTTGTCCTGTTATGAGCTAGTAGAAGCTGGCATTGATGGAGGCTGGGAAGAATGAGAGGTTGGTTTGCTAGTGGTTTAACCAAACATGTGTTTACAATTACCCCATTCATCCCTGTCTGTGCAAAACAGTCTTTTTTGGAACGTCCCCATGGTCCTTGGATTTGGCCTCCAAAAACGCTGAAACAGACTTGCTAAGAAATACATTGACTATTACAGCTAAAGCAACAAAACTGTCCAATGGTTAATATTGCAACCATTAATGCAATTGTTAGGCATTAAGATAAACAGAGCTGCTCAACTTGTTGCTGTTGGCCTAAGGATGATAGCTCAACAGCAGGAGGGTAAGATAATGGGAAAAGTTCTTGCAGTCTTCCCCTGCAGTCCAACAAAAGAATACAACAGAAACAGGGCACCGTGTTTCTTTTTGAAATATTCTACAGCATCTGCCCACAAGAGAATGCAGAAATGGTCACGGTATTCCCAGGAAGTTTGTCTAAGGCACTCATCACCTCTGCATCCAAGCACCATGACTACCACCATTGTCCCAAAGCTCTTTTCAGAAATACACAGCATAATATAGTCAAGACTTTCAACCCTCCTCACCCTCTCCTCAGTTCTCACTTTAGGGAAGAATAAACAGAATCTGTTCCATCGTGGAAATTTCTCACTGCTGATCCCTTCTCCAAGAAGAGGCCAAACCATTCTAGCAAATATGCCTTATCCCATAGTACCTGCAAGAGCACAATCTCAAAGACAGCAGTCTTGAAAGCTGCAGAGCTCCAAAAGAGAAACATTTCACCTCTTGCAGTATCAATGAGGTAGACTTTCATGCCATGTGCCTAGATTATTCCAGACCTAGTTCGGCAACCTACAAGCTTGATATAACCTGTAATTTTACTTCATACCGTATGTCAGAACTACGTATTTTCCTCTACCATTTTACTCACTCCAAAGTTATCATTTGATACCGAGGGATATAATGACTTACCAAAGGTTTCTGAAAGGATTCAGGAAGAAGAAGGTCCCTCCCACTAATTTACAGCAGTAGTTACATGTTGTATTATCCATGATATGGGAGAAGGTGTCCTACTCTGCTAAAAAGATCATCCACTTTAAAACAACTGATCTTCATGACAGCTTTTATTGTAACCATTCAGGAGTGGTAATCTGCATTTCCCATGGGTTAACTAATTGGGATGCAATTAGCAGGTTTCATTAAAAGCTCTCTTGACTTGTAAATGAGCATTAGTGTTGGGTTTTGAAGAACCCATCGTTATTCATCCTGACTGTATTTTTTGTCCAATCCACACCTGAGTCTCTGGTCAGTGCTACTACAGGTTGCTCGCCTGTAAAAACCCAAGCAGCAGCCATAAAGCTGCTGCCACCTTCTAAGGGAAAGTGACTCACTCAGTGCTCATAATCTCATATTTTTGTGAGTGACTCCTCACCATTAAACAGAATTCCCTGGTCTTTTCTTGTACAGACACCAGGAAAGACAGAACTGTTCACAAGGGCACTACTCTGAAGCAAGAGGATGAACTTGCAATGCCTTCAGTCCTGAGAGCCACGTCCATATGCTCTGTATGAACTGATCCATCTACAACTTATGAAAGATCCCAGGAAGGAGAAGAGAGATGGAAGTTTTCAGTCAATGGATACACATTAGTGTGAATGTGAACATCTCTTTATTAAAGAGTTTCAGGATACCTTGGCACTGATATTCAGTGCTCCTATGGACATTTGAAGTCCAAAAGCTGCTAGAAACCATAACCACCATTTTCAGATGAATGGACCTGTACGAAAAACGCAGTGTCTGTCTGTCTACACACGTACCTGCTGATAAGATGGTATCCAGGGAAATAAAGCGTGTAAGAAAAGGGAATGTTGAATATAACCAACCAAATCTTATAAAGTCAGGCTATTCTAGTTGTTTCATCACTGAAGATGCTAAGAGACTGTTTGTAGACAGGATGCCTCATACTGATCAACTCTTTTCTTTAATGATGCTCTCACAGTGGAATCTGGCTTTCTAGGATAGTGCTCTCCACATGCGTCCCAATGCGACAGAGGAGCCATACTGAGCAAAAGGGAGAACTGCTATCCAATTCAACAGATGGCATGAGAATAGCAAAGACCTGGCACAGGACTAGTTCAGAAGTGCACAGTTCAATATGTATAAAGAAAGAGAAGTCAGTGAGGTGGCATCTGTTTACTTTATAATATTATGTTTCAAAACAACCACTGGTTTGGGAGAAAAAGTAATGGGAATCAAGACTATTTTGCCACATCCAAGTTTAGATTGCAACATGCTCTCCTGACCAGCAGGCAGTGTAAAGATAGCAAACTTGTAAATAAAGCTCAGTGCTAATAAAGGGATTCCTTGGCAACCTCATTCCTTGTAATTCCTAAAAAAGATTGTGGGGTTTCAACTTTTTGGTAAAGGATCTTCCATTCCTAGATTTCCCTGGGTGAAGAGTTGCAACTGGTATATTTTGGCCGTGGCCAGGAGCAGGTCCAGTTTCCAAGAAAAACAATCCTAACTTCTTAGCCTGCTTTCCTACAGAAGGAGGCTTATGCAATCACACTGTAGCCAAGCCAGTTGGCAAGCTGCATGCAAGCCTGACAGAGGCAGAGGTCTCAGGAGTTATCTTCCTTGTTTATGAAAACACTGGGCCAGGTGGGCACACTTAAGAAACACTGCACTGTGAACTGGCATCAATACTCTCATAGCTGAGACAAATCCATAGAAAAACAGGCTTCCTTAGTCTTAGTTTGGACAGAAATGTTAGCACAAAGTGAAGAGAAGCTTCTCCCCTGACCCCATTAATAAAGTCCACTCAGAGATTTAGAATAAAAAGGTCAGTAGAAAATAGTAAGGGGTTTCACCACAGCATTTGCTGCAGCCAATGAAATTTTTAATTGAGCAAATACTTATACGCATCCTAAAAATGCTTATTACTGGACATCAAAAGGCATCCCTCCACCTATTTCCCCACCCCACATTTCAGTGGTCTGAAGAAGCATTGAGTGTGAGTGCATTTCACACACAAGCATAAACACACACTTCCTAAGACAGAGCTGAGCTGGTCTAAGCAGAAGTTATACCTAGAAATCTGGCCTCGTTTAGCACCATCACCTCCATAACCACATGCAGAGAGGCACAGCAAAAGGGAGCAACAGTAGGGTCCCACCCAGAGTGACACCACCCAGGAGCCCCTCGGCTTGCCTGCGGCCAGTGCTGTGTGCGCCCAGGGAAGCTGACGGTGCCTCATAGTCTAGAGGGACATCTGCTCCTTCGGGGCTGTCAGAAAACAAATTCCCAGCGCAACACTCCGGTGCTGCTGGCAGAAGCAGTGCATGACCCAGCTATGCCTCTCCTCTGCCAGCTGGGAACTCCCTGCCTCGGAAGGACACCTTTGCCAGAAAGATGCAGATAATTTTTGCCCATTTAGATCCCAAGCACAGATGAAAACATGACCAAAGATTTCTAAAAAACCTTCGTAATGATTCTTGCTGGAATCATTTAAGCACTCGCAAGACAGAGGGCTGCAAACACTTGTTTTATTCACAGAGTGCACACTATACACTTCAGCAGAACTGAGATGCAGAAAACCATTTTGCATTTAGGCAGAGCTTTTGGGCTATGCATTAAAAACACAGGAACACACTACTGAAATCCAGGTGTGGCTGTATGTGAGGATAACAGCCAACTCACACAGTGCTAAGAGAAGGGATAGTTTGATTAACAAAACCAAGGAAAACCATGGAAGTACCACAAGATCTTTAATATGTAGCCAGGGCAAACAAGACCTACTTTAAGAACAAATAATGTCCAAGTGAAGAAAATAAATCAGACCATAACATGGTATAATGAGCACCAGAGGCAAGCGTCAGGGTCTGCTGCTCTGTCGGTTTACTGTTTGCAGGAAAGCTACCAAAGAGTACTCTTCAGGCTCTGCTGTTTGCTCTATACTCTGCTGAATCTTAAAAGAGTCTGGTGCTAGAGAAAGAAAACCCAAGCAGCTCTGATATTAACGTATACCTGTATAAAGGTAGCCAGAGGAATACAGCCCTCCTTCTTATGCTGCTCTGAGAGGTTAAGCCCTGGAGGAAGACTAACAGCATGGGAAGAGCATCCTGCTTACCTCCTGCACCCTGCCTCAGCCCAAAAAGCATCACGAAGCACAGCAAGAGCTCTCATCTAAAGTTTCAAGCATATTTCCCCTTTTCCAAGCAGGTTTTCTAATCTCCATGTGTTTGTGGTGCTTTTTTTTTTAACCTGTCCTCATAACTCACTCCTTTTAATCCTAGGATTAGCCTTGTTGCCCTTCTCTGTATCTTTTCTAGAGCTGTAAGTACAACTACTAGCCTTAGAACGCAGGAATAGATGGAGCTGGAGTGTTAATGCATCCTTGCTACACATCCCACAACATCCCCATTAAAACACATAAGCACCTTTAAGAGGCAAAACAATTTCAGCTGCCCCTTAGAAGCATAACTGAAGGTGGCAGATGCCCACATCCCTTCTATCCTGCCCCCTCCTGCTTTGCCCCAACCCCAAATTCATTCCGCCTTGGTGAAGAGAAAAGCAAACCACATTCTTTGAGTCTGTTTTAGAAAACCTGATCAATGCTGCTTTGACATACCAGCAACACATGTTCCCATTTCAACAAATGGGAGCATTTCAGGCAGACCACCACTTCAGATGGAGTGGGGCTCCTGGCTGCTGAATCAGCACTTTCCATCCTGCTGGCAATACAGAGTTATGCGACGCTTCAAAGGAAAGCAGGGGAAAGGGGTGGGAGGGGGCGCTGGCACTTGAGCAACAGAAGCGGGCAAGAGGATTGTGCAGGAGTTCATCTGCCAAACCAATTAACTGCAAACTGTTCTTATAAAGATGCCACAGTTTCAGCCCCGGCTTGCAGTACCGCGGTTATACAATGAGAGCCATGCGTGCCCGCCTCTCCCCGGCGGGGAGCTGGGGCAGGAGAAGCTCCGCACTGCCCCCCAGGGAGGGTCTCCCGGGCTAGCGAGGGGCAGGCGGCACGGCCGGGGGCTCGGCAGGGCCGCTCTCCGGCGGGCACACGGCCGGCTGCCGCCGCATCCCC
>WBNO01017847.1:9877-166032 GCA_013400575.1 Peucedramus taeniatus | reverse complement strand
CCTGTGTTGCTGATGGCAGATCGTGGGGCTGTGGCGGGTCTCCTGCCCTCTAACAAAAGCTCACCCGCAGGTAGCACCGGCGCGTGCTTTTCTTGGGAAGGGCTGGTTTTTTCTTTAAAATAAAGCCAGCCGAGCATCTGCACGCGCGAGCCATTTGTGCTTGGACTTTTTCTTTAACATCATCGGTCCTGTTCTCACATTTTTCCCCGCAAAACTGCGCAGGGCAAGTGCCCTAGCTCCCCTTTCTGAGCTCCAGACAGCACGGAGCAGGCTCCCGGTGTGTGCCGGCAGTACGGTGGGCTCTTCAGAGCTCCTCCGTACTGCAAAGCGCCCTGCTCTCCCGGGATCCTCAGGCTGCCACTAGCACTCCTACAGACTGCTGCTGCGAACTTCTGTGCACTGGGACCTTTGCTATTCCACCACGGTAGCTCCGAGCCATCCGATTTGCAAGTAGCTTGCAAGTAACTCGGACTGTGGAAAAGCTCCTTTAAGGGAAGCAAAGATGCGCGCTTCCCTAAGAGCTACTGTTTTAAAACGTATTGACTTCCAACACGAGCCGTCACACTCTGTGAGGAGAGGAATATTTACTTCACTAGACGCAAAAACGCCTCTCATAAGAAAGTGGTCAGCCCTATAAAAGGAAATCGAGCCCAAGGAGAAGTGGGAGAAATCTCTGGGCTTTTCTTCCTAGACAGATGCATGTACACTAATGGGAGTATTGTGGCTGAGCGCCCGAGCTGAACATATTTTGAAATGCAACATGATACCTTCTTTGCTCTTGCTCTTTCTTCCTCCGTGGCTCTTCTTTACTGTATTTAAAGGAATGCTTTTCTTATCAGCCGGCCCCTCCGGTCACCCTGTTTCCAGCCATGCTCTGGTCTCGCTCTGTTCTCACCACTCGCTCTCCCTGTTCAAGTCCTCAAATAATCTCTCCAGTTTCCTTGAGTGTGTCACCTCAGCCTCTTGGACACACGTGCCGCTCTGCTGCCTGCTCGCTGCTCACCCTGCTCATGCCACCAGCCCCCCGGCCCCTCCTCGGCGCCGCGCTCCCTCGGCCATCTCCACTTGATGCAGTGCTGAGCATTGCTCTTCAGTCTGTCAGCACCACTGCTGCCCGTCCTGTCCTGTCCTGTCCTGTCCTGTCCTGTCCTGTCCTGCCCTGTCCTGACCCAGTCCATCGGGACCTTGTTCTGTGGGCTGCCACTTCTCAGCCCCGTTCAGCCTTCTCTTCCCACCGCCGGGCTGGTTTGTCCTGCCTTCCTGTGAGCCACTATTCACCCTGATCTTACGTTTTGTGGGTCCAGCCTCAGAGCACTGGTGCCTCACCAAAGGAGAAGCTGTCTCCTGTCCAGGTTACTATTTAGTGAAAAGGTGAATGCAGGTGGTATCAGATTCTGCCTGAGATTACTCCAGAGGCAAGAAGGCACCTACTCACAGTAGGTTGGCATCACAGTCCCACATGCTTACATAAGAAACTTTCTGCACACGTAGATCCAGCCCAGAATGGAAGGGAACTCCAAAGATCACCTGGGCCAACTTTCTATGGAAAAGGGATGACATTGTCACCCTGTCTGATCGCATCTTGAAAGCCTCCAGTTGTGGGGACTCCACCCCACCCCTGGGGATGATTTTCCTGTGGATGATTGTTCTAACTGTAAGGTTTTTTTTCAGTGAATCAAAATCAAGGTGAAACCTCTCCTCATGCAACTTGTACCTGTTGCCGCTTGTCTGCTCCCTGTGCCTCCCAGTGAAGAGAAAATCTCCATCTTTTTTGCAGCCGTGCATGTACCTGTAGGATTTGACCAGGGTTTGTGCAATAGCTGTCCAGTTCTTGCTGCTTTCGCAGAACCTGCTGCTGTGGGCATGGCCAAGGACTTCAACACATGCCTCTTCTACACGCTGTTTAATGCTATTTGCCCCCAGCACATTCCTTAGCTGCGCAATGCAACAGTTATACTTTGTCATCTGTAGTATTTCCACCCTAGAATATCAATTTACAGCCCTGCGTTACAGCGTGTCCTCAAAAAGCGAGAAGTGAAAGGAGAGAAGTTATATAACTGGTCTGGTGCTGCAGAGCCAGCCAGCCACCAGCAGGATTGCATTGCAGGGATTCCCGCCTTCTAAAACATCCCCTTCTTCCCCAAAAGTCCTGCTACCTCAACCTCTAGGGCATTTTGCATGCTCCATCTCGAAACCAGACCACCTTCATGGCCATGATGCTCTGCATCTGCCACTGAAGGGAAACTGGAGGGATAAAGCTCAGGTATTTTTGAAGCATCATGCAGGCAGCCACCTGGCTGCCTTCCAGTATGCTCTTCCTTTGAGTGTGCTCACTGTTTCTCATATATAAGACTGCTGATCCATCAGTTAATCATATTAAGTACCTAAAATTAACTTTTAAATTATTAATGCATGAGAACATATCCGTTTGCCATGTACATTATTTTAAAGGATTACAGTGTGTACACTGAGTGCCATTAACATTACATTTTGAAGACAGTAAATTGACTTGTATGGAAATCAGAAGAGTTGATGGATTCCTCTAAAGATGCCTTTGACAATGATAAAATGTTCCATTGCATTATTTTTAAGCATGCCTCTGTACTTAAATTTCTTTCTAATGCATACAAAAATAAGCGACTACTCAATTCCTATTAGTATAATATTTTTCATTTTGTGGTAAGTTAAAAAAATAGATATACATGAATATTGAAAATACTCATCTGAGAAATAAAAACACTAGGAAAGACATGTTTAGTTTCCTAGACTACAGCTGTGTTGTTCAAGACAAAACTGTACTGTCATAAGATTGTTTATCCAAAATAGCACCACTAAAATGGTTAAGTGGAGAAGTAGCAATGCATCTTTTCAGTAGCAGTGAAGGACATGCTTATCTTTTCTCTTAGTTAGTGAATCTCTGGCAACACCCTACACAATGCTATATCATGAAAATAACAGCACAAAATGCTGATATTTTCTCTAAGAATAAAAGATTATCATTTTCTGCAAGAAAAAGCACACGAGAAATAATGTTGGCAATAACGTACTCTGACTATGTAAACATTATTCCTACTCAAGGACGGTCTAAAAAGTAAAGGCAAACAGCCTTGGCAAAAGCCTTGACGCCTTCAGGACTTTGTGCCCAGGAGAAGTTTGTCCCAGCTCCCTGTTTTCTTCTTCTTTCCGCAGTGGTTAAGGTTTGGGTTAGAGAAGACAGATTCCTCTGACCCATGATGGAAGAAGAAGATGGAAAAAGTAATGAGACTCCCTGGCTGTGCTCAAGGAAATCCAGGCCACTGGGAGAGAAGACGACAGGGCATGCAACCTAGCTGGAGAGGGTCTTGCTGCCCTACAGCTTCCAAGCTCAGAGCTTGTGGTGCAATTTGGCTTAGGATATCACTTTATTCTGTTTATTCTCTATCTCAAGATATCCAGAAATCCCAGGAAAAGCTCTTTTTACCATTTATTTTTACTTGCATTAACGCAAGTTTCTCATGTGTTAAGGGTTCAATACCAGGTCCAAAATATAGGCAGAATATAGGCATTCTCTCTCTAGCAATACATTTAAGACTCAATACCTGATAATAAATGGCTGTTGGAGTTCAAGTACTGTGGACTTGGTTTGCTTTCCGCGAAGATTTGAACTCTGCAGGGTGACTTTTCATTTTGGAACTCAGCCAAAGGACACTAAGCTCACAATTCAGTTAGTTCCAAGAGAGAAAAAGGTCATTTTCATGTTTTATTAAATAGACTAATGAAAACTGTCTAGTAGATACAAAGTTTTCTTTAGAAACATTATTATATTTCCTATATATACTGAGAACAGGCATAATTTTCTTTTCTATTACGTTGATTTAGGAAATGAAAATCCAATAGCAGAAGATCTGAAGAGGAGAGATCAGAATCTGGCCACTGCTTTCCCTCTCAAAGGAACTTTCATGAAAGCATAATATGAAAGTCAGCATTAAGCATGATCTTGAACTAGTAGAATGCACTGATAAAAGAATCCAGCTATCTAAAAAGAGTCAACTTGGTCATTATTGCCTGGTAGGTATATAAGCAAAAGTGCTGACCAACCTTTGAAATGATAATAAGTTTCTTTTGTCATGGACAAAGCTTTTCACCTTAAATAGACAGGAAGTCTTCTAACACAGTAGAAATTTAATAAAGCTTAATCTGGAACAAAACCAACTCAAAATTATTTCTGTTGCTTCTACTATAAATGAAGCAAATGCTTTAAATATTTTTAAAAGCTGTCCAGAAAAAAAAACAAGCCTTTTTAACATCAAGATGGAAGCACTCTCCTTCCTTTTTGTCTGCATCCTTCTTTTCCATTGTATTTAATCACTCAATATATGGTGGAGATTGTAAGCTGAAAGGAGAAATGTAAGCACTAAGGAAAACAACTAAACAAGTTTGCAAAAACACTCACTAAATATAGCTGTATGAGCTAAAGGATACAAATGGAATTTCAGTATTCACCAAAAGACTGAAAAGACTTAGATTTTCAAAACTTTATGCGTTTTCCACTAAGTATTTGCTCAGTTCTGGTTTTTAACTGATTCAGTCAGAACTTCATAAAATAGATTAGCTTTAGAAGTTTAGAGACTTCATCTTCTGCTCAGTTGTTATCAAGAGGATTTCTTAATATCAAATATCTATTATTTCTTAATAGAAAAGACTTTTTCTGTAGTCTATGTCTAAAGACTACAGAAAAAGAAAAGCTATGGCATGACCATAACTGAATAAACTCACTGTGTTCATAGACCACATTGTGGAGATCTACTCTTTGTTGCTAGGTAAGTTATATCTCTATTTTTTCAAAAGGCTGAATAGTCAGGGACATTTTGTAATTTGAGATGGAGTCCTAAGCTCTAGTGAGAGAGGTATGCTCTTCCTGGACTGTACAAAATAGAGCAGTTACACAAGGTGGTGTAGAGGAGAGGGGGATTTTAAGCAATACTGATCATTCAAACAGAAACTACATTAAAAAGACAGATACATTCAGCCCACCCTTCTACAAAAACACATCTGTTCCCACCGCTAGCTCCACAATTAACACACAGACTGATTCAACACTAAGAATTATAAATTGCTGTATTCTCTCAGTTCCAATGAAGTGATGAAGAAAATGGGCACTTTTGGACATTAAAGGTGTTAAGTGAAACGACACCTTAAAAGTGTTTACTTTCCCCAAATTAAAGTCAGCTGCTTTCCTGATGCATAATAAGTTTTCAACTAGGATGCCAAATAACACAAGAAGAAAAATTCAAAATTATACTGCAATAGAAGGAGTTTCAGTTCAAACTATACTTTATATTCTCATTTTTGACATGAGAAATCAGGATTTATTCAAAATGTAGTGCTCATTCACAGCTTTGCCACAGATAAGGAGAGAAGGCAACAAAAATTGTGACTCAGAATGAAATCCAGCCACACTGCAGTCAGTGGCAAAACTCTTAGACAGCTTAGTGTGACTGTGATTTTGTCTCAAGTATTTTCTTGGTTCCTGAGGGAGGGGCAATTAAAATAATAATAATAAAGACAAAGAGAAAATCTTTAATGCCATAACTTGCCTGCAGGCTGTAGCTTTTAGAGCATATTTTCACAACAGCTAAAGCTGGATCATCAGGCTAGTGCCATCTGAAAACCAGGAACATTTAAATGGTGTAAACAAAAAATAGATTACATAGAAGTAGGTATTACTAAGCTGAGAGAAAAGGCACAGCAATCCAGCTGTATTGGGCCCAAAACAAATCTTCCCTCAGTCAGTGTGCTGAGCTGTGTGCAGACCCCTGCAGCCTCTGAATTAAAATGCACCTCTGTCCAACACAGCCTTGCAGGGAGCCAGTGTGCCTTTGGTTGGCTTGCAGGGTATGGATGCAGAGCTGAGGTGCTTTTCAGATTGGTTTTCCCCACGTGCTGTAGGCACCACCACTCTCCATAGCAGCCAAGTCATGTCTCAAGCCATTCTCCAGAGCAGGTGATGTGGAGTTTTGAGACCATTCCCATCAGGTGACTTTAAATAAACAAAATGCAGATGTCTAATAGTCAATTCAAGTCTGAAATAGACTTTTTTGTATTTAAACTGCCATTTGCAAAGGAAGTAATATTTTGCTTTCTTGGTGCGAGAATTACCAAAAAATCCAAACCAATCCCAATGTACACTGCATTGTCATCTAAATTAATCCCTTGGCATACATTATAGTCTCTCACTAAATCTTCTTAGCCAATTAAGTCAAAACTTTCTCAGAAACTGGCTGGCAGAAAAAGATTCACTTGCTCCATCCATAGAAAGCAGTGGGCTAGCTGCTTAAACAGAGCATTGAAAACTTGTGATAAAATAGAGATTGTATCTGCAATGATTTAAAAGTATATTTTCTATAAGTCTTGTCTATTTATTCAACTACACTTAAGGAGTAAGAAGTCATTCTCTGGTTCAAATTATTTCCTTCTGTTTGGAAAAATAGTCATCCAAGGAGACTGATGGGACTTGCACTTCATACTGTCTGGCCAGAAGTAGGCATTTAGTGTATCTTTATTATAGAGAAGTCTTGGAGGATGACTTACATGATATACACAAAATGATGTACATCCTTTGACAAGAGAGCAGTCTTTCAACAGAAAGGACTGCCCTGTAGTTGCTATCCTGACAAAAAGATTTCTTGTGAGGTCATTCCAACCTTGATGATTCTATGGTTCCTCTCCTCTCAAAACTGTGATGGCTGTTCTTTATCACACATGGCTGTCAGATGTATGCAAATAGTCTGCATATATTCTTAGTGCAATCTGTAACTTTCTTGAGAAGCAAATTTTTGAGGATTCTTCATTTCACTATCAAAAAATGTAATTAAAATTGCAAAGGTAAAATTGCCCCTGTTTTCCTCTGGTGCTTTAGCAGACATGAAATAAAAAAAATAAGGCTGTGTTACAACACAGTAGCTCAGACATTCATCTTCAGCAGCACTCTACATCCACAGGCAGTGAAAAGTCTTAGGGAGTCTCACAGTAGCTACTACAGCAGCTGAGAGGAAATCCACTGGTGCTCCTCAAGAAGCTCTCACCACCTCTAGCTGGAAGTTTGGGAGAGGCAAGCTGGTCCCCCATTGCCTAAGGTTTAGCCATGAGTTATTCTGTTTTTCTAAACTTAGTCATGTAAAGGTGCACATCTATCTAATCTCATATGCTAATTGGAGCTCAAAATATTTAGTGAAAGTGAACAGAGAATGTCTTTGCAGAAAAGACTTTCAGAACAGTTACACCCACCAGGTAAGATCAGTTCTTTCTCTTTGACCAAGAGCCTTTTTAACACACACTAACTACTCTGTGAAGATTAAGACAAGCTGCTGCATGGCAAAAAGGCCTCAGTGGGACTGGGGCTCCAGCAGTGAGGCTCCCTTGAAGCAGCAATGTGGCTCCTCTGTGATCATGTGCCCACCTCAAGGGGGTGGGTTCTGTTCCAAACAGCCTTGTTCTAAGATGACAGATGATATTTCTGGTCTTACATTGATTGCTTTGTAGGTTCTCCCTCCTGCCCCCAAAGATTTGGTGATCCTCTTATCCTAATATTGTTTGGCAAGCATTTGAACAGACCTTTATTTCAGCCGTGCCTCAGGGATGAGATAATGCAGAAAATGCCATATTAAGAAACAACCAAACAAACTTCATTCTGTGAACCACAATGGAGTGATGATAGAGCTAGGATATTTACAGCAAATCAATGAATCTGTCTAATTACTATGCTCTAATTTAGATAATTTGCTTCTACAGTGGGAGGCAGACTACTGGTGGATTGTTCCTCCCTCTTTAAGACCTAGAGCTACATATGTCATATTGTGAAAATGAAATTGCCTTCATATTACTCACTAGGAAGAAATTGGAGTCAGGCCAGGAGCAGATGGCAGCTCAAAAGGCAATCCTCTTCCTCCTTGAGAAGTACTATTACTTTGTACTTCAGTAGCAGTATTGATCTGAGAAACTTGATGCCTTTTACAAACAATAATGAACACAATTTTATAGTGCCCTGATAGCAAAGTTAGTAGGATTTCTCTGCTTTAGCACATGGGAAAACTGATGCATGTCAGGTTTACAGCATTATCATGCTCACAATTTTCCAAGCTATTCTGTTCTCCATCCAAAGGAAAATCAGCATATCTAAAATCCCAGCATTCTGCCACAAGTGTGGCACTCAAACATCAAGCACATGAAATTAAGGGATGCTAGTTAGATGCAGAGACAAAGCCATTGGCAAAAAAGAGAATTTCCCAAGCCCCACAAGAAAGTAGCTCCATCAGGACCCAGAGCACCTCCAGTCCTGGGCTGTGCTTTGTAGGCTCTCCCTGTGAGCCCAGGGGGAGTGTCCAGCTGCTCTTGAAACAACTTGCCCGCAGAAACCACTTCTTGGACAAGTTAAGCACTTGTTTAAAGTGGAACTGAATTTCTGGACATGAATACCTGCTAGGCGTTATACCTTGCAGCACAAAGTATATATGGATCCAGGGAACCTGCTGAGATGGTGAAACTCTCCATAAATAGGCATCAGTATGTTTCCCTAGTCAGGCCTGAGCAAATCTGAGTAATGAAAGAGGAATTTTTAAAATGGAAGAAGCAGAAAGATTTTCCTACTTCTTGCACTGATATAGTAACCAATACAGTCATGATATTGAAATATGAAGAATTTTAGCCCAAATGTTGGAGTACAATATTAATAAGTCAATTTGAGAGTAGGAGAAAGCTTGCTTACTTCCCAGACCTTATTCTAATATGCAGTGAGGTCAAAAACAAAACCCTCAAGCATGAATAACATTGGGCACACAGCAAACAACTTTGCTATAAATTACAGTGCATATCCCCAACAGCAGATCTTTACTGGGTCTAAACCCTCTACAGAAGTGAAGATAGGAAGACATGTAGGAGCCAAACATTATCTTCAGGTGTAGGTTGAACATGTGTGGAATACATGTCATGGTTTGCAAAGTTTGCGGTAACACTTAGGTAGATGTGAAACTTTGGCATGATTTGAAGTGGGGTTTCTCCTCTTAAGGATTATACTTCATGCTTACAGAAGGGTGATTTCACATGTGTTTTCAAAAGTGGACTCTTTCATTACAGAAATACTTGATGATCTTCACTGTGCAAGTTAGAGAAGGAGAAAAAGAAAGCTGAATCAATGGCAAACTACATAGAAGACAAAAAAAGCAAGTTTCTGAAGAGTGAAATTCTATTTTCCTACTAGCAATTCAGAAAATTAGTTTTGCAAAGAGAAAACTACTTCTATAAAAAGGTATTTTGCTTTACAGATTTCAATAAATGCATTACTCTGTGTGTATTTTGGTGCTGACACTCACACCCTGTCAGGCTACTTTTCAAGAAAGTAGGCTGCATTATAAACTAGGATCTAGTTCTGATCCCACTGAGGTCAAAGTGCAAGTTGGAGTCAGGCTTGATTTCTTCATTTCTAAGCTCTACAGCACATGCTGTATAGTTAAAAGTCTTTTTTTCTTTTGATTGTTAACACACTAATATTTTAATTTTTCTTTGTTTCCAGGAAACTGAAGTGAGGTATGTGGAGGTTTTTTTTTTTTTTTGTCTTCTCATCTTCCCATACATTGAGGCAGTGAGGTAGGGCACCTTTTTATTGTCATGTGTGGACAGACCAAATGATAAGAAACAGCAAGAAATAGAAGTATTTCTCCAAGACAGTGAAACACTACCTGATGGTAAGTTTTCAGAAAGCAAGCAATAACTAACCCTAAGGTTCAGGTTGGACATTAGGAGGAATTTCTCTGTAGAAATGGTGAATAGACATCGGAAGGACCTGCCCAGGCAGGTGGTGGAGTCACTGCCTCTGGAGGTATTTAAGGAAAGACTGGATGAGGCATTTGGTGCCATGGTCTAGCTGACATTGTAATGTTAGGTCATAGGTTGGACTCGATGATCTCAGAGGTTTTTTCCAATTTAACTGATTCTGTGATTCTGTAAAATACCAGTACTGAATCTTGTGGTCAGATAGCCCTTATATCTGCAATGGAAAGCAGATATGAACCTTTCATTCAGGTGCACTGGGGAACATGGCCCTCATTATAGCAAAATGCAGGTGCCCAGTATCACACGAGAATTATACATTGCTGTATAATTTCATCCTCATGTCATGTGAATTCCTCCTGCCTAGCTGAGCATGAATATCTCTGGGAAACACCAGTGCCTGTATCATATGATAGGACAGAGACCAAAGGGCATGCAAGAAAGGGAGCAAGAGACAGAAGACTGTACTCTGGATACAAAAGGTAAAAAGACTTGATGGGGGCAATATGTTATGGAATTTGTATCCATGCTCTAGAGATTGATTAAAAGAAAAATATTTTTAACTCATAATGTGTCACAGCAATGCAAGGATCACATTTAAAGAGAAGTCTGCTGGTACAGAACAGAGCTGATGTGGCACTGGAAGGCACAGTTAAATCCATGCTGTGACAGACATGGGACTCTTTTCATTTAGCAGATAGCATTCAATTCACATACAGACATCCTTCCAGCCTACGTTATATGCTGCATCAGCATATTCAGAGTTATTTACACCAAGGAAATAAGTAAATTGTTTTCTATGAATAGCAAAAATCCCACTCTCCCTTTCTCCTTGGGAAATACAGAAGTCAGTAAAGGTAAGCCCACATTGTAAATCCCATTATTTGTATTACAAGAGTTCCCAGGAACTCTGGTTGCATGACAGAAAGTCATTGCACTGGTCTAACATTGGAAAAAAATTAATTAGCTTATAGAGCTATTACTATGTTGATCTCCATTTTACTAGGTGCACCCCATCGTAGAATACCCCATAATTGAACTTGTCCTTGAATACAACCATAGGAAGTCAAGGTGTTCTCAATTTCTCTGACAGGGGGGTTTTGCAACAGCCACAGCAACCCAGCTTCACGCTCACAGTGTGAACACTAGAGTTTGCACTGCACAGAACCTTGACTGCATGATGACACTGGCATTGCTGTATCTGTCCAATCTGTCCCTGCTGTGTATCAGTCCTAAGGACTACTGATAACAACAGGACTGGCTGGGACAGCTTGGGTAAGCAGGCCACTAATTGCAGGTAGTCATGGCAGGCAAAGACTCTGAATCCTTGAGGACCTCTATCATCAAATTCGGTCTTAAGAAATTCTCCTACTTGGCATACAATCCCTTTCATGAGCTTGTGAAGCTAAATGATAAAGAAATTTAAGTTACTTCTCTTAGCTCAATTCCTCCCAATTAGAAAACTATATCAGAAATGCATTCCTCAGGTAGTCTGCAACCATCTTCTAATTTCCAGCCTAAATATATTCTCAGCCAATCTTATTTACTTCCTGACACCATTTGTCTGTCTGGTCTATTTGTGACTCAGCCCTTATTTATGACTCACCGGTGTGAAAGATAAGATTTGTGGCTTAGTGAGTGGCCTAATTGCCCAAGCAATGATTATATTAGAAATACTCTAAGGGAACATGTAAGTGCCCTTCTTAAAATCCAGTTAATGAAATGTATTTACATCCAAACAGCCATAAATAAAAATTTTAAGATGTATTTGATCTGTAATTTTCTGGATAAATATTTATGCTGTGTTTGCTAATCACCACAGCAATTTTCATCCTGATCCTCTTGTTCAACATGTGTACAAAGAAAAAGGCAAGGTGGTGTGGATTATATGATGATGCTACCTTTCTCTGTTTCATTAGCCTCCAGCTGCAGGAGTGACCAGCTTTCATGATGTCTGTGCTAGGCTGCGGTTCACGCGAGCTTGGTGGAGTCAATGGTATGTGGATGATGGCAGAACAGCTGGAACAAATGGCAAAAGTTATCTTGGTCACCCATCTGAGGGAGCACGTTCTGGCTTCGGTTCATCAGCTCTGTCCCAGGAAGATCTGGCTGGAATTTCAGCTGCTTATGGATGTTGGGATAACAGCAGTGGACAGCAACAGTTTTCAAAATGTGCTTAGATCTCAGTTCTGAAACACACTAATCATGACCGGATTAAAGATTTTGCAAGAGCAAAATTAAAAGTTCATATAGGCTGCTTGGAGAAGGCCCAGGAGCAGTTATCCATTACTAGTAATTGTTCATTTTATTATTCTTGCAGTACAATCTAGAGACTTCAGTGACAGATGATCTTCATTGTCCTCAGCACCGTGAAACGCCAGAACAAATGGTCAATTTTTTTCCACATTCGGTGGAGAATTAGCAAACATTTTCTTGGAAGACATTATTCTTTTCTGATGGCAGTCTATCAAATCCCAGTTCCAGCTCTACTATCCACCATCTATTCCGTGAGTGTTATTATGGACTCCATCCTCAGGTAGCAACAGATCAAGCGCAGTGCTGTGACAGTCACCCAAACCGTGCTGATTTATGCTGGCTGTGTCACTTCAGCGAGGACAATGACATTACACCGACTGACACCAGCACAGGACCTGGCCCTCGGACGCTGTCAATGCCATTTAGTACCACTTCTCTTTCCGCTTCTTACTCAGTGCAGGGAGATCATTCTGCCTGACTGCAACCAGGAGCCGGGCACAACTCAGCTCCCTTCCTGCACCCAGCCTTCCCAGCTCATTAGATCCCAGAGGAACAGGGGGTGTGGGAGGGGAGAAGATCCGGCCCTTTAGAGGTGGTTCCATTTATAAATATTGACTTTAATGCTAATTTCATGTAGTTGCTTGTAAAAGTCTCTTAGGCTGAAGCAGAAGGCACACTGCAGATGGCAAGGATATTTTTCACAGTTTTTATGGTGGATAACAATATACTTGACATTTTGCTCATTAAATGTGAGCCCTGGTATGTGAGTAAACATGCTAGGCATCTGTGCTCTAAAATTACCAGTGTGAAAAGCAACAACTCAAATGTTTCAGTCAATAAATGTACAGCACAGAAGCAACATTCAGCAACTTTCTGAATGCTGTGTGCAAGGCGAGGACTGAGTTTGCAGTATTACATGGAACACTCTAGAACCAACAAGGAAGAAATAACATATTGCTTTACAGTCCATATTTTTGAGGGAGAGGATTACATCCAAAAATCTCTAAAGTCAATGTAAACACGTGGTAGACCATACCCATCAATTTGTGTTTCTAGGGGAAATAACATGTGCCTCGTCGAGCCGCAAAACTACATCGGAAAGAAAGGAATGGAGCCAGAATGAGCTGAAAAGGTGGAAGAGATGGTCTGTGGAGGAAAAGGCAGTTTGCTGTCACGAAGAACAGTACACTGGGACAAGAAGGGGCAGAAGGACAGATGTGTGGTGCAGCGTGAGTGGTTGTGATGAGTGACCAGCCATGAGGAGATCAAACAGAACAGGTGCCACAGAACTACCACAGGCACTTTTCTGCTGCCCATCTTTGGGTTTGCACACATTCTTAAAGAAATGAACAAGAGAAAAGATGAAAACTCAGGTGGACAGAAAAGCTCAAAGGGCAAGACAGGTATAGGATAATAATCTAGTATACATGCTTTCTGCTTATATTTTCAACATTTTGGAGATACTATCTTGAGACAGCTGCAATTCTGAGTGAACCAAAACTCACCTGAGGAAAACAAAATTTAGCTTAGGACATCTTGGGATGTTCACAACTCCAGAGTCTTCCAGAAACTAATACCATGCAGGCAACTACAGCAAAGTTAAAATTTAAAAATAAAGGATAGATAGATCGAAGTAAGCAGAACACTGGTGTCTCGTAGTTTTACTCATGAATTTAGCATGTGTTTTGGCATATTGATTTTTGAGAAGGCAAACAATTTGTTACTTAAATCTGTATGATGGGAATGGGTATGAAGAAAGTGAGACTTGCCATATGAAGATTTATTTAAAAAAAGATTAGGAGGATTAAGATAATGCTGACTTCTTCATTATTCACCATCTCTCACAGCAGTGTTGGCCTATAAACATGTTTTTTTATTCACAATATAAACAGATGTTGTGTTCCTTTTCTCACTCCTTCATCTTCCCTCATATCTCCCAGTTAAATCTACCTTCATCCCAATGTTAAATTCCTGTTTTCTTTGGCAGCTACTGTTCAAGTCATGTCTCATTTCTCCCTCCAAATAAAACTCCTTGAAACTTTTGTTACCTGCAGGGAGTCAGTTTTTTGGTATATCACATCCAAATGTTAGAGACACTATTAAAAATGAAAGATTTTAAAATCAACTTGAAATGGGAACTCTGATATGAACTCGGCCACACTACTCCTTACTGCAGTAGAGGGTTCTGTCAACCAAAGCAGTGGATAAAACTCCTATTAATGTAAGTGCAAATGAGGTTAGATCTGTAATTGACTGAACTAAAAGAGATTGGATGGATTTTACTCAAAAAGAAGGTGAGTATTCTAAACCTTTCACCTTTAGAAATCTAGCCACCCAGTCTAAGAATCCTCTTGCTGAAACTGCATTCCTGCACTTCTTTTTCCAATCGTTACAGGCAATCTAAACTTGAATGAACTTGAACTTGAACTTGACCTTTTGAACTTGAATTCAAAACTTGAATGAAAACAAAAAGTAACAACCAAATTCTGAATTTGTGACAGAAGAGTTTAAGTAAGTAAGTGGCAGTCTCACACACCACACTTCGCAAAATCAGAATTACTCAAATCCCAGAATGGGGTAAGTTAATTTGCGTAACAAACTGTACATTGGGACATCGTCCTGGTATCTGAGAGTTTATCCCTAAAACATCTTCATCTCTTTTCTTAAGTACTTCATTCTCAAAGGTAAGCCCCAATTCTTTTATATACAACATCAAAGCTAAGAGGGTTAACTGTAGTTAAAAAGTGTCCAGAAGTTACTGTGACAGCTAGGTATATAATTTATAGCGGAGAAATTAAATATGCAGGAAGATCCATCTGGTCAGATTATTTCTGAAGGTTTTTATATCAGATCTGATGGAGCAATGGCCACCATACCAGATTAGTGATCTGTATAGATGTCTACATCAAGGAGTGTAAAGTCCTAGAACCTGATACCACCTTCTTGAAAGGGGTGTGTGACAAATAGTAATAAATAGGAAAAAAAAGGATGAGGGGTGCAAATATGTAAAATTGAGATGTTAAATGAAACAGCCCTCAACACTGAACTAAAACCCACTAATTAAACACATTAAGTCAGGCATACATTTTTCTTAGGAGGAATTATGGTATTTTCTGATGTTTCTTCATGAAGCAGTGTGAATTTGCAAGTAGTGTGAAGTGAATCTCTGAAGATCCTACTGAAATCAATCACACTGAAAGAAAATAGTTTTTCTTTCTGTCCTCCTTTTCTTCAGGACATATCAGGTAGGTCCTGAAGAAATCCTAAATCCTAACTCTCATAGTTCAGTTATCACACAATTTTGAACTGGGACTAACATGTCTTCTGTTTTGTGTTAGATATCCAGTTCAGGCAGCTGAAGCAAGAGTATTTGGGATATAGAAGAAACACATAATTGGTCCCCTATTTGTAAATACACTACTGCTGTTTCACTGAGGAATCCCTGCTCTTGCAATAGCTCTGGAAAGCAGGAGGTGTTTGGCAAGGTAGGGTTTGATGTGAGGAAGGGTGACAGAATCTAGAATTTGCATATGCTGTTACATATTCCTAGAAATGCTTATAATCAGTTTGTTGTGATGATTGATCTGTGCCACTGCTAAATGCTCTCAGGCCTTAAGTCCTTATTCAGCAGGGAATTAGTAAGATCCCATGTTCAATATTAAAATACTCATTAGCTGACACCAGGGCACTCAGAGCATGAGATGTTTATTCTAGACAGATAGCAGTGAGATGTTTCCAATAATTCCTGACAAAGAAACTTGACATCATGATATAGATTCTATAATTTAGAAGAAACTGTGATTGGTAAGCTGTGGCATCTGTTCTGTATTTCTTAAAAAGAAATCCTAGATACTTGGCAGATCTGTGGAGGTTTTTCCAACTATCAGAAAATGGACATGTTACTAACCTGGCTTTCAAATCATAAATACTGCTCACATACCTAAGATCCTGAGAAGCCTCAACAGCAAAATGTCAGTATTGCAGTGTGGTGTGCTGTGACATAACAGCTTATCCAAATTGCCAATAAAGCATTTCTGTCTGAGAATTCAGCATCTTGCTCAAGTTGCCACATGTAATACCCCACCAAATCTCATCTGATATAGGACTGCCATTTACCAGCTTGCAACAAACCCATGGTAATGCAGATGCCCCCACAAGACAAAAGACACATGTTCTGGTCAGGATTTCTGGTGTTAGTTGCAATAATGCTGGAAGAAAGATAACGTGGCATCAGAAGTAAACAGTGCAGTCACTCAGGGGTTGGCATCCATTCCTGCACGTGGCATATATATGTTCTTTGTCCACACCAATACCACCCTTCTGAATTGCTAAGGGGAAAAGGTTGTCTCTGGAGTTTTGCCACACAAAACACATTCAGTGCTGGTTTTAAAAAATGCCTTCTCTTTCTCACTGCAGATACTTTCCCATGGCTGCAGTCAGGTGAGGAGTATCAGTACATGGTGAGCTCAGAGGATGTGAAGAAAGAATAACTGGTGTATCTCTGGCACTGGTGGGATATCCATAGACTCAGGTAGGTATAAAGACTAGATATGATTAAGCTACATGATTTTTTTTAGGTAAGTGCAGTCAGTATTCATCATGGCCATTCATTTTCCTCTACGTGGAGGGAAAATGTGTTCAGAATTCCTGGACAGAATATCTAGAATTACCAATTCCTTGGTAGCATTCAGTTTTGACAGAAAGTTGACCTAGCCCATTATTTTCTAAGTTCCCCAAGAGAGCAGTGCTGCAGGTCTGGTGGCACTCAGCACCTGACTACCTGGGCCTGTGAACATAACAGAGGTGGTACTGGGTCAGACCAAGGCCACCAGCACAGTGCCCTACCTGGAGGGATGGCCAATTCGTAAATGTTCCTGGGAGAGCATAGCAGCAGATCAAACACAATGTGGTATTTCCTTCAGTAGTTCCCTGTTCTTCATGTTTTGTGCCTCAGGGATTCCCTGCATGAGAGTTATCTTCTTTTAATTTAATGTATTTGTCAATCAGGTTTTGCACCCATACAATTTTTAAGTCTTCACAAAATGCTGTGATTAAACTGAGGAGCTGCTTATTATAAGTTGCATAATGTGGTATCTCTGTCTATTTTAAACCTATTGCCTGCTGTTCTTTTTTTATATCCTCTGATCACTATATCGTAAAAGAAATCAGGTATACTATTCCCTGTCCACCTGTCTTCTGCTTTGTTACTCATCTCTTGGAAAGAAAGTGGCCTTCATGGGATGGATGTGAGCTTTGTTATATCTCAGTCTCATTCAGGCCTTCCTGCACTGCTTGAAACATTTTGCACCAGGCTGCCTGTGATGAGAGGAACCTCTTATCTATCTGCACTTTTTCCTCACAGCTGCTTCTTAATTTCACATGCTGTGAAGAAGATAATCTTCCTAACGAGATGGAGCCAGAGCAAGCATCCTGGGAACAGAGAAGAGGATAGGAAGGAAGAAGAGAGCAAATTTCAGAAATCATGCCAGAAATGGGTAAATCTTAGCAAGAAATTCCTCTTAGGGGCTTTCTATATGGAAAAGGGAAGATGGAGGAAATGCAGCAAAACCCTGAGAAACTCAGAAACCCTGAGACCCACAGCTGTAGAAAGAGGCATTTCAAAAGCATCAGAGTTTATCAGGTCCTGACACAGACTCTGACTGCTGTTGTACTAAAGAGGGAGTCTGGAATAGGCATCCAGGGAAAACACCACAAGATCTGTGCCATGCAGAGAAACAGAGGACATCCAGGGATGAAAACAAGGGCAAGAGCATCCACATAGATTCACCTTGAGGTCTGCACTGTGCAAGGACTTAAGCATTAAAGAAGGATGTGGGTTAAGGCATATCTCTGGATGAATTTGCTGTCTTTATGGAAGTCACCATCACTCAGAGCAGAAAGGAGCCTTTCACTGCAGGATCTGCTGGGTCTACACTAACCCACCTCCATGCCAAAGCAAACATTATTCCTGCAGGCCCCTCCGTGCTACGTGAGGAGTACAGTTTCAAACCTCCCCTGCTCCAACCACTTAGGGCACTAAATGTGAAACTGCAGACCAGCTTCCCAGCTGGTTCAGACTGGCTCAGCTCCTTCAAAATCAGTGGAATTCCACTGCCACCATCTAATTGGGGTTTTGGCCCAATATTCAGCCTTCAGTTCTTTAAGAAGGCAAGTTGTGAATGTTTTTTAACCCATTGCAGATGTTCCTCTCTTTTGCCCTTCTTTTCTCCCCTCCTTCCCTGCTGCAGCCATCTCCCCCTGTCTCCTCAGCTACCAGAGCTCACATAGAGGGCATTGTTAGTTACAATTTACAGGGGGTGGAAAGCATTAAATCATGGGTTAGGAAAATAAAGTTCTTACCCTGCAGCGATCAGAGGCAAGCAATACTTCACCACCCAAACACGGCATGTGCAATGGTGCATTTTAACTGGATTCCAGGGCACAGAAATATTTGCAGCTCTCGATCCTAAATTATACTCACATCCAATATCTCGGATTTTCATATTACTCAAACATAAAACTGTCACCATGTACATTTGGGACTTAAATTATGTAGAGATGATATTTTATTGCATAGAATTTGTTTGCATCTCTGTGGAAACCTGGCAGCTATCCCACTGCTGAAGTCCAAAGGGGCAGTGACAATTTAGGAAAAAGCTGAGAAACAATCCAAGAAAACAAGCTACATATGTTTCATTATCTAATTGCTTTTTTTTTATTTTAATATTGGAGGGAAAAAATCGTGGAAGAAAGCATGATTAAATAAAACCTGACCTTGAGTAATTTGAACGATAGGCCAAGCAGCAGATAGTATATTTTCACAGGAATTGACCTTCACCCTGTTTAGGTTCCTGTTTGGGGCAGAGTTAACTCATGTACAGGATTGCATAAGCTACCTGTAAGTGGTAGCACTTCAGTCTGGGGGGAAAAAACTAGTTGTCACTCCTGTGCAGGCACAGATCAGGTAAAGACACATAGGTGTGATGCCCTGGGATTTTGGTATGCAGGAAAAGGGCTGCAGAAGTTTAGGACTTGACTGTGATTTCTCCTCCTATGCACTGCGGAAGTGTGTGCTCCTGTATGTGCAGTCACAATACCTCCTTAGCCCACTTGGTTTGGAAGGAGTGGTGCTGACACCAAGAGATAAGGTGAAAGGTGGTGGGAACAGGACCTTTCTGACAACTCCAGGTGGCACAGCAGCAATGAAAAGAAGATGTGATCTCAAACACCTTTCCCCTGGAATAAAGGAAGGGTAGGGAATAATGAATTGCAACCCCCAAATGTGACCTCACCTCCATGAGCAGCACAGCTATTTTCTTGCACATGGCAGATTCCAATTGGTGAAGATGTTCTCCAGCCATCCAGGGAGCAAGCCTGCTCTCTGTGCCTGGGAGATGTGTGCTGGGACCACGTGGCTTTCACTGCTATACTCTGTCTGAGCTGGCATATCCCGCCCAGTGTGAAATTTGGTGGGAAATGACTCTGCATGAAGGGTCTTGTGTTTTGCTTGTTGAGGTGTGTCTGTGTGTCTTAAACTCTGGGAGGGAGAAAAAGCATTAAATAATATTTTTTTTTAAAGGAAAATAATCAGGCATTTCATTATGACTGGACTTTGATAAAGTAAAAAAAACAAAAACCAGCAAATAAGAAAAATAATGTATTAACAGCTCTCAACAACATTTCCTCCAGAGCAATAGAAAATTTTGTTAGCTGATGTTAATTTTCATGCTTCTGTGGGAGAAGTGAAAAAGGCATGCTGAAAGTGATATTTTTGAGATAACACTAATAAAAATGCAGCATAAAAGTAGCACCTTAATTCTGTGTTCCTGCTGGAGAACACACTTTTTTGGCTCAGGTTTTTCCTGTCTCTGCACTGTGCGCACATAGTTATGACCAAATCTGCACTCTAAATGCTGATGCCAGCATGGCCAGCCTTTTATCAGGACCAGTTCATTTCCCAAACTACACTTCATGCAACCAAGTTACTCTAGCAGGTATCCAGTTTCTTTTTCTTGCCCTCACTTTTAGTTTTGGGTGGACCACAGATAAGGAACTGCCCCGATGGCATCCTCATAGGTCAAAAATGGAAAGGGTGCCAGGCAGACCAGATGTTGCAACCTTCTTGGAAATTTTATACGTGCTGATCTGGGGCACTCTGATTGAGGCATCCACTGGTCTTCCCTGGGAGAGGCTGTGTGAAATGAAAGCCCATCCCAGGCAACTTCTCTCCTATTCCCCCTCCTGTGCATTTGGGACAAGCCATTAAGACAGGGCACTGCCTGGCAGCTGTTGTCCATGTCTTGTGTGGTGCTTATCTCAGTCAGTTCCTATTTCTGCACAAGTTGTGTCTGGAAAATGGTAGGCAAGTATGGGAGACAGTCTTGGAGAAGACAGGGCAAAAATGCCTTGGGAGGACACCCTCATTTTACTTAGGGTGAGAAAGGAGAACAATCTCCCAAGACCCCCTGTGTCCTTATGCAAAAGGACTCCTGCCTGTCAGCTGTTGTTCATTCCTCAGTTCTAGTATGTTCTGTGTTCTTAGTTTCTCCATTGGTTCTCCCCAAAAGACCATTCCCTCCCTTCTCTACTATTGGTTCCACCTGCATCACTCCACTCCAGTTCCTCCCCTAGACCCTCTCCCCATTGCACTGCTTGTACCCTGACCCTCCTGCCTTCTCCCAGTGAGGCATCCAGGCCCTCCTCCGTCTTCACCTTTGCCTCTGGTTCCCTTCAGCAGAGGTTGTGTTCATGTTTGCTCCCAGCTGTTCCTCTTACCTTCTCCCTGCCTGGACCCTCGATCTGCCCTCCATAAACCCTGCTGGATTTACCATGCAAAGAGCCCTCTGGTCTCTTTGGTGAGGCTTCAATTTCACCATCCAGGCTCGGGTGTCTGCTGGGCTGGGGGAGTTGCCATCGCAGCCCGAAGTGGAGACGCTTGTGATGCTGCAGGCCCACGACAGCACCTGCCTGGGGGAGCTGTCAGTAGCCACCTGCAGGCAAGGAAGCACATCCTGGGCAGCTAGGGTGAAGATAGGAAGGTAGCTAGCTTTTGTCTCCAAAATGCAGGTGGAGTATTTTAAGCGTGTGCTTACCAAACCTGCTTCATACTCTCTGTATAAGTAGTTCTCTCCCAGGGCAACTGCAGGCATTTTTCCTCTTATGGGCCATAATTGGCCATAGTCTCCTCAGATGCCACCATTCTGAAGAACTCTTCCTCCTCCCACCAACTTCCCACTAACTTCCCACCCTTACATGCATTCGTGCTTAGCACGTCCTTGCTCCCCACAATTTCTATTTTGAGGATGGAAGTCTCCCTGCTCACCCTGCCCCACCCTCATCTCCATCTTCATGTTGGGGTTTTGAGGGACAAGAGGGTACCAGAGCTTCCCTCACTGTCTGCTGCAGCCTGTAAGACCAGCATTGGGTGCAGCAAATCCTCCTGCCCCTGGTACTAAGCTTCACCTTCTCCCTGGTGGAAAACCCTACTCTCACTGAAGAATGAGAGCGTTTCCATGTCTGCTGCTCTGCGCTTCCCTTGCTTCTCCCCAGAACTAGTGTAACTGTGGGGGAGGGAGGCACAGAAAAAGCAGTCCCTTCTACGCAGAGGATTTGCAGGCACTTCGTGCTTTTGTTACATAAAATTTTACTAGTGGATTTGCAAATATTGAGCACAGATATAGGTGGAGACACTCAGGAAGAAGAGCCCTATCCCAGGCATATGTCAGGGTAAGTGAGGAAGGGGGAAGGAATATATGTAATATATTACATATATTAGGAATATACTAAGCAACCTATGTTATCTTCCACTGATATTTGTATGTAGAGCACATATATTTGTGAAGCGTAAAACCCCTGTAAAGAAATGGTCTCAGAAAGAAGTCTCCAGATGCATATTTATTTTTCTAAAGAGAGTACATAGCTATAAAACTCTCCAGCCAATTTTTTATTATTATTTTGTTAGACTGCTTGAGCATTCCTTTGCAGAATGAGCTAATAAAGCTAGGAAAACTGATGACACTGGTGCTTGGACAGCTATCAGAGGAAAAGAATAAAGTATTAGTGTAGGGAGAGAACTGAAACATTTCCAGAACTCCATTAACAGAATGAGAAGTGTTTTCAGAGAAGATGAGCTTCTATAATAGGAAAGCTTTACTTATTTCCTCTGAGATTCTGCCAGTCCCATGGGAGAAAGAAAAGGCAGTAGTGGGGGTAGGAAGAGAAGAGCAGCAAATAGACAGGAATTGAGAGGATTACGTGGAGAAAAATACTTTGTCACTTTTTATGCAGGATAAAAAGGGTATCCTGTATGAGCATTAGAAGAGCTTTCTTTAAGTAGCACCTGCCATACAGTTTTCCTGCAGCTTTCCAGGGTTGGGACCAGATGGGAGAAAACAGTTTTCATCTTTTGAATCAGTGGTACACACTGAGCACGGAGGGATTACAGCACCAGCCTCCACACACCGACACTACAGTGCAAGCATAGCAGCAGGAAAGTGAAGCTGCAAAAAAAGTGCACCCACATCCACCCCCCCTAGACACACACCCAGAGAGGGGGCAGGATGGCAGAGGAAAAAGAAGTTAGAGGAGAAGTGTCCTTTTGTTCGCCTGAGCTGTAGGAGCAGGAACTGCTAGAAGCTAAAGTGACAGCAGCAATTAAAGACAAGAACAACCAACATCTGTTGATAAGATGTGCTGCTGCAAGTGAGATGTGTTTACAATAGGTGAAAGAGATTAGAAGAAAATTTCTACTCCTCTCCACTTATTCAATACGTTTGACAGCTCTCTTGATATTTTAACTTTACTCTTTAGCTAGTCAGTTCTCCTTGTTTGTGCAAGTCCTGCATGACAGTATGTAAAATGAAAAAAAAATAGAAAGACAGCAAAATCTGGTTGCAACCCCCTTTCCCCCAAAAAACTGATGGGTTGTCTGTCTCTTCTATTTGAAGAGAAAAGGGCTTTTAATTTCTAGTTGATGGCTTATATGTGAGAAAGTGGATCCATGGCAAAGAAAAACCTCTAACAAAAATAAAAGAACCATGGTGAGAGAGGTGGAAACAATTTGCTACAGTAATACAGAAATCATAATTTGCTGCGCAATCAAAGCCTGACATCCTAAGTGACTTTTTTCCAGCACTGGTTCCTGTAAGCTCTTTCAGTTTCCTTCACCACTTTCCTCTGACTTGGTTACCCAGGCTCATCAATGAGTTCATCAGACATGGCTAAATGCATGGCAGCCCTCTTTGCTGGGAGTTGGCACCTCATGTACATGGATGCAAGCCACCAGGAAAGCTACCACGGCAGCTTTGCAATCACCACTTCAATGAATGGGACAGGGGCAGGAAAGAAGTGAGATGCAGTCCAAATGCAATAACGAAGGGTAACAGCTTGACATTCAAAAAGCATTCAAATGTGCTGCAAAACAGCACAGGCTCCTGCAAACTCACAACAGAGAATCACTCTGCAGTCAACTGTGAGGGACTGGACATCCAATGGAGAATTCCTACAGCGGATGCAGCAGCAGGACCTGAGGATTAAACCATTCTTGCCCAAAACCTATGAGGTTCCAGACTTCTGATGAAGTGGCCACCCAGTCCCTACAATACCTCAGCTAAGTATTTGTAATGCCCTTGCTTTTCAGAGGCATGTTCCTACCTCCCAATCATAAGAGTATTAATTAATTAGCTCTCCCGCCTCCCTAGGAAAGGCAACGAAGAAAAATGAGGGAGGAATGCACATGCAACAGTAAAAGAATTAGCAGAAGGAAAGTGGAATTTAATATGTGGATTTAAATCTGTCCATGTTAAAGATAACAAGGAGAAATGTATGCTACAGAAGTGTCAAGAAGCCTATCAGAGTAAAGGCAGAATTACACATCAGACAGAGCTGTAAAAGGGAAATTCTGACTGAGCTTTTGCTTGAATTGGTACTTGAGTACAATGCACATTTTTCAGTCTTGCTTCAGTACAGATGGACTTAATTTGACATCTTCTGGAAAGAATCCACGTTTCTTCCTCAATTACGCAACTCCTGGGTGACTATGAAGCTCTGGTCTGATGTGGCCTCTGTGTTTCCCATCACTATATACCCTCATAATTTCTGAAATACTTTACAGATGTCAACAACTCTAATGTCTTCCAGCCATCAATGAATTGCCCCACAATGAAAGGCTTAATTCTACACCCAAATCCAGAGCTGAACACCATGACTTTAAATGTGAGAGATGGAAGAATCCCACCTTTCCCAGACTTGTTTACAGTTCAGTGGCTGATGACCCATAAAATCTAAACAGGGAAAACAAAAAACTGTTTCTTCCTTGTATGATGATTAGTTCTTAGACCTTGCAGTCTTTATATATTTGTGTTGTGGCTAAGTCCTCAAACAACCTCAGTAGTTAGTCATCTAGATTCTGTTGCAATTTTTAGGAACTTCCTACTTGAGGCCTTTAAGGTGGAAGGGCTTTCCCTCAAAAGCCTCTTGCATTTGTATCTGCTGGAGAACTCTCCCTAACCTCCCCTATTAATTTTATGTAAAAGAACAGATTTTGTTCCTTCCTACCTTTATAGGAATTAGAAAGGGGAGCAAATTACAGGGTGTTTTTCACATGTTGCATAGGAGAGAGCAGGTCCTGGATATTCTGGTTCCAAAGAGACATATTTGTAGAGGCTTTCTTTCAATAGCTATTTATTTTTATCCCTTGCTCACGATTAGCTAAAAGGAGTTCATGTGCAAACTGACAGTACAGCAGAGACACCAGTCAGATCTAGGAGAATTTCCTCCCCTACTAAGTGGCAGTTCAAATCTACTTGAGCAGCAAAACAAATGTTCACAATTTGAGATTCAAGATCATACTATGAGCAGAAATCCTTACCAATCCCTCTATACAATTAAAGAAAAGTAATTTCTTTTTATTCCTGATAACATACATTTGTACCAGATAATGTGTCTCTACTGGGTCATGGTCTTGGCAGTAGGATAGTCAAAGCTAAATGAGAGGCAGTGGAAGGATAGTTCAGGCAAAACCAAGCAGGTGAGTATTTTAGTTCTTCATTTACCAGTACACAACTAAACACTACATAGACTTAAAATAAACTTTATTATTCAGCCCAAATAGCAAGTCCCTTTGCTTTGTGTATCCTTGTGCTTTTTAAAGCTGCTGACCCTACCTCGGTGAAAGTACAGAAGGAATTTTCCTTCACTTTCCCTGTGAGGAAGGCCAGACCCTCTGCAATTTAGAGAAACAAATCTAGGCTCCCTTGTGTTCAAGCGTGGTTTCTGAGTAGATAGCTGACCTCATTTCCCTAGGCAGTTTTCTGACAGATAGGGAGCAGTGTACCCGTGCGTTCCTCAAGCTTCTTTTTGTTTTCGTGTCTAGCAGGTTAATATTACACGGTGCTGTGGGTTCACTGGAACAAAAGTGCAACCAACACTTAGGTGATCTCTGTCCTATCATGTCAGACAGGTTGCAATGAATCACACGTTTATGACCTAGTAAAACCTTCGTGCTGTCTATTTTAAAGCTCGGGTTTGAGGCATGTATGCTTTGCATTGTCCTTTAGGAGGAGTAAAAATTGATTGCTCTTTTTATTGCCCTTGCAAAGCTGCTGTGACACCAGTTCCTGGACAGGGACGGGCTGAGCAGCACTCGGCACGGCTGGGAGGCAGCGGTACAGGAACAGCTTCGAAGTCTATTTTCCTTCTATCCTGGGGCCATTTCACTGAGGTTTCAGGATAATGCTGTAGTGACCTACACCAGCAATTATCAGGTCCGATGAATGGTGTGTTTCAGAGTTATGAGTATTGTCAGGACATAACTAAACTTTCTGGTGCCCAGACACACAGCAAGCTGAATCATCCCCATGTGTAGTTATCTCATTGCCATTCAGTCTTCTTGTAAGAAGTCAATTAGGCCTCACTTTTGATCAAGGTGCAGTACATGCATCTGTTGCTACACATGCAAAATTGCGTATGAAGTTGTCTGAAAGGACTGACAAGACAAAATATCCTACTGATTTGTAATGGAAGCCTTTTCACACACATGAATAGAGATGTGGGAGAGAAGAGGTGCAATAATGGAGAGACAAGCCAAAGGAAAAGTAAATCATCTCATGACGTGATCTGAAAGACTGAAACTTCTTTTTATTTCAGGAAAATAAAATGGACAAAAGCAAACTTATTTGGTTACTCAAACCACAAGGCATTGTATTAAATATACTTAGGGCTTCTTTAGTTTAATTTCTTAGTTGTTTTTCTTGAAGGTTATTTTGAATTTCAGGAGAGAAACAATTTTTCAAAACATGGGCAGTAAAACACCCAGGCCAAATGAGGAGGTTTTAGAAAAATTCCCCTTGGAAGGAGTATTTGAGTACTTTTTTCTTTCTCAATACATTGCTTAAAACAGGCATACAGCTCATGGAGGTGAGGTGAATATGAGTACCAAATAATCTCCATTGAGTTCAACTGAATTAGACATCCTGCTGGCTGTATTTCTATGCTTAAGACATTTACAGATTTGGGCTGTTGCCTAGGGAATTGGCCTCATTAAGAAACTGTATTGTATGTAACTGTGACTATGAAATAATTTATACAAACCATGACTGGCTATTCTTTCTACATCACAGAACAGGAGAAATCCCACTTTTGCCAATTCTGATTTAACTTGGGTGTTAGAACATTGATGAACAACAGAGAAAGGATATGTCACATCAGTTTACAACCATATTAATGATAAGGAATTGTTAAACATTCTGTATCTCACAGAGGAAAGCACTTCAGTCTAGAAATACCAGGACTATATGAGTGTCTCAGATAGCACTTAATTTTATTCAGTGAAAGTGTCTCTAAGCAGATAAAGATATCTAATAAAAGCATTGGCTATGTCAACAGGAGTAAAATATGTCTACATATATGTGTGTATATAAACCTATATAAATATATATACACATATATAGTAATTAAAAAAAAAAACATTAATTTAAAATGCCTAGACATATTTTCATTTATTAAAAAAAAAAACAAACAAACAAACCAAAAACCAAAAAAACTAACAAACAAAACAAAGCAGAGACCTTTATCTGAGTCCAAGATTGGAAATTGTACAACAATCCAATTTCTGTCCAAGTCAGAACCTGGATAGTGTTGCTTTCTGTAGAGCTTTTATTCTCTCAAGCATCTAATGTTTTATATAAACACATGTTTTTCAAAAGAATTTATTTAAATGATGTTAAACTAAATCACTTATAAACCAAATGACATTTTTTAAAATCAATGTAAGAACAACTTCATTGTGTAGGCAAGCCCTTAAGAGGTGTCAAATGTGGGAAGCAGAGATTGTAGATGTATTTATCTGATAGTGTTAGCAGAGAGGTCTTCAACACTGCTATTAGTTAAGAGCAGTAATTTATCAGCACATTTAACTTTTGGAAGGGATAATTCTCTACTCAACATTAGCAATCCTCTGCCTTGCCACCAGGCTTTATGCATTCTTAAACTTCTCAAGATTCCCTTAGCCTAGTATGCCTGCATAGATGAACAGGCATAACTACCACATGTCTACCTTACTACCTGGCCTTCACATCCACCAAAACTGTGTCTACCTGTTACCTCAAAGAGCAGAACAGTATTATTTAAATCTGCAACTGCTGGGTGCCAGCCTCACTGCCAACTGCTGGGTGGGAAAGCCGGTTAGTGAAAGCAGCACCAATACATAAATATTATGTAAATGCATCTGTAATATAAATACCACAATACTGACAGCAGACTGGCAAGTGAACATGGAGAGATTCCTCTGTCAACATTGTAAAACAGGATCACTGAATGAAAGACCGCCGTGTGTGTGCCTTGTTTTGCCAGCTGCACAGCAGCACGTGCATCTGGGCTTGGACAGCCCATGTACAATATTATGGGGTTTTTGGGAAGTGACTGACATGTAGCCTGGTATGTCACAGTTCCTGGGCAGGCATAACTGTGGAGGAAGCACAGGCAGTAATGTAATTGAGATTCTTCCTGTGGTTATTCAGTGCTGAGCCATCAGAGGAGGTTTTGACACAGCAGGTGATGAGATAAAAGACTTTCTCTTGTAGGACACGTGCTCTATGGGATTGCCAGTCAGTGCCTTTCCCTCCTCCATGCACAGTCATATTGTGGTCAGCCAAGGGATGGCCTTCTGGCATTTACTCTCTGCAGTGTCCGAAATCCTGCAGCACTACTCTCTATGATTCTTAGCATGCCCTGACTTCCTCTGGATGTCTGCATATGTGATAGAAGTATTTGCCCTTCCCTAGGTAGGAACTTCCAGATTAGATTTCTCTTTCACATGTTGTTTCATTAGTTGTGTTCTGCTGAAGGAAGGCCAGGCACAATACCAAGACCTTTGCTTTGGGTCAAAGACATTTTAGGGAGCAGCACTTGGAAAGCCTTCACATCAGGACAAAGCTGCAATGGGGGTCTAATAATCCCAGAGAAAGAAAGACTGCCAGTTAGAATATTTGAATTGCACCTATTAAAAAAGGAGAAAGTCCATGACAAGTGGACTAAACAGATTAAAGGCCTGGAGAGCTTTGCAGGGGAGATAAGGTGATGACCAGTAGCTTTGTAAAGTAAGAAGGAATCTAAAGTGAAGGAAGATCAAAATGTAGTGGCACTAGTAAAAAGTAAAGCACTTTTTTAAGGGTCAAATGAGCTGTGGAGAGCTGATCTTAAAAAACACCTTATGCTGTGACTTAGGCATAATTCATAGCATTAACATTCATTGTACAAAAAAAAAATCCTAAATTATACAGCTGTTTATTTTTAATACGATTACAATGGTGAATTTTTATTATGACATGAATAAAACTTGTATGGCTAATTACGTCAGCACTTCCACCATCTTATTTAATTGTGTTTAACACAAAGAGGAGAAAGAAGTCTCTGAGCCCCTGATTAGTTTTTTGTGCACATCCTGACCATCTCTTAGTTGCATCTTATGCATACTGGAACTGACTACCCTGCTCTTCTCTGTTTCCATGTAATTGTCACATGTAGCAGGCCCTCTTGGAAGGAAAACAAAAAGAGGAAAAACAAAACCCAGAAGCACAAAACCCAAAAGCCCTCTTGCTTTTTTTCTACCCTTCCAGTCAGGCATGATTTTAACAGGTTCTATCTTGAGAAGTACTAAATCCAGAAACCAGTATTTTATGCCATCTGGAAGCTTGATATCCTTGTTTTTCAAATGGCTTACAAAATATATCTAATTCTAAATACTCACAAATTATGGGTGGCTAAAATCCAATTCAGAGAAGAATAAAAGTTAATTGAACAAGGTAAACAGAGAAGCTAATGTATTGCAATGCACCAGGAGACTGAGGTAATCAACACAAAAGAGAAATGTCTGAGACCTGCTAATGGACTGGAAGAGAGAAGACATTTTCCAGACAGAAAAACACAAAATGAAAATGCAGAAATGCTTGTATAGCAGCTGGAAAGAGTAAGGAGAACTGTGCAGGATATAAGACTTGGGGCAGGCAGGGAGGGTGCTTTGCAGCAGGAGCCTCAGGAGCAGACAGGGGTGCCTATCAGAGTGGGGCAGCAGCAAAAAGGCTCAAGCTGGGAGATGGTAGCATTTTTATTGCAAAATGGTGAGGAAATATAAATAGAACAAGTGAGCCATGGAGGCTGAAAAGAGAGGCTTGGTTATAGTACCAGAGGATGAAAAGCAGACAGATGAAGCAGGCTTTTGGCCACCCTCCTCTCCACCCCTGAAAGAAGCAAGTACAGAGGCTGCAAGGATGCTGCTGCTCTGCAGACAAGGGTAGAATCCTTTGCCTTGGGTTCTAGGAAAGACTCCAGTGCAAAAACCAGCTTCTCCAGCTTGGCATTGGGTTTAAAGCTTCAGTGAATATTTATCTTTTGTGTATGTAAACAAACCTGTAGATATATATGAAGACATATACTCACTTTTTGTTTTCTTTCTTTTCAGACTTGCAGTAAAAATAATCAACAGCATTGCCAGGTAGCCTTGAACTTACTGCCTTCTCAAAGATATGAACTGCTGGTTCCACAGCATATCCACAACAGCATATCCATATCCAACCATATCCCTTTTACAGAGGGCGACAGAAGGGTGAAAGAAAGGCAAAAGAACATGCACAATAAAAATAAATACAAATAAAATTCAAATAAAGGAATGACTCATCTTCTCTACCTTGTAATTCTTGGGTGCAATATGAAATCAAACTTCTGTTCCTGAATAAAAATATCTGTAGTACAACTTCTGAAGAATAAATGAAAATGGGGGCTATTAATGGTTACATAATAGGCAAAAAAAACCCCAAACAACTATGGCTGTGACTGTGAGGAGTTTTCAAAACTTATTGAGAGAAGGGAATTTTCCACTATCTGAAGCCTTAGAGAGTCATTGTGGAAGTGTAGGAGAATTGCGTTCAGAACATCTCTTGGTACTGCAACCAATTATGAGTTCTAGTTAACATAATCCAAAGACAGTGGTATGCAGCCCTTTGGCAAAGTTTGAATCTGCTATACTAATTAAGCATTTTCAAAGAGATACATTAGACACATGCAGATTGAGGGAAAGGACCCTGGCTTCTATGAATAGGCTAATCTTGTGCCCTGTGAAGGAAAGGGATTTTTCCCACTGCTTCATCAGGAAGGAGAAATCTTCACTTTTACAGTAGCACCAGACTTTCCAAACCTAACCAAATATTATTTTAAAAAATGAATCATTGATCCTTAAATGCATCCCCAGATGTTCATATTGAATTTTCAGTATTTATCATGCTGAGCTTAATTGTCCATTCAAATCACCCTAACTGAGGAGTGCTCTGCTTAAGGGAGTCACCATATGCCAATATAAAACCTGTGTTAAGAGACTGGAGAATCAAGCCTACGCTGTTTTACTTTACATCACTATGCATTGCTCTAATCTGAGGGAGAAATAATTGCAAATGTTTTAACTGTGAAAGAATAGGGAGTCATCAAACCTTCAATCATATTTTAATATGCAGTCACACTCCACTTTCATAAATAGGAATTGGAATAATTATAAAGACATCATTTTTAATTGTCACTCATCATTTATTCGGCTCCTTAAGTAGAACACACATTTAATTAATGCCTTAGGTTTCAGCGTCAATTACCACATTAGATGTTCTCCCATATTCATTCCATCTGCTACAAGTAAATACTTTACCACTGCACAGCTATACACCCATATAAGATCATGATCACAAATTTTCCTGCCTCCTCATGACCTATTGTACAGAAAGTGAAAAATTTTGCAAAACACAGACACAAAAAAATAAGTTTTGGCTTGAAATTAGAGATATTTTCTTACAAGCATAAGGAATTTGCTCAACTCACAGGTACTAATTTAGCTAAGAATGATATGTGGCTCATAATGAAAATGCAGAGCATGTTTGGGCTCTGAGATGCCAGTATGAACATCTTTGGATTACCCAACACTCAGGGCACAGGACATCATTTTGTTGTCTTGTGGTTCCAAGTCTTTTTTCAGCTGTCTTGTATTTTTTTCATAGCTAGTTTGATTTAAAGTCTTCAAGTGATTTGGATTTGACCATGTTCTTCAGGAAATTGTACTAACAATTGCTTATGTTCACTCTTAAGTTGTTAGATCAGCATCCTTATGTCATTTACTACAAGGAAAAGCCTTCCTAGCCTTTCTTGTTGCCCTTTTTTGACCTTTTCCAGCTTTTCGGTGCCCCTTTTTTTAGTTTAAATCCTCAGTCTTTCCCCTGCAGTCTTTGTATTGCCTCAGGCAGCCACAGGAATCTCCCTTCTCAGTGCCCCACAGCTTGTTCATCCCCTTAAGGACTTTCATGTCCCTTCTCCACACTTGGAGACCCAGTCAGATCAGCTGTGTGCCACTACTCCTGGGTTTCACTCAGGTCACTATGCTCTGGGACACTGCCTCCATGCCATCTGCCTGCTTTATTCCCTACAGGAGTAATCCCTCAGCAGCCTCTCTCCAGGCTGCCTTACCCAGTGAGGAGCCTTATGCAGGGTCAAGGCTAAAGCTAAGGCAGCCCCCGGTGTGTTCCCCTGCAGAAATGCACCTTGCACTCACCCCATTGGGAATGGTCATTGTGCTGCTGCCAGGAAAACCTTAGGGCAGCTCAAATGGGCTGAAAAAATAAGATGAAGGAAGAAAAGGAGAACACACAGGTGCCCATAATGGTCTAAGACAGAAGGCAAAGAGCAAAACATCCCAGGTGGAGGAAGATGGTCTGAACATGCTGATACTGCTCAACAAAACCAGCTCCCTGAGGGGCTTGTCAATAGGGTATGCTGACCTCTCTTGCACTGGGGCCCTAATTCATGAGAAAGATTAGTTTTAGCAACTGGTCTCTCCGTGGCAGAACTTGGAGGCCTTTCACTTCCAAGTCTTCCTTTCTCACACCCTGCCGAGAGCCCCATGCTGACCTTTGAGAATGGCCAGCACAGACAAGGGGGTACTGAAAGAGTTCAGCTCCAGGGAATGGGCCTGAAGCTGGCTTGCCAAACTGCTTGCAAGCATTTTCTGGGCCATTTACTGCTGCTCTGAAGTTTTTCAAGTGTCCATACGGTTTAGGTGCAACTGCTGGTACGTCCTGGGAACAATTCTGCAGGGACCAGGTAATGATGGTCTTTACCCCAGTGATCACAGGGTGTTAGGAGGGAAAGGAATGTGAGCCCGGATGGCCCCCCAAAGGTGCTGGAGGCACACTGGCAATTATCTCCACAAACACAGCACCAAATACTTGTGTTCATTGTAGATAGTTTTTCCTCTCAAAAGAAGTTATTTCCTCTAGCAGAGTCCAGACAAGTGAAAATCCCACACTAACCCCTGGTCCTCTGTTGAAGTGGCATCCCCAAACTGGTAATCTCTATTATGACTTCCCCAGCATCTGTCCATTGGGTGGAATGACCTGAAAATCAGGAAGAACAATGAATCCCAGGATTCCAGTCAGCACTGGCACTCCTAATTGCTGCCCTGCACAATGGGTTGCTGTGTTACCCCTGCTAGGGGCTTCCCTGGGAACACTGTCATCTTTTTGAGTAGTCATTTCAGGCTTTTAAAGTCACCTTAAATAACTAACTAGTATGACCTTAGCATTTGCTCATCACCCAGCAATTTCCTATGCTGACACAGACTGCATGTGTTGCAGAGATATCTAGTTCTTTAGAACAGGGCTGTAGCTTATGTAATTGGTCATATAATTTTAAAACAATAGCACAGATTTGGACATTCATTTAAGAAGTGGATATGCTAAACATTAAAAATAAATATCCAGCAAGGTTATATTTTTTAGTAATGATGCATTTATCATTACTAAATGATAAATGATGCATTTATTTTTTAGGGTTGAAAGAACGTTACAGGCTTGACATGATGGTCCTATAAATGAATATTCTTTGTGGTATTAGTACTTTACAAGAGAATGCTGAAACTGGGCATGAGCTGTGGGAATAAGCAACATACTGACTTGCTGAACTTTGTAACAGTTGATTAAGTATTAATAAGCCTCCATAAATAACAAGTTCAGCCTTATTTGAAAATGCAATTCTACTTAAAAGATTTTTATGAGCAACTGAATACCACAGACCACAATGTAAGATGAACAGTTATGAAAATTAATGTCTCTTCAGGAATTTTGAAAGACCAGTCCTCCCGAATATTTAGTTTCATCATTTTATGTTGACTTGTTCAAATGCCAAAAGCCAGTCATTGAGGTTCAATACACTGCCTCCCAAACTGCTGTATTTCTAATAGCCACAAACCTCAGATTTTTGGAGGCAATTTGATCACACTTCACATTCAATCCAAGTAAGGCCTTTGAACTAACCTGCCTCAGGAACGTTACCCTTTTCTGTTAAGTTATAGTGAAAAATATAAATTTCTTTCAGATTTTCCGTATCCTACATCACAAATCTAAGCAACCCCCTGACCCCTAAACCTCAAGAATTTATAATAGAGTTCATTTGCAGAGGTCCCAATTCTGGCCACCCATAACTTACCAGATGAAATTATACTTATGTTTTGTTGTTCCTATGTCATCAGTTCTTTCAGTTACTGAATGAGCCAGATTTTATGTTTTTAGTACGTACAAATGGGACAAAAGTGAAATAAGTAGGAAGCATCCACTGAGTATTATGCCCAGCTACTGACTGCTCTTGCAGAGAGTAAGAGCTGCTGAACACTGAGGAGGGCTGATCCTTGGAGCTAATGCTGCCTTTTAGTACACTGTCACTGACCACATCCACACCCATCCCCTATTGGGACACACTGGCACCTAATGTGTCTTCATCTAAATGTTTCTAACTTGATAAAAACTGAACAAAATCCTCAAGCAGGCAGTCTGAAGTACAGGTACTATGGTACAGTACAGTACAGTACTAAGGTGATGTTTCCCTATTTGCACTTATGTGAGTTTGAAAGAGGATTTGTTCTGATGTTCACTTTTCCCTTTCCCACATCCATCACTGCCTTTTTTTCCCAAATGACTGCTGCATTGTGACCAAACTCTGTGTGCTCATCTAACTCCTTCCAGCAATTCTTGTAATGGGCTGAGCAGAAATGGCACAGGGACAAAAGATAGAGTCAAAAAGCAGGAGATACTACCTAAAAGCCAGGAGTTGGGCATTTCTCTGCTGTTTCTGAGACTCATTATTCTTTCTGTCCACTACATTTATTGCCATGGTGTTTAGGAATTTCAGCCCTGGATTCCCATAATGAGCTATTTCTATTAAGTGCTGTATAGAGGCAGAACAAAGAGATGGTACTTCCTTTAAGATCTCACCGTGGACAACAGCAGATGGTGATGAGCAGACAGAGGGGGAGTACAGGAAAACAACAAGACAACTGTGAAACTAATTAGGATTGTAAAACTCTGGACAAGTCTGGTCACAATAGAAATATTAGTGGGTTTGGAGGGTACATTATTTCAGCTTTACAATCAAAGAAGCAGCAACCAGAATAAACCTACAGGCAATATTTTTTATTTGTCCTTGTTTCTGAGAAGGAAAATTTAGTAGAAAACACCTTGAGTCAGTATGGATGCATGCAAAATATGCAATGTCTGTATGAAATGAACATTTTAATTTTCCTCTTTTTGTTACCCTTGCATTATTGCAGACAAGCCAAAATACAACCCTGTTTTATTCTGCACTTCAGGACAGTTAACTGTCCTTTTCATGAATTCAGATATCCTGCAGGGGACAAATGAATGCCCCAATTTTTCCTTTTCTCCTATGTGGGAATTGTGCTTTTTTGTTGGGATGCTGCTCACATTTAACACCAATTTTTACCATACCTGGGAGAGTATTTACTTTTTAAAATCCACAATGTCCCTATGATAATGATACATTTAAAAAAAAGAAACAGACCCTACTGGTTTTCATTGCTTCACTTCCCAACACCATTTTATTTCTCCCTGAGACGTCCACATACTGTCATTGTCTCCATATCAGTCATGTCTCAGAGATGGCAGAATCAGCTGAGAATTTATAAACTGCCTTTATAGCTTTGACTGTTTGGGCTTCAGATTCCTCCCTGGTTCTCCTGTGTTGCGTATTTTGCTGCTGCTATCCATCACTCGTGCTCCTTGCTGTTATCTTTGACAGAGAACTTTTCATTAGAAACATCCCTTCCTACAGCTTTCTTTGCATTCCTAACTTGCTTCAAGTTATTAGTCTATATTAAGCAATGCAGTGCTTTTCTGTGATTTATCTCAGCAGACCTTGGAACCACGCTAATCGCCAAGTTATGACTGTCTGTGTATCGGGCAAAGGAATGTGTGGGTAGCATTTGTCTCTGTGAGGAGGGAGTCCAAGAGCCAGCCATTAGGATATTATTAACTTTGTGTCTTAGGCTGAAATATTAACATGTCTATCTCTCTAGTGCACTGAAAAACACTCCTGAGGATTTTGCCTAGTATTCCAAGCTCCAGCAGCAAAAATACCCCACAACCCAGGCTCCAGCTTGATTCTACATCCCCTGAGACATGCCAAAAGCACCTTGGTGTGAAAGTGTTTCTCAGGTAAAATATTCACAGAGTACATCACGACAAGTGTGTTTATTCCCAGATGCTCTTTCCATTTGAGCTGATGTCCCAGCCATGGTGAGCAGAAGTCTGTGTAACAGATGTGAAAGACAAAGTGCCACCTTCCCGACACTGGGGAGTGGTAGACAGTGCCTGCCCTGCCTGGGAAAAATGCTTAACATCTCTGCAGCCCTTTGTAAAGCCAGTTAGCACTAGTTAACCTTTATCTTATTTATTCTTTTAATTCTAGTTTCCAGGTAACTTTCTGCAGATCAAAAGAAGAGTCAGGAAAAAAAAATGTGGAACACCATTAAATGTGTGTTACAAGTTTTGCCAGGTATATTGCAGTAATATGCTACAGGGGAAATGGCTTGTTATGTGGGTTTCAGTAAATGCTGAAATGTGTTTGTAAGATATATATAATACAAATTTGCTAATATATATATAATATGAAGCATATATATATGTATATACATACATATATATTTTCTAGCTTTGGCCATCCAAATCTTAGATGTCTAATTTAAAATTATTGTCTGAATTGCCTCTATAGTTGATGAGCATGGGTGACTTCCCCAACAGACTAGACAGGACTAGATTCCTTACTTCCAGACAGCATGGTGAATGTTCAACCATCTGATAAGCTCAAACGAAATGCATAAAACAGAAGATTACAGAGGAATTAATATGTTAATATACCTTTTCACATAGGGCTCTAAAATTTTTATACAGATCTTTTCAGATCAGCTGCACTGATTCATATTGCACTGGGGGCATGCTCACCAAAATTAGTAATACTTGTAAATGGAGTAAGGTGCTGCCTGGCACTAGTCCACAGTGTTGGCACAGAGTAAGGCCTCATGCTGAGGGTTTGAATATATGCTGTAACCTATGTAATATATATTGTGATCTTGGCTTCCTCCAGTTCTGTTCAATACTTTTGTGCACAAGCAGGTTGCTGGTCAGCATGAGAGTCTGGCAGCACACTCTCCAGATGTCATGATTACAGCAAAGACTGAAAGAGCTTTCTTAGGTAAAGAAACATGTGAGAAACACTTTGTGTTATCATCTGTTGTAAAAAGCTGTAAAAACAGAAGATGCTCAGAGGCCTTTCATTGGGCCTGAATATCATCCCTTCAGTGGAATGAATCAGATGGCTGCTCAAGAATACTCACTCAGCCTTTTACCACCTTTGGGTTCTTCAGAAGCCAGTCTGCATTTCTATCAAAAAAGAGCAAACCCAAATTAGACAACAGCACAAAGCTGCACCAGGGCATGTTCAGTCTGGACATCAGGAAACATTTCTTTGCTGAGAGAGTGGTCATACACTGGAACAGTCTTCCTAGAGCAGTGGTTAATGCCCAAAGCCTGTCAGTGTTTTAGAATCATTTGGATAGTGCCCTTAGAAAAGAGCTTTAACTTGGTCAGCCCTGACTGAATGGGTGATGTAGATCCCTTATAAATAGTCTGTTCTATTCTATTCTAAACAGTAAAATCTTAGCTTAAGAGGGATTCCATTCACCTTGCCATTTTCTCCAGCACTCTCTGTTTCCTGAAGAATGAGTCAGTCTGTTCAGTACTTCTGAAAATGTGCCTCCTGTTTGAGCCTCGGTTGGGAAGAAAATATTTGATCATGAATGAGCATATACTAGTGGCTTTTTCCCACCCGTCTGTCGAAATATATTATTTTGTAGTCAAAGACTTGAACAAAAGTTGTCTGCAAAAGAGCTTACAGGAAACTATTGGGAATTTCCTCTTGTTATAGCTTTAAAACTACCTTTGGATACACCAGGAGGGGTAGTAAATACAGCACGGTGTGCAACTGCCTTCCTTTTACACAGATATTTGTTATGTATATTTGTAACAGTCAGTTGCAAATTTTCAATAAATAGTAATGAGTATTGCTGTCGATTACTTCCTGAATATTTTGGTAAACGATTTTCTGGCCTTGAAGAACCTGAAGGGGAAATGCTTCTAGTGATGTCTAAAAGGAAGTACTGTGCTCCTTTTTTTCTTTTTTTTTTTTCCAGGGGAGGGGGATCTTCCCCACTCTTTACAAGAAACTGTTTTTATGGATAATTACTTGCCTTAGTGCTGCTTATAACACTACTGTATACAAAGCATTACTGTCTGACCTCCTCGTTAATTATGCTAAGCAGCACAGCTGCTTTCCACCAACTGATGAAATACAACAAAATAGCTTGCCTGCCTGGGGACATTGGCTTTCTGAGTCAAGAAAAAGGCAGAAGCAAAGTTTGACCTTTAATCTAAAGTTTAGATACGTGCTGAGGGTTGCTGGAGACAGGGCTTCCACAGGTGCTCCGACACTGCTGAGTCCAGCATCAGTGTGGCTGCACAGCACATCAGTAGCCAGGGCTGGAGATGAAGTCCTCATTTCTCCTTCACCAAAATGCAAAGTGCATGTGATGTAAGGGGGCGAAAGTATGGCTCAAGCATTAACAACAGCTCCCAAGCTGCTTTATTCTGAATGCTGCTTCCCAGGCACTTGAGGAATTTGCAGAGGGAACATAAATTTATAGGTGATACCCTGTGGAAAAAAAAATCCATCACAGCCTGAAATAAGCATTTTTGAAGAATGGCTAAGTAAAGCTAAAAAAGGCAACTCCTTTGATGCCATCTGGTGCTGCCCATTAATCAGACAACTATTCTCTTTTAATTAGGGACCAGCCCTGGTACGCCTTGTTATATCTGTATCACCACAGACACAGATACAGAGAGCTCTCTATGTTCTTAATTTCCACTTTGTCCTCTACTACACAATAATTTTAAAGAGAATTAATTTTCCATAAGGGATGTTAAGTGATTTCAAACCTTTATTGTTGTTATCCTTATTCCAGGTAGACTTCAGTAAAATAAAGTGCTTCTCTCTAGCAGTAAGCTCAACACTGGACATTATAGCTATAAGAACGCATTGCAAATCAGTGGGCAGATTTACTTTCCATGTTTACATGTGATGGATCTGAGACACAGAGGAATTGTGTTCCCTAAATTCACAATGATTAGAAAATGTGTTTCTTAAGTTCTGCTTTTTTGTCTGTGAAAATGTGAAAATGTGTTGTTGGACAACATCCTTGCCTCTGGTGGGAAATAGGGACAAGTCTTTCTTTCCCTCACAACTTAAAGAAAAAAAAAATCCAACCAGAATCAATGTCATGATGATTACCTGGGAGTATTCCATCACCTAGAAACAACAGCTCTGTTATTTTGAGGATTTTTCTTTGCCATTGTGGTGTCAGAGAACTTCCATCAGACCGAGGGAAAGACCCTTTCTGGGTCCATTTTCCAGATGCCTCTCAGATGAAGACGATGATTTTCCTTCTTGGCCCTTTGCCACTCTGTTAGCTGGGCTGCAGTGAGCCATGTTTATAGTTCACATGGCTGAAGATAATCCCAACAATACACACAGTATGAGGAGAGTACAGCTGGACTGCTGGGAAAATAAAACATCGGAGGATGAAAAAGCAGAGGAGGTGGGGGTTTGGGAGCTTCAAGCTTTTCCCCCTTCAGCCAGGGTAATCAACACAGTCATAAATTAAAAATTTATTCCAAGACAACACATAAGTTACTCAGAAGTCATCATCATCACAGGGCTCTTATTCACAGAGTCCACATAGAATTGGAAGGAAAAAGCGAGTCTGCAAAGGGAATTGTTATTTTTATCAGTAGTTAGTCATTATTTGTGGTCTTTCCAGATAAGAAGGCAGAACATATTACAGTACTTATCACCAACATTATCTGCCATTAGACACAACTGAACTGTATTATTGCTTCTATTTTTTATTTGTTTACATTTTTCAGTCTCAGAGCCGTTACACAGAACTCAGCTCCGTAGCCTCCCTTTTTTTGTCTTTCTAGCTACGCATAAATAATTTTCTAAGCAATAGCATTTTCAGAAAATAAAAGTTCAGTTTTGACAAGTATGTGAGGTCTTCATGGCATTAAATGTAACACTGGTCTTGTGTGGCAAGAAAATCCTTTAAAATTTGTCTATTCAAGTATAAAATAACATTGATACATGCTCCTCATTAATCCAGAATTGAACTTCATAATCTAAAACACTGCTGTATTCATTAATATTATTTTTCAGTGAGAGAATATAAATTCTAAAAGGTAAAGAATGTACTTGGTGAGTTCTTGTTATACTTTAAGGCCAAGTTCAATAAATAGTGTATAAATAACACGTATTAGAAGAAAAGTATCATTGAAGATCATTGAAGCCAGCATTGCAAAAATTTATGCGACATTCTGTTTTTTTTCTCTGGATTACTCACCAGTCACCAAATCTTTCCTACTTTTGCCTGTAAATATAATTTTTGAAAAAATTTGCTGGTTGGTTTGGGTAAGTGGTATGCCTACCTGTACTTATTCTGCAAGTTGTTTGCTCTAGTATTTTATCAGGTTGTGCTATACTGCATAATTGTAACACCTGGGCTAGATGGCTGAAAATATTTAACAGGAGAACGTTGAAGAGGAATTAGAAAAAAAAAAAAAGGAAACAAAAGCCAGCAAACCAACCACCTCTTGCAATTTCAGATCAGATAAATATTTTAAGGGGACAAATACTTTGATGCTACAAACAGCTCAAATAACAAAAGCTGCTGCCCTACAAGCATCTGTAAGATCATTTATTCACACGCACATTTGTAAATCTTCTTCTCATCATCCAGATGACTCCTGGGATAGTCCAAAACTATGTTTATCAGGTCTCTACAATTGTAAAACTCCCTGAGACCCTGTCCTGGAACTGAGCCAAATAAGCCCTGATTAGCTTCAGACATCAAGTTTTGTTAACTTCCTCCTCTAAATCTCTACTAAACTTGTTTTTCCAACAGTGGAAGTCCCTATTTCCCTTATATTCCTACAAACTGCTTAGTCTGGGGCTATACCCAGGTATAAACTCTATCAAGGCAATTATTAGAGACTAAGCAGATACATATTCTTTCTCATATTCCTTCTCTTTAGGGATTGTTAGGATGTATATAAAACCTTCTGCAGCTTTTGTCTATTCAGAACTTACCCACCACAGTTTTTCTTTACCCCATTGGGGTATGTATGGTAGATGCATAGTATGACAAAAGTCTGAATTTATCACAGACTAATTCACATGACAAATAGAATTTATATAAAATAGACATTTCTGAATTATTTCTAAAAGTAGCACCCTTTCTTTTTTTTTTTATTTTTAAGAAAATAACCCACAGAGAATGTATGAAGGTACTGTATAACTAAGATTCTATTGCTCATTATTGGGCTAATGTGTAATTATTTTCTGGCTTATGACCTTATGAATTTCAACTAACTCTCAGTTTCCCAGCTCAGTCTTTACTGTGTTTCAGGCCACACCATTTGGATACCACTGGTGAGAACAGAGCACATTAAGGATGGCTTAATCTGAAAAACTTTGCTTTTGGGAATTTTGAAAAACATGAAGAAACATAAAAACTGAGTCTTCATTGGTTTTCTGTCTTTCATATCTGCAGCATTAGTTACCAATTTAAGTCTACAAAAGTAGGACAAACCATTTATTTGCTTGAGTGTTTTAGATAAATTGCTGTACAAAGGACTAAAGCTGAGTGAAAGGCAGTGGTTGGCTTGTGATCATAAAGTGGCTGAGTCTCAGAGAGGGCCCACAAGCTAGAAATGTGCAGGAGTTGAGATGGGAATCAAATTTGACCTTTTTATTCATTCCAGGAAAATCTTATTCATCTGCAACACCAAAAATGTTCCCTGTGCCGCTTTTGTTTCAGCAAGGCTGGGAAACAGGAATACAGCAGAGGCAGGACAAAAGCTATTCTTGCAGATTTCCCAGCTCAGCTAAACCCGGGACGAACTGGAAAGCCCCTGAGAAAGCCTGGAGACTCCAAGCACAATCCGGAGGTTTCAGGAGACTTGTCCACAGGGAACAGGAACGGGAAGGTCAGGCTTGGAGAGCAGCAGGAACAGCCTTCGGTGTGGTATTTCTGTACTGCCGCTTCCTGCCTGGGCTGAAGCGGGGAAGAGTGAAGTACGTGACTGTTTTAAGCAAGGTTCTCAGAGCCCCGGTTCGGTGTACTCTGCCCACAGAGGTCAGGAGCCAGGCAGCAGAGCTAAGGAGATTGTGTGGGATATAAGTCGTGGTAGACGTGGCAGACTGTCCCTTATATAGCAAGCGCCGCTAAGTGGATAAGAGAGGGTGCCAAGGAGCGGCGACAGGGTGCCGGCCCTAGTTCTGCAGTGCTTTCCTTGCAGCTCATGCAACTGGCTTCAAGTGGTTGTACCTGGCTTTCCTCTGCTACAAGCACCCTGCAAAGGCCCTTTGCAGTCCTAAGCAAAGGCTTTGCTATCTACTGATAACAAAGATACTTCAGATGCGATAAGCATTACCAGTTCTGTAGCGCAGCACTGAAGGATGAAGAAGTACTCATTACCTGTTCAAAAGGGATGCTGTGATGTCTAAACCACATCAGTCTGCAATTTTTCATGTATTTCATGTTTTCCTACTTTCTTTCTGTTTGTTGACATCAACGGTACACTTTAATAAGATTTACCCAGACCATTACTGTAATAACACTACTACAGTTCATTTCTATGGTGCTGCTGTTAATATTTAAAGGAAAATGAGACAGGTGCCCCATTTTATGAGGCAATAGTATGTTTCCTGACTGGATAAACGATGCATGCTGAAGGACTGAATAGTTTTGCCCTACATGGGATGGAGATTATTGCTAAAGGAAATAGGATGTCTACTCTATTCTCCTATTCTCCAGTGTTGTCTCAGTTTAGGAAAGGAAAACATCCCCCAGCTCCCTGCCAATCCAGTTTGCTGTGACCAGCTACCATCTTCCGTGTCTCAGGAACCATCCTATGGGACTTCAGCTGCTTAGCAAATAAGCAAAGAGTGACTACTAGATCTAGAGAGAGAACAAAATAGTGTTATTTACTCTTTCCCAGGTCAAAATTTATCTTTCCTGAAACTACAGCAAGGAGAACAAAAAAAGTTGTGTGCAGTTTTGTTCAGTGTGAAGGAGGCTGCTGTGCTGCAGGGTCAGAGCGTCATCTGCATCTGACACAAGTCAGTAGAGCTCTAGTGCTGGGATATGTTGGATAAGAGTTTGCTTAATTGCATGGTGCACTCAAAGCCTCCTGAAATGAAGCCAAAATGAGCATCTGTGCTAGAAATTCAACCCCATGATCAGGGTCTTCTTTGTTCTGCCTCTTGCAGAATATGAGCTTTCGTTTTAGGGTTTAACCCAAAGGCTTTTGCATTTGTTCTAGGATTTTGCAGATGGTCTAACAGAAAATTAATAATCTTTGGACATTTTGGAACTGGATACCTACAACATGCAAATGCGGAGAAACTCAGTGACCCTTGTTGTCCTGAGTACTCATATCTATATCTGTCAGAACTATAAAAAAACAAAGCCATCATATTTTATGGTGATATAATCCCATGTCAGATGTGAACATAAGACTCAGAGCACGCCCTCCTGCTGTGTGCATTTCAGCCCAGACAGTTCGTCATGCTCGAGCGATGGGACCCTCTTGTTTCTCTCTCCATGTCAGACCGAGCTGGTCAGCACGACTTGTTTCCCTCAGGTGCTAAGATGTTTCAGTGAATGAGTCCCTCGTGGAGGAATGTCATTACAAGCTCTCCTTGTGAGGTCAGCAGGAGCCTGGAGAAGCTGTGTCCTGCAAAGCAAACGCAGTGGTGCAAGATGCCAGCCTTTTTTTTGTGGTCAGCTTTTCTTTCACCAAGTTGGTTCCTATCTTCCTGTTAGAATGATGGTTGTGACAAGTCCAAGACTCTTAACATTCCAACAAAAGACCCAATGAATAGCCAGACTTCAGCAAGTTTATCTGGTTCTATCCAAAATGGGGCCTGAAGAAAGAGACAAACTTCTCATGTGGATGAGAAGAGAATGTGGAGACTGACTTAGTCACACTGGTATGGGCAACATGGCTGAGCACCAAACAGTCCCTTTTATCAGGGCATAGCAAAATGGCAATGGCTCTGCCAGAATTTTCCTTCTCAGGGTAATTTTCTTATGATGTGGAGGAATCCTTGAGGGTGGTTGCATTAGTGGAGAGGACAGCTAGGTCTCAGCACCTGCTACTGTTATTTTGAATAGCTCCAATTTTCCTGATCTAAATTTGATTTCCAAATACATGAGTAAATCTGAGAATCACGTCCTAAGTGACACAGGCCTTTGGTACATAGAATACCAGGATGTGTGGCTTCCCACTTAAAAATATTTCAAACTTTACTTCTGCAGTTAAAAGTCATGTTTTAAACTGACTATGGGATCAAATATATGCAGTGAAATTAAATTCTTCTCTCAGGATCCTCAGTTATGCTTAATTGTTTTAATGCCATTTGAAAATGAAGTTTTGGGTTATCTTCTCAGAAAGTTTATACTGATTGCCCATTATTCAGGCTAGGTGTGGGAAAAAAAAACCACCACATACTATATGTGGTTAGATAATGGGCCTGGGAGAAGTCAGTCAAAAGGACATGTGGAAGGGGACACCATCAGACACTGCCTTTAGATTTCAGGCAGTTCATAATCTGACAAATTACCTCATCAGTGTTCTCTATCCAACACATTTTGACCATGTCTTTTTTTTTTATGAGCAGCAAGTTACTGCCAGTGTCAGCATTTTGAAATCTGTCCCGTCATTTTCTTTACTTTATAGAGAGATGGAGTTTCCAGTGGTCTTGTCTGTGTAACTCTCCCAGCTCTGAAAGGTGAATGCTGGGTGTTGTGGAGTTATTACTTAATTATTTCATGCCTGATAGGAAGAGTTGCTGTGCAGTTGCTGTGTGATGTCTTCTCTTAAATTTCCTGGTCTCATTTCTTTCCTATTTCCTCTCAAAACAGAGCTGTCTTCCACCCAAAATGAAAATTAGAAATAATAACCACAAATTGAAGCTCCAAAAATCACATTAGCAATGACAGAAGAATGTATTCTGAGCAGCATCAGTTTATAATTAAATCATTTGTCTTTCACAAAAGGTGTCTAGGCTATTTTAGTAGGATATAATATTTTTATAAGCTTTTTTTTCCCCCAGATTTCTTTTCTGTTGGAGAACCGAGTAGTTAAACACAGTCAGTAGCAGCAAATAATATCCTTCTAATACCACTTTTAGCTGATGCACTTGGGACTTTGGCAGACTGCAATGTTCTTTCAGCTAATGGTTAAAATCATCACTGCATGCAAATGTTCCTCATAAATAGCTCCAGGATCTGCCTCTGCAAGGTGCTGAGCAGCCTCAGCCCTTACCAGTATAAAGTGGGAGTCTGGCAATCATCTCATCTCTTGGGATCAAAGGACAGGAAAGGCTGAATACTGTGCTTTGGGCATGATTTCTTTTTCCTGCAGTTGAAGTATTTGACAAGTTACGAAGCAGTTCATAGTTTGAGCGGTATCAATGTGAAATTGCTATTCGTGTGTTCTTAGTTTTTCCTAAGATCCAGTGACTCAGCAATCAAAGTCCACCATATTAGAGGTGATGGGACCCTCCAGTGGGCATTTTACATTGGCTGACACTTTGCCTGACTTCAGCAGTACCATTTTTCTCTTGGGTCTCATAAGGACTAAGAAATTATCATCACACAAAAATTCTCAGTCCATCTGACCCCATGGGTCAGAGCCTCTGGGTGGAGTACTTCAGCATAGTCCCGTCAAAGCCACCCAGAGAAGACATGGGCAATGGCTTGGAGATAAATCAATGCATCAGTGCTTTCTGCCCTCCAAAACCCTTCATTCTATCCACCTCAGACCTTGCCCTGTCTTAGCTTTTCATCTATTGTCTCTCTGGGTTCTCACAAGTTATGAAAAGCGTTTTGTTGTGTCCTCTTCCCTTCTATAGCCAGCACTTCCTAAGCATCCGAGTGCCTTGCATTTTCCACAGCTGGCCTCCAAGACAGTTGCAGCCTTGGGCGCAGGGCTGGGTATACCGGCTATAGTCATGATTTATTTTTGGGATGCAGGAGTATGCCCACATCTCAGCAGCTGTGAATGTTGGCATGTGCTGGGGACAGGAAAGGTTTACATTGCCTGGATTCCAGGGGACTGATTTAGAGCGACTCATTTTGAGGCAGTTGGCCAGATAAAACCCATGCTGACTCCCCTTGGGAAGCTACCATCTAAAAACAATATGGTCTCATCTTCAGCTCTAGTGGCCTCAAGAAAACCAGCCTTCTCTTTGGTTCCTCTTTCTGTTGCACCCCCACTGCCTGGTGGGCAGAGGACAACGGGTGTTTGCTGGGATTGTGTGTTTATCTTTTGTGTATGCCAATTATGTGTAAGTCTTTTCTTAGGAATGTTGGGGTGCCAAGCCCACCTCTCCTACCAGCATGTGGGGGATCAGAGCTGCACTGCTCAGCAGCCAAGTGTGTTGATGGAGAGATGATTTGGGGTTTTTTTTCGCTTTGAGTCAGCATCCCCAGACCACAAAGAGACAGCAGGAGATTAATTTCTGTCACTTTTTGGCACTGTGACCAGCATGTAAAACACTTTGCCCTAACACAAACAAGATATGATGCAATGATTAGGAGAACAATTACAACTCTTAACAGCTTCTATTTAATGACCATAGAAATGACAGTCATGGCAGGACAGTTCACCCTCTCTGAGCATGCATTTCTTAGTGACATAATACATTTCAAACTTTAAAGCATCTTTGTGGTTGTGATAAATTAAATGATTCAATAAATTAAACGTGGTTTGGAGAGAGAGAGAGAACTGCTGAGTGCTGGCTGATACCTGGTTCATGTTAAAATAAAGCAGCAGCAATCCTGAAGCTTTGCTTTGTGCAAAGCTCTTTTTGTGGTTAGGCTTGCTCGCGGTGCAGCGTGAGGTGCTGTAACCTGTTTAAGCTGCCTTGCAGGAATCAGCTCTGCCTCATCTGGCCCTGATTTGCTGCATGACAAATGCTATCTCCCCTGCACAGCTGGGAATAGAGCCATGTCCTCAGATCGCAGCTCATGAAAAATCTGGGTGGGACAGCATATATTTTAGAAATGCCTGATGCAAGTAAATTGCTAAAGCAGCCCCTTTTTATATGATGGTTTAATTAACAACCATCATGTTACTGCATTTAATATGATTCACAGTGCTTAACAGAAGATTCCTTTTCCGAGGCAGGGACCATCCCTTCCCTTTATGATTTAACAGGTTTTTCCTCACTGGTGTAAGGAGCAGAGAAAGTCCCTTGTCTTGTTCCTAAGCCAGCAGTTCCAGCACTCCAATGTATGAGAACTGGAGAAAAGGCAAATCACAACCAAAATCACTTTTGTCCAGATCTGGAGCCCATCAGCAACAGGCTGAGGGTGCCTGAAGGTTCCAAATGGAGTGGTGGGTAACCCCATGTAACACTGCCAACCACAACAGAGAGCACTTAGAGCAAAAGGTGCACAGTCAGCTTGCTACTGTTGAGAGAAATTTCTGGAAATTATTGTGATCCTTAACATTTTAAAAGGGTGTTTGTGTCCTGAGCATTTAAGCTGTGAGGGAATTGGACCATCCTCTTTCTCTACACTGTAAATAATTTGCAGTGAGAGCTGTTTTTATCACTGTGCTTCAAACAACACTCAGCATATTGCTGGAACCAATTATATAAATAAATTATATAATATGTCTTTGGGTAACTTAAATACCATGCTGAGCAGTCAGTAGTTGAAAACTGAAAGATGCCCAAGCCAAACTTGAAAATAAGGAGATAAAACATTAGATAATTTAGTCATATTTAGTATAGGTTTTATTATCTGTAGCAGCCTGGTAATATAGACACATATTTGCATTAAAATACCATTGTTCCTCCAAACAGATGTTTCTGTATTACTTTCTTTATTGTGTTTAATAACATATTATGAGACGTGCTGTAGTCATAACACATTGTTAAAAGTTTTCTGAAGATACAACATTTACTTTTGATTAAACAAATGTGCTGGGAGTTTAGGATATCCCAATGTAATTTAATGTTATTACTCTGCTATTTTGGCGCAGTTAATTGAATTGCAGAACGGGCTACTTCAAGAAAATGTGAAGAATATCTTTGTTTCTAAAACTTAATGTAAACAAATTTACTCCTACAAGGCTTAGTGATGAATATCTTATTCTCTGTAAGTTCAAAATAAGTCATATTTCCCTGCTTAAGAATAGTTTCTTGATAATGGCAAAATGCTAATTCTCAAAATGCAGATTACAAAGCAAAGACCCAGATGAGCAAAGTCAGCAGATAGCAGATATGTTGTGCTGGAAACACCATGAGTATAAACAGATTAAAATCCATGGAGCTAGAGAAATGGAAGTCAAGATTTTTAATCCTTTCTTAGTCAAGGATTCTCTCCTTAAAATAAAAGAGAGGTAAGTTTCTCTGGACTAGAAGACTGTGTGTACAAGAAAAATAAAATAAAATAAAAAAAAAACAAAAAAAACCCCACAAAAACAAAACAAAACAAAAATTAAAAAAAAAGGAAGGTAACATCAAGATCAACTGGTTTCAAAGAAATTTATACCAGTGAAGGATGAAACTGGGAGAGCAGAGAACATGAAATTATCATGGGTAAAGAAGGGAAGGCAACAGCTCTCATGACAAAAGGTCATCAGTGGTTGGAAAGGCACCGCTTCTTTCTTACCTTTGATTTTTGAACACATCGATGCCTCTGTATAGAAGAGATTAGAGAGGTTAGACTCTGCTACATTTTGTCAGGACACTGACTTTTTATGCACATTCTGTATACTTTGAATCTTGATACCCAGAAGGCATTTGACTAATACAGTGGTGGATGATGACCAAGATTGTGCTGCAGGAGATGAAGGAGAAATAGAAATCTCTTAGCAAAACACTGCTTTAATATTATTAGTCACCGTCACATAAGCAGAGCTCTCTGCATCTGCCCACAGTAAAAGGGAAGCTGTCTCTGTTCAGGTTACCAGGTCAAGGTGTCCTTGGCGTAGATAACTTGATCATTAGCTTCTTAGCACAAAGTTTGAGCTTTAATATGTATTACTTAGCTGCATATCATATAACCTCAGTGAGTCTGTGTTGCAGACTATCCTTATCTAAATGATTAACATTCGATCATAAGTGGTGGCTAAAAAAAGGTGCAGGAAAAATCAAAACAGTGCCCTAATTAAGCAGCATCCCCTTGAACACATTTACAGTCTCAAGGTGACTCCCCAGTCTCTGCTCCTCAGCCCAGCAACAGGGTTGTTTGCCAAAGTTTAGAGAAGAGCAATTGAAAGACAGCAATCTGCTCAGGGCCTGATTCCTGGAACAGGGAAGAGAGGAAATTCTCACTTGCAAAAACTGGCATGCAGAGGAACTGAGCCCAAAGTGTAACCAGGGCTCAGTTCACCAGATGAGTTATGCACCCCCAGAGCATGAATTTAGATTCCAAGGGAGGTCCCACAGCATGTAAAGAGCATTGTGCTCTGCTGTCAGGAAGGTGTAGCCTGCAGATTGAAGTAAGGAGACATTAGTTCATTACACCAAGTTAGAAGTGGAGTGCCCTGACTACTTCTTGGAAAGGGTGCCCTTAGGGAGCTGGGAGAGATCTCAGGAGAGACGAGATAGGTGACAGCTGGGGTCAGGGAAATGTGAACTGCATCTACAGCTCATTCGAGGCACATAAGGTCACATTTACAGTATTTGCTGATGAATGGCAAGATTTCATTGTAGACCCCAGTCAGTCTATCCTGCATTGTGAGAAATCATAAAGTAATTCAATATGTGATAAGGGTGTAGCTTGGTACTCATCAAGTCTGAAATCTCAGTTTCTGCAAAGATACATGCCCTTCTGCTTCGATGAACTGTTGAATAATAAAAGCCTTTGGACTTGGCATTCAATGAAATGTGAAATCGAGGTTAAATGCCAGTTCTTCTGTCCAAACACTTGGGGCTGGTTGAGGTGAAGCAGTCAGTCACTGCAAGGAATAGGGATGCCTCATACAACCAACTATTTCTTCCCTATTTTTTGAACCAACTTCAAGGATTTTCAGGCAAACTGAAAGCTAGAAACTCCTACTTGGGTAGAAACCCTATTTTGTTTATCCCATTCAAAAACCTTGAATTGCACTTTTAAATAGTTGACAATGTGTAATCTTAGGAAATCACATTCCCAGTGTTCAAACATATTTTGGGACTTTGCTAATATGATATTAAAGTATATGAGACACACTGGCTACCATTTGGTCTGAAGGAAACAACAGATGCCAGGTAAAATAAGAATCCAGTGCTGCCAGTTGCAGGGCCTGGAGGAAATACCAGAGATGTCGATGGAGTAGAGGATGGTGATAATTCTAGGCTATGTCTTCACAGCTTGTCAAGCACAAATAGGGAAACTCTAGTGCACCCCCTGACCCCATGCTCTGCATTTGTGCCACCAACTCTACACTATTTCTAAGTCAGCCTGTTGGTATGAACATTGCATAAGAAACTCTGAGCTATAAATTGGGTTTGCTTCTCGGTGAAGCAACCTGAGGAGCCATGTAAGAAGGATTGCTTAGATGTAATTTTTGTCAGATAGGATATATGGTAGTGGCCAAGGCAGTAAAATTTCATCTATGCTGTCTGCACAACAAAATATCTGTCTCACATCTGAATTCACCAACCTGCCTGCATGTCCCTCCGTTCTTCCTTTGAGTCTCACCTGAACACAAGTGTCAGGGGGTTGTTTGTGAATGTGGACTGCACTGTGCCCCTGGATCACTCTACACAGATGGTATTTGCTCTCAAGAGTGCTCTTTCCTGTGAGACTTTGCATGGAGAAATTGAGTCTCAGGCCAGATTTCTCCCCTGGCCCTGGAAGCAAGTAAGATCCAGTGGTGTCCTCCATCAGCAGAAGAGAAAACACAAGAAAGCTGAGCACGTTTTCTCTATCTCTAGGATGCATTAGTTTTTTGGCCTTTCCTCTTTAGTTTCCTGCTAGTATATTCTTGCAGAGGAGGGCTTTTATCTCTCCTTCTCCAAGCTTTCCTCACTGTGACTTTTGTAAATTCTTAATTTCAAAGGTGTTCTTCAAAGACCCTTTTTTCTCTCCTGTACCTAAGTGAAGCTTAATTGTCCTCAGATAAAGGGCCTTACTGTTTCACAAGAGGAGAATGATACAGAAGCTTCTGTGATCTTAAATGCAAGGTACACGTGAATACAAAAACTATGGATGAACTGTTTCAGATGCTAGAACAGGAAGGCTGTTCAGAACTCTGGCTTTATGGAAAAAAATAGCCATAACTGGGGTAGCTATAGCAACGTGCATATAGCCACATTTGAGGGAAATCTAGCCCTCATAATGGGTAATCCAATGAAGCAAACAAAGCAGATACCTAAATAAATCTAATAAAACTATTAAAATTAATTTAAGATTAATATAACAATATAAAAATCCTTTGCACAGCATGCGACAATTTTAACTCTTCAGCCTCAGCAAGCAGTCAGGCTTGTCACATCCCCAAACTGTGTTAGAAACAAACTGTTTCTTAGAAACCAACTTCAATTGTCAATCTGATGCTTTATGCACCCGTGTGCACACACACGCACCCACATTCCATGGGCATTCCATCATATCTGCTACCTGTGTGCACGGTGCTCGTGCATGCGTACATATTCTGTAACGCTGTTTAAAAGCCGTGCTCTTCCTTGATCTCCATGATAATATCAGCAGTGAAATCCTTGCAGGCCATGCTGGTGTAGAATTCGTGCCCTTCTCCTCAAGAAGCAAAGGCCCTTGGCCTTGCCCTGGAGCCCATCCTTGGCCTGTCACCAGCACGGGGCCTCGGGCACAGCCAGAGCTCAGCAATGACAAGGCAGCACATGCTGTGGTTGGAGCTGCTGCTTTACGCTATCCATCGTCTTCCCATCAAACCCACAACTTCCCCTTCTTCCAGAGCCGGAGACAAGCTTCTCAGTGCGCAGAGGGTAAGCAGTTCCCTTTGTCTGAAAAGTAGTGAACAATTCCTTAAAGCACAAATTTACATTTTATGATTTTGGCCCTTTTTCTGCAGTTTCTCACTCTTGGAACTCTTTCCCTCTTTTATGATCCAAGCAGCCGCCCCTTTTCATTTAAATCATTCCTTGAAACACTTTCTCTGCAAAGCCTCTGGCTACAGATGACTGGATATGGCAGAAACAGCATTTGAATTCAGAACAAGGGTTTTGTTTGAGCAAATTGTTTGGGGGATAGCCACTTTTTATACCACACCTGATATTCCATGGAGTATTAGCATGCAAACAAAGATCTATTATTCACTAGTCATTATTTCAGTATTCTTCTGTTTTAAAAAGATCCACTCATCTAATCACAGCACCATGGGAATAGAAACATATCACGTCATTTAGTGTATCAATTACAGGCCCTAAATGAGGATGAGCCAACAATCATGGTGAGCAGTTTGCCATTTTACCTGTTCTCTAGGGTGAAGAATGAGGTTCTATCTGCAAGCAAACAAACAAGCAAGCATTTTTGGGTAATTGTTTGCAATCAATAGCTGAAGTGAGTATTTTTTCCAGCAGAACTCTGTCATGAAGAAAAACTGATTTTAAAACAGATTGAAAAAAAAGTACTTAGTTGTATTATTTTGAATCACCTCTTTTACTTGATTTGTGGAGGGTCTTTCGTATCTATATGTTCTCCAAGTTAGTTTGCAGTGCCGTAGAGGAAGGGCTCGGTTTCACAGTAACTGTCAATGCTAATATTCCTAATAACTTTCAGCCAGCAGTGCAAAAGCAGATTTTCTTGAGCTGCAGTGAAGTGCAGTGGCACAGGAGGGAAGAGTCTCCAGGAAGAATCTGGGACAGAACCTCTCTATGCACTTGTTCTCCCATGTGCCCATGCACACTTCCACACACAGGGCTGTGTGCACACCGTGGTGCCAAGTGCTTTGCCAATGCCACGAAAAGCTGAGCACCTCAGAGGAGGAGGAGCAGGCCAGGGAAATGACCACCACAAGACCTTTTGGTTCTGTGTGTTTTGGTCCTGGGATTCCTTGCACGGAATACCAGCAGCAGATTTATGTGCGACACACAGCAGGCCAGATCATAGAGTCATGGGAGGAATGCCCAGTTGTCTATGTGGGTGCAGAGTCTCATCTCTGAGTACCATAAATTCCTTCTAAGATCAGCCAAAATTGTGTCGATTCAATCCGAGACATCATTAACCTCAGTAATTGTCTTGTCCCTTTGGTCTCAAGGCTCTATGATTTTTCATCTACTTTCTCTCTGTCTGGAGGCCCAGAAAATAGGCTGGACTGTGCTGACTTAACTGCTCCATCAAGGACTCAGTGAATGGGAACAGTCGTCCTTCCCTGAGAAGAAGCCAGCTGAATAAAGTTAGCAGAACCATTTGACATCAAATAATCAGGTAAATGATGATAAGTTCCCTGTGGTGAGACAGAAATATGACGCAAAACAAACCAAAGGCTCTTGCTAAACATTTGTGTTCACAGGTAAATATTGTGTGGCCACAGGGTGTCCATTCATAAGGTGGCACCAGGAGGTCACTGTACTGAGTGTGGCTATTCCCCTTGGTGTCCCCTTCCCACAGAGAGCACAGGGGACAGCTACTGACCTTGACCAGGGATGAGCTAGGGGAGTACCATCCCACGCTGGCCTGAACCACAAGAAGTTTTTAAAGAATTGCCACTATCCCATTTTTCCAAACAGTAAATATGTGTGTATGTGTGTGTTTGTGTATGTAAAATATGGTGGGTATGAAAAATCCTATGGAAAACCTGAAAATCCTGTCCTCAGTACAGAGTTAAGATGTTGGCTGCCGTTTGTGCAAATACATATTTTCTAGTTTCTTTGCCCTCTGAATCTAAACCCAGCAGGTTGTTCCTTGTTTTCCTCTGAGGAGATGAATGTTGCCACCACTTTTGCTTGTGCACTTTTGGGTGATGTCTGTGCTCCATCGAGCATTGCCTTATTAGCACATCCTGCAAAGTGATAACCGGTGGTGTAAAGTCCTTGCCTAACATTTATAAACACTTCCTCAGCAGAAACGCCAGGCACTTCAATGCATTTAATTTTAGGGAGGCAGCTGGTCCAAAACAGTGGAGACTGTATTATTAGTCTCTCTCTCTCTCTGGGGCAGGACTGGTCATGCTTTCCCATGGAGAGAATGGGCAGATATGGGTTAGGAGCAGCTTTGGTGTCATCCAGGAGTCCGGTTTTACTGTACCAACAATGTGACTGCCCAGAGTAGGGGAGATGACCAAACTTGGTTTCAGCCAGCCATATCTTGCTGTGGTGGCAAACTGAGCTTGAGAAAAGGGTTAGGGATACTCAGAATGCTGAGGTGTTGCATTTCAGGGGGCGCTGTGGTGAGGGGAAACAGAAAAGTAATGCAATTGCCTTTTCTTCAAAAATGAAGGCAATTCAATTTTCCTGAATTGTCACAGGAAAAAAACCCTATTTCAACAGAACTACGCCTGTTGAAAGCCCACAGTGATGCCCAGCAGAGCTGAGTGGTACCAGAATAATCACTGGTCTGTACATACAGACATAAACTACAAAACCTCTTACCCAAGCACATGTTCCTCATCCCAAGGGCAGTGAGGTGGTGCTGCCTGAGCCCTGCTTAATTACTGAGTAAGGAGAAAACATATGGAAAACCTCAGGATGGGGAAGCAGCACAAAATGTCTTTGTAGAGCGCCTGTGCCAGTAACACTGCCCTGCATCCTGCTAGGAATCAAGCCAGGGAGCATTGCCTCGGTGAGAGGAGCTCTGAAAGCCTTGATTCAATTTGTATCCAGCTCAGCTCCACGACTGTCTCTTAGCTGCTTCAAATTACTTTCTTTTTGGCAGCCCAGAAATTAAATGTTAACTCAGAGAACTATATTAATCTCTATTAGGAAGGAGCTGGAGTCTAAATAGCTCAAACCTAGGCTTTCTGGTGTGTCAACTGAAGCAACATGCATTTATCCAATCTATAAATCAGTTTGTCTGGCAGACCAGCCAAAAGTAGGTGCCACAAAAATACAATAGTCTAAGCAAAATGTTTATCTTGAAATTTTTTATGACCTCTGTAAAAAGGCCCAAAACAAATAAGACAATAAAACTATGACAAAAACTAAGAAGTAGTCTGGGAAAGCTAAGGATGCTAAAATAATTTTAAATTTATTTATTTTAATATCTTTTCCCAACACTGTAGAATACAATGGCATACTGCAGGTTTTCTGCTGCTATTGTGCTATTGTGCTGTTTATATAAGGGAAAATCCCTTTTAAGCAATTCTTATTTAAAAGAAGCTGAAATTCTTCACTATAATACAGTTGGCAGAGAAAATGTCTGCTTGCCATCAAAACTCATTTCTCTTGTTGAGGCAGTGGCCAGCACTACACGTTCAGGGAAAAAAAAAGGGCAAGAAGTGCTAAAATGAGCAATTACCAAGGAACCTGCCCCTAGCAAAAGTTGCCTTCTAATCACTGGGCAATTTATTATTATTTAAGATCTAAAGCATGGTGATTTATATCCCTTGTAATTTGTTATTCTACTGAGTGCAACGCTTGGTGTTTTTTATTATTCATGGGCCTCTTTAAATCTTATTTCTTTGCTGACCTCAATAATAGCAGCTGGGGCAGTAAGTTTCACAAGTTAATTATTGGTTGTGTATAAAGGCCCTTCCTTAAAAGAACTGTATTTTACTTACATTTGTCTCTTAATTTGCTTGATCCTCTCCTGTTCCTGCACTCTGACTATGAAAACTTCCTCTATAAGGTTCATTATTCTACTTTAAATACATCCTCAAAAACCATTGCTCACTTGTCTTCTTTGTCAGCTCTAAGCCTGTGCATCCCTTTCTGTGCAGACAGAACCTTTGTGTGACCATTTGTCCCATGAATACTTTCTCTATCAGCTGTCCTCTGGCAGGTTTTACCAAATATCACCAGGCTGCAGAATTGCTTTGCCCTAGCAAGGTGACCACCAGGATGTTGGTAAACAACAGCAAAAATTCAAGAACTCTTCCCAAGTTCTCTTCCTAATTAGGAAGTGAGCCCCTGAGCAGAGCTTTGGACCGGCCACGCTTGCACCGTCTGCCAGAGCTGTCACAATGGGGAAATATATTGTCCCTGAACAAATCCTGCCTGACAGTACAGACTGAAAATAGTGCTTTGCTGGGGCTTGCCTCCTTCCATGGCCCTCGCTGGAGTCTCTCTCCTCCCACTGCCTCCTCTGGCCATCCCACAGCCCCCTCGGGCCAGGGCTCCTGTCTGCTTCCCTCTAAGGCACAATTGTCAGGCCAGAGGGCTGGTGTCACAGAGTCCCAGTGCCAAAACTGCCAATCCATTTCCTCCCCTCTCCCTGCATTTCCCCAGGGGAGAAAGTGGGGGATCACTCAGGGCTGAGGCACAAGCAGCAACTTCCCAGTCTTGCCCTATCCCAGAATCCCTCCGCTCTTCCTCATCTCGCATGGGAGTTTTAATTCCTCACTTAATTCCTAAGACAGGAATTAACTGTCTTCACTTAGGAAGTGAAAAACCTTCCTACTTCGTTTAACCCCTGTGCCTGACCCCAAGCCCTCTCACACACTGCATGCCCATCCCTGCCCATGCCTCCAACCTCCTCCCGATGCAGAAATGCCTCACCTACCCCAGAACATCCCCCTTCTTTTGTGGCCTTGAAGAAGGGGCAGTAGAGCAGAGCTGGGATGCCACAGGGCACTGTGTTTCCTGATTGGTAACTTTTTCCATTGCTGCTTTTAAACCTTATGGCCCTGCCATGAGGAGTAAGTCTGGGCAGATGTTCCATGTAACAGAACTCCAGAGCAATCACTATTTCTTGTCCCAATGCGCAGGCAACAACACCAAGATGCACCCAAACTGCTTTAGCTGCAAAATATGGTTATATATCAAAAATATGGTTACCTGGTTACCAAAGATTCGAGAAGTGCCAGTGAAAGATGACAGGAACAAGATTTCCTGATTTGCATTGTGCTGCCTGGTTGTTTCTCTCTTGGAAGTCAACAAAGGGAGGGCAGGGAGTTCCCAACCCCATCCCCTTCCCCAGCACAACAGCATCTCTGCCTTCAGTTGCTGCTGTCTCTACCTTGCTTCAGAAACAGGGATTAAATGACCCATGAGTATATATTTGTGGGGGCATGCAGTAAATCAAACATCAGTTTGGGCAAGTAATGTCTGGTCTTCTAATTATCCTGAAGTATTTGATGTTGACAGCTCAGGATCTCATCACAAGTTTTGCATTATGTTAGTTTTCCTTTTTTTTTTTTTTTTCATGTTCTCAGCCTGTTGCCTGGATGTACTATCATTTGAAGGCTGATAGTAATTTTTGAAATAGTAGTTCTGAGTCTTCCCAATTGCACTGAAAGGACTTTAAAACCAGAAAAGAAACAGAATATTTTACAGGGGTTTAAATTAACCTTATTAATTTGGTAGAAAAAATCCAAATGTGCTTTTTACTTACGTGGGCTGGTGAGATGATGTGTACATCTCAATCTCATTTCAGAAGCTCAGGTATTTTCCTGATATGACTGAGTCATGCAAAAAATATGAGTACTCATCCAGCATTACTAGAAACCCTGTTCCAGCAGTCCTGGGGAAAGTGAGACAGTAGGAGTCAGGGCACATTGGTGAGATGAGAGGTGACCCAGCCACCAGGGCAGCCACAGGCAAGAGATGTGGGTGGATTTGAGGGCAGACCCTGGAACTCATATGGAGAGGGAAGGACAGTGAGCAGAGGGTGGTTGTGCAGGGGTGTGAGACTTTTGTTTAATGTTCCTATGTGTGTGGCAGGAACTGTGACCTTGCAAGGGAACATGCCCCTGAGTGCAAGAGGAAACACAGGGGGAAGCATTTTTCCTTGAGTATGGGGGGAAGGAAAAATGGCAAAAGCCCCTTTTATGGCAGCTAACTGCCAGAGACTCCAGGAAAAAGCCAGGAGGTTTTGATATGTTTGTCTAAACAGGGAGGTTTTATTACTGCATGTGGCAGGCATCCCTGTTGGCTTGGCTGGCAGGGGAGGACCGGGGGAAGTTTTACAGAACAGCAGACACAGGTTGCTGAGGTGGGAAGGATGGGAGAGTGGGGGACACCATCTGAAAGAAGTGGTAGAAAGAGTCAATATACCCTAGACAAAGGAGTGACATGACTGTAAAAAGGGATGTGGCATCTGAAGGCAGTTTGGAAGGACAAGATGAGACTCAGAGCTATGCAGCTCTTCCCTCACTGGGCCACATCTCCTAAGCTGAAAATTTGAGCTGCGTTGGGCAAATACCTGTTTGGACTGTGTGATCTCCCCAGAGCCATGAGACTGATAGATCATCCCATGGTGCTGGCTCAGGCAGGAAAAGGCACAGCAAACCATGGCAATTCCTGACAGCCCTGCCCATCTTGGCCCTGTCAGCAGCATCTGCTGGTCTTCAGACATCTTATAGCTCCCTTGAACAAACACCTGACAGTCTCTTGGGGTGCTTCTAAACTACTGTGGAGATGGGCACTGGAGCACCTGGCTCTAGTTTCTGCCTCTTCCTCAAGCTCTCCTGAGAAACAGCCTCTCTCTCCACCTTTCTAAACCTCAGCTAGCTGTGCTTCCAACAACATATCCCTGTAAGGGGGTCCAACAAGGTGGCTACGGACACTGGGGCTTTGCAGGAGGCTGAGCTCTGTTTTCAGAGCTGCTTCATGGAGAAATGGGCAGTGCTGCACCCCATGGACTGGCTGGGTGAGAGAGAGAGCTGACAGGGCTTTGCTGGGGTGACCCAAGAGCTTGTGGATAAAACCCATCATGCTCCAAGAAGTCCTTTCCTGTAACCAGCACAGCCATGGATGGGGGCATGCTGAATATATGTTAAAAGGCCTGTCTTGGAGATATGAGTTATAAAGTAGTGTAAAGGATACCCAGGGAAAATCCAGGAAAGCTCTGTTCCTACAGTGTTGCAGGGAAACAGCGAGTTTGAGGATGTCACAGTTTTCCTTCTCCTGATACAATTCCTTGTTCAGTGTTGGAAGGAAAAGACCCCACCACTTCCTCCACATAGAAGGAGCCCCTACTTTAGCTTAGGAAATCACATTCCCAGTGTTAGTTTTCCGATGATGAAAGAGAATCTTTCATCTCTGAGAAAGAGAATCTCAGACAGTTGTGTTCAGTCTCAGGACAGGAGAGCTATGAGCACTGACTCAGCAGGAGCTGCCTTTACTCTAGAAGGAGAGGATTTGTCCACAACCAGCAATTAAGATGTCATCTCTATTTGATACAGAAATCACTCTTGCAAATGCTCTACAGAGCAATATTTCCCTACAAATGCACCTCAGTTCTATTAATAAAATCGTGAGACATTTTTGCAACATTCATTGCAAGACAGGACCTGTATAGAGCGGAGGGTGACAGCACCCGGCCTTTTCCCATCTAAGAAAATACCCACAAATGCTGTACTATGACAGCAAGCCTGACCTTTTTCCAGACAGCAGCATCAAATTATCAAGCCAAAAAAAAAAAAAAAAAAAAAAAAAAAAAAAAAAAGAGAAGCAGTCCTTCTAAGAAGGAAAGTGAGCTCTGGAAACCAAGTAATTTAATGTCGTTTAATGTCTCCAGCCAAGCTGCATATTACTTGGAGCAGTAAGGAAAAAAAAAAAAAAAAGAAAGTGGCAAAAAATCAAACCACCTTTCATTCCCATGAGGAGGTCACAGAGTTTATCATGTCCAAAGGCTTACAGCCTGGCCCAGAGGCTACAAAAACCAGCAGGAAGCATTCCCTGAGAAAACGATACATCTTTTCCCCTTCTGTCAGGATTTTGCTTCTCTAATCAGATAAAACCACATATTATATTCAGTATCCTTCGAAAAGAAAGATATGAAATGGTGCCTTTTATTCAACTCCTTTAAGGCCTTAAAGAGAACCTTAACAAAAAGTCCAGTCTACCTGCCCGACCGCTTCTCTCATCTCATAAAAGATAGGAAAGCTGTTTATGTATTTTCTTTAAACTTTAGCTCAGAAATTCAGGTTCTCTCTCTCTCTCTTTCTCTCTCTCTCTTTTTCTTCTTCCAGCTCAGACTTTTAGGCGTGCCTCTTGCTGACATACTTGATGTGAGCCTAAGGACTTGGAGAAAGCCATCTACCCGTGCCTTGTAGCAGGAGACCCTGTGGAGTATCACTACCGCTAGCAAAGCAACCATGCAGGTGAACCCAAATGTGCTCAGCTCTTTGCTTCTACACATTGAACTCTCAGCAGTCAAGAGAGACAGTTTTTCAAAAATCATATAACCATGTCTCTTCAGCAAATGGTAGAGAAATCTCCTTCAATCCACTTCATTAGTCTTCTCGATGGACAGGAACAAAGCTATCAGAAAATTACCTTACAGGTCAAAAAAATGAAACTCTTTAGGACTTCTTCATGCACTTTTAGATTAATAACAGAGGGAAAAAACTTGTCTTAAACAGAAATTTATATCACAGAGACATCAAAGCTTTTAAGCTTGGGCTATTGTAATACAAGATGATCCTAAAAATTGCCCCAAAACAACAGCTTGTTAAGCAGGCAGGTACTTACCTGTAAGGCTGAGCAGGCTACAGAGCCCATTTCTACCACAATAGCTACCAGCTATTCTGCTGTGCAAATACACTCTTCAGCTACATGGCTGCAAACAAGCTCATATCTCAGCAGAAGGGAGAAAACACCCTTTTGGTCCCTCTACAGCAGCTGCCTGACATGGGGATGTGGTTTGAACTTGCAGAGGAAAGGCAGGGCTATACCTTAGAGCTCGCTGTGGTTGAACATGAGGCCAATGAAAGTCAATGTTTACCCCCTTTTTTTAACTCACAAGTTTTACAGCATTTCTCCAACATTTCCAGGGGAAGAAGAACTATAAACTGCCCAGGAGCACATGTTGACTAGGCTTAAATAAGGGACAGAAGGACTGCAAATGCCTTTCAGCTGCTATTAAGGCCCCAAACACTAGAGCTGGAAAAGTGATCTGTAAAGGGGATAAGTGTGGCTTGAAGCAGCAGAGCAGAAAGACTACTTCCAAAAACTCTATATCCCCATGGGAAATTTTACTTTAGGAAGTTCACAAGCTAATGACAATCACATAGACAGGACCTGGCAAAAGGGAGTGACAGCTCATAAACCATCCATAGGCCTGGAGAAAAATTTGAGGTGTGTCACTGACAAACTTTTGTTCATAATCTGAGGACAAGACTTATACTCTTGGGGGAGCAGATTTGTGAGACAAACCAGTCATGGTGGAGTTTTAACTCAATAGGCTGTGGAGAGGTAGGAAAAGGGAGGCCCCAAGACATGGAGAGCACTTACAGTCATTCCTTCACTAACACCCATCTACTGGGACTGTGTTTAAATGAAACCAAGTATGAGCAGGTTCTTGCTGTGCACCTTTGACTGTCTTCAGACAAAGGACCCCATAGGGCCATAATTACTCCAGAAACTGGCCCAGATCCCATGTCTAGGACTGTATGTGCAAAAAGGGCTTAAAGACATCACCAGTGAATTCATTTGCTGAGGTCCTGCTACACTCTGGGAGGCACACTGCACCGTGCTGCTTTTGAAAGGTGGCTCCCTGCCCCTGCCCTCCTTGTGACTTCTTCTTCCCTCCATAAGGTTTACTTGTGCATCAGAAAAATCCCTCTGGGTAGCCTGAGCCATCTCAGCAGCTGGAAAGGCCTGGAGGGAGGAAGGAAGCCAAGCTCATTCAGTTGTTTTTTTGGAGGAACCAGGATTATCCTAGCAGTTTAGCTGGTTCCTTGCCAGGAGGAGCAAAGGAAGCTAGGAAGGGAGTTTCTAAGGAAAACCTCAGTCTTTGGCTTAAAATGTGTGGCACAGGACCCAGGGATGAAGTTGGGCTGTGAGTAAGAACCTAAAGACAAAATAATTATTGATGCATGAGCAGCATTTACAGAGGAGAGAGGGGAGCTGTGGACTCTCACCAGTGATGCCGGGAAGTGATGAGGCACAGAGATGCAACACACCATGTTTTTTTAGACATCACTTATGTTTCTGCATGAGCCTGGGGGCTCTGGGGACAGCAGGGCTTCAGTCAACATGGGGCTGGGTCCACGTTCTGGAGATTTTCAAATGAAGCCTCAATAGGTCTGTCATGCTTATCAGCATCTCTAAGAGCTCTGGGTTTAGATAAGCACTGCAGAGGATGCATATTTAAACAAACATAGGGAGGACTCATTTTTTCATCCATCACTTTACAGGTTTCCTTTTTAACCTCCTCAGGAGGTAAGACACCTGCTTGTGTGTGTGTGTAAAATCTTTCACATTCCCTCTGGGTTGTGATTAATTTTAGTACAAGGGAGTCAATACAACTCTTTGTATATATTTCAATTTCTAGATACGTCATGTACAAAGGGTTGTTCAGGAACCTGTCTATCAGCCCATCTTCTTTCAGCATCTTAGAGAAGAGAGGGAAATCATTAGGAAAGAATATGTGTTTTGAATAGTCAGAATTCTTCATCTTTTCCTGTATGGACATTTTCTTTCTTAAGCATGCTGGTTTATCCTGAACCCTTGGACTGGAAAAGAAACCCTATATAATTAAAGGATTTTTTTTCTTTCAGCAGTAAAAAGATAATTGAAGAGGGAAACAATCTATTCCTCTCATGAATAATCTTCAGCTTGGGTCTATGACTGCTCTGTGGCCAGTGGTTTGTTGACCACTATGGTCTGGCTGTGCTGGCTGTGAGGAGACTCTGGATTCTGAAAATCTCTGACCTCTTTGCCAAGCAGTGATGCCATGAGCTCCATACCAGCTGCCAAGATCTGCTCTTGCCCTCAGCAACACAGCTGGAAATTGGGCCTGGGAGATGGTGGGAGCAAAGCTTGTTATGCCAGAGTTCAGCACTGCAGTGGGTGCCTGGGACAGCTGTCCTGGTGGGAGAAGCAACCTGCCACAAGAGTACAATTAGCCCAAACTGGACAATGACTGAGTGAGATTACTTGTGTGAAAGTTGTCATGTGGTTGCCCTTGCTGGACCAGCCCCACAGCTTAGTTAATGATCTGTAAAGGTTCTTTGTGATGTCCTCACTTCTTACTGAAAGGTCCTGTGAGGGGCATCACAGAAGAGGGGGAGCAGCTTTGAGCATCATAGAAGACTTAATTAACTGGACAAAATTTACCATGGGGCCAAGACATGACACTTCTGCAAGTATTACTCATTCAAGACTCTACATTTAATCATGCACTTCTGTAGCTGTTTTGTGCCTAAATTATCACTGCTGAGAGGGGCCCTGGTATTGCCCAGGTTATGCTGGTCCAAGATAACATATAAGGATGTGGGCTTCGGAAACCTTTTTTATAAATTAACTTTGGAGTTCAATCGTCTGTCTCTATCTGGATTTATAGGCAACCTTTTTTTTAGTTAAATGTTTATTTAAAGATGACATGAGAATATAGTGTACTTTGCCTGCCAAATTTTTGTCTCACTCTTTCTTGGATTGTGATTGAGGTCCTGCTTCTGCTTGTGCTAAAACTAATAAGAGTTGTAGCATTTATTTTGATATTTCTGTGCCCAGTGCATTCACACAAGCACTTGCTGAGACCTGACAGTAAAGACAACTTGGTACCTTTAACCTAAGCAGTGCCTCCCAAACATTACCCACACCACCTTTCTGAGGGGGCCACCCACCATAAATACCTGCAGTTCAACAGCAAGGGAAGCTAGATTAAATTAAATCTAAATAATCACATTTTTATGATAGTCATATGTTAGGTGGACCACAACTGCTGCCTAAGACTTGGACCTTCTCAGTGCTTAACATTTACCCAATAATTCAGCCCCCTCTTCATCCTCTGGCAGATTTCCTTTGGAGCAGACAGGACAGGGGAGGCCAGCAGAGAGGATATCCTATATGAACACAGGCCTGGAAACCGGGACATGCAAGAATGGAGTGATTTGCCCAGGGTCACGGAGGAAGTCTGTGAGGAGGCAAAAATGTAACCCAGGCTTACTGGGTCTCAGGACCATCCTCTGCTCCAAACAGGGAATCATGGCCAGAAACTGCACAGAAACCAGGAAGTTTTAGCTACTGGACACATATTGATATTGTGAAATTCTGTTTTGTTTGCGTGACTGTTCCAGTTTCCCTAAAATTGCCACAAGTATTTTGGAAGCTGGACTGCTGCCCTTTCAGCAAAACACATCCAAGCCTGGGAAAGGGCCAACAGAGGAGCTGAGGGTTCACTATGGCAGGGCACTGTACCACAGGGAAGGTGCACCTCACTGTAGTCTGAAACCACTGATTTACAGCTCCCTTGCAAATCCCCAGCAAGCCTTTACCCTCCATGGGTCCCCTATTTCCTCTTCACCCTGAATCAGTTTTTTGTTCTGCTGATAAATTCATTATCTTTCTTTTTTTCTTTGACCACATTGGGCACCCTGACCTTGCAAAAATGAGACAAAATACCACACAGGGACCTAATGATTTAAATATGAGACTGCACATTTCATCTTGAAATTCAGATGATCTTATTAAAGTGTGGAGGGAAAACAGACAGAAGTACAGCCTTTTGTGTTTGGTTGGGTACATGTATTATTTATAATGTAGAATGAATGACTGATTACCTTGAATCTTGATATGTGAGGCAAATGAAGAAATGTTACCTCTTTATATGCAATGCTACAGGAAAGTGGTTTCTTCAAGCCTCTGATGTGGGAAAAGCTGAATTATGGCACATTTCATATGTTTGATCTGCAGCTGAAAGGTAAACAGGCAGAGCTGATTTAAAAACAAGGACCTACAGTCATCTGTGGGGCAAATTCCTTTGTATTTAACAGTATGGTACCAGAGCTGTGTCTGCCCAGTATTTGCTGATTAAAACTTCATGTAATGGCAATGGGATTACTGGCAGAGCAGTGACCTTCACCCTTGCAACTCAGCTTCAAGGGCCACAGAGCTCTGCAGCTGAATAATAGACTCATGTCTGCAGAAGACTTCAGTCGTAAAAATCAAGGCACTTCCCTGACTTTGTGATTTTCTCATAAAGGCCATCAGGATAGCAGGTGAATTAATCCATTTTCCACACTGCCAAAATGATCTCTAAATTATTACAGACAAAGAGAGGAAGACTGTGAATTCGCATTTAGTAGGAAAAGTCTTGGGTCACCAACTTGCATACTCCATCTAGAATGCAGTAAGCAATCATGCTGTCAGCAGGGATTTAAAAATAATTTCCAACTATTCTTTAAGTTACTTTTCTTATCACCTAAATGGAGAGGCCGACTCCATTTCCGAGGACAGCTAGAGGCTGTGAGAAACAGTCCTACCTTTCCCTTCCCTTCCCTTCCCTCCCACAGGAGTCCAACTGCAGGAGCTTGACCATTTCCCAACCACTGCTATGCACAGCCCAAGCATTTTCCTGTTGCAAACACTGACCTGTGAGTGCTGCCTATCTTCCTGGTATGTTTACATAGAGCGTATAAAAAAGGACAGAGCTCCCACACAGGTAGACATACTCCAGTGATATGAGTTTAAATATAACTGGAGTTTGCAAGGCATTCTAAGGTGAAAAGCTTCACATAATTGCTGACTACCCTTAAAAGTTGTATTTCTTCTTTTTTTTTTTTTTGGTTAACATACTGTCTGTAAGTGATGACAACTGAATAGGCTATTATCTCACAGGATAATGGCTTTCTGCTTCTACATCGTGCTGAGTTAAATTGGAGATACCCAGGTGTGAGCAAGGGAAGGATGTTCATTTCCAAAGCAGAGAGACTCACAGTGACAGGCTTCTGCTACCAAAGCTTTTTTCCTCTCGTGTAAAATGAACTTACGAAGACATTGTAAAAGTAACTCTTCCTGTTGCAATGTGTCACAAAAAAATTGACTCCATATGTGTTGTCTGCTGCCTCTAGATATCAGCAAAACCATGGCAATGGACTGTTTTAGCAGACAATTAAATTAAATGAAAGCACTCCTCCTCCACCACCAGATTTTGATAGCCTCATGTAGTGAAATAACTAATATCTGAATAATCTCATTGACTTTCTGCAGCTTTTTGGCACAGTGAGGCACTGGCCGCCATGAGGGCTTTTCTACATTGAAGGAGTACTACTGCAAAGGCTTGGCTATACACAGAATTGTAACTACACTAGCATAGTAGAAATGGTTTAATTTCCCTAGGGTAGAAACAGTTATACCAGTATAAAGAAGCTTCTTTATGCTTAAATTTCTATTTCCATACAAGCAGGTGAATAAGCCGTACTAGTATAAAGCACTGTTGTGCCAGTACAAATGTCCCCAACTAGTGGTTCTATTGGTTTATCTATTTCAGTAAAAAATATCACACCTTGAATGGAAATAGCTGTATTAGTACAAAACCTGAGTCCAACAAGCATAAGCAAAAAAATTCAAGACAGTCTTTTATTTGCCCCTCAATACTATAAAAACTGTCTCATAAGTAATCTGGCCAGATATTTTTTGAGCACTGGCTTGAACTACCTCTCAGTACTCACTGGCAAATGTGGGTCAAATATTCAGTAGCCTGATAGCATGAATGACAGTACTTGCAGGGAATATTGTACTTTAATCCTTCTTACTCTCATTCTTCTCCTTTGTAGGCAGCAGTTAATGTCCTGTGTAGAGATACTGCTGTGGACAGGGGCTGAGTGAGAAGCTGTGCTCACTAGGGCTGCCTGAGCACTGTGCTGACTCAACATCCCTTCTTCTGGAACTGCTCATTGCCTTTGGGGCCACTTCGGGTTTCCCTGCCTGACCCTGCAGCACAGCTGGGGGGACAAAGTAGGAGAGGACAGTGCTGACAGCTCTACCCACACCCCACAGACAGACAAAGGAGTTTCAGAAATCAGGCAGACCAAACCACATGGCAGAACCTGTTCCCTTAAAAACAGAAAAATGCAACCCTCATCATACTGGATACTGGTCTCATGATTTTGTGGGTCTGACTCATCGTTCTTCATCTCTGAAAATTCTGCCTCACACACTGAAAAATAAAATCTGCTCCTAGGCACAGGTCAGGTAGAGCTGGGATGTGTTTTTTATAAAACCAGGTTTACGTCTTCCATTTGGTATTTCATTGGCAGACTTCAGTGCTGGACTGGTTTGCTGCTGTGGAGAATAATGTTACCTGCTCTTGGGATAAATCTCCCTTGGCAAGTTAAACCCAATTTTTCTAATACTACCTTTGATTATTGGTGACAATTTACTGTCCTGGGCATATGAGGCAAAAGGGCATTTTTGCCATTTTTGGTAACAGTGGAAAACTTTGTTCTGGTCAAAGGTATGCAAAGGGAACTGGCTGAAATTAATTTTGAAATCTCATTCACATTGCATCTTTAGACATGTAACATGAGACCTGCATTCTGAGGAAAACAAGAAATCCTCGCCTTTTGATCACAGTTTTGGGAGCCTGCAGCACGTTATTGCCCTGGGTTGGGCTCTGTGCTGTCCGTTAGCGCCAGGAAAAACACTCTGGAAATGAGATGCTGCATAAACCTAAGAGCAGCTCTTCTGAACTGAGGCAAGAAAAAGAGGGGGGATGAAGGGAAGTACAGGTTGTCCCCAACCCCTTTATTTCTGTCTGTACAATTACTGTACTCACCAAGTTTTGACTTGTTTTTGAATTGGGATTAAAATCTTCAGTCTTTCCACTGCAAAAAGAAAGGGCAAGTTGTGAGCCTGTGCTGATGTAAGGCTTTTCCTTGAGAACAGGACTTCTCCTGTGCCGGGTCATTTGTTGTGAATTTTATTAGCTGGAAATAGTCTCCATTGCCTCCCAAGTGCAGTGTGTAACACAAGATCCACTCTTTGCAGATGGTGCCCGGTGATTTAGAACGTGCAAATGATTTAAAACGATCCGTGCTCCCTCCACCTGGTGTTGCCTGCCTGGGCTGCCATCCTGTGTTTACATAGGGGCTAATAGAAAGATCCTTGTTAAGGCACTCGGGCACTGCTGAAGCAGCAGTATCAGGAACCTTCTCCTCTTGGATCTTCCCTTGGGGATAGCAGGCAGTACAGCTACAGGTGGGCAGGAAGCTGTGATGGACATATCAGCTATTTAACTATCAGGGAACTTCTACCACTCAGAAAATCTGTTTTAAATTTAGCAGTTGGATTCCAAATGTGTTTGTTTGAGATGTGTCTCATTATAGACATAAGTACCTAGGAGCATTATCTAGTATTTCATACTTAAAGCATTTGAGAGAACAGATAAAAACACAAGAGCATGTTAAGGTGTCTGGTATAAAAGCCAGGGGAACAGCTGTTTTCTCTGCCTCTCTGAAGCCTGAATGACAGCAAGAGAGGTTGAGTTTGTTTCTTATATGATCCATATTTACTGTATTTGGTATATAGGCCAGGAAGCTGCATGACTTGGAAAACAGGACCAAAGAATGGCATAGGAATCCCAGGCTCCAGTTCTGCCTCTGCCACTAACAACTTGGGTGACCTCAGGCAAGTCACACGACTGCTTTGCTCCCATCCTCCTCTTCTGACTGTTCTAGTTTGTAAAGGTCTTTGGGGCAGGGACAGTCACTTATGTGGTGATTGCAGAGTACCAAACACAGCAGGACTCAGGAGCTCAATTAAGGCTTGTATTTACAAATATAAGTAAATAGTAATATAAATAGAAGGCATTCTGCCTGCTCAGCATACTGCTGCTGGAGAGGATTAACCCATTCCAGAAGTCCAATGTCTTCTTGACCGCTTTGATGCCAGGACAAGATGAATAAAACATGCTACTCATTACTTTTAAAAAGCATTTGCATAAAATATATTGCTATATTTTACTACATTTTCCTGTTATGCAAGCCCACCTTTATGTGGTAAGATTTATTGCATGCTAAGATTTATTGACTTATTTCAGCATGGAAATGACTATTAAGATTGACCTGTCAGCAGTTTTTAATTTAATTGCTCTTTGATCCTTCAGCCTTGAACATATTTGCATTTGCAACTAAGCATCTCTTGGCAACACTTGTAGAATACAGCAGAAGCAGTCACTGAGATGCAGAGTCCTAAGGAAGCCAGTGAGTTTCTCCGTTTCTGGATGTGGACCATATTGAGTTACCGTAGGTTTTCAATCTCACTTTACCACCCTTACAAGCATGCTTTTGGGTGGCAATAATACTCCTTTCTTTCCCTAATCTTTTAATCCTGCTCTGAGTATAGAATAGGTGGAATCTCAAAGGAAAAATTTCCAATCTGAAACCAAAATCAGATATATCTACATCTGCCCATATTCTGTGTTCCCTGCCCACATTAAGTGCACAGGCTTCATCCACAAGGGGAGGGGGATGAAACCCCTGGCCACTCTGCATGAAAATATGTCTTAGGTTGCTCCGTAATATAATGCAAAGGTCTGGAGGATTGATGATTTCCATGGCATTTATATGGAAATGTATTACATAGCCTCCTCCTCTGTGGGGAAAACCAGCACTACTGCACAACCTAGTGCAAAACTGGCCATTTGGAAATAGGTAGGATGATCAGGACTATAAGGGAGAATGAGGATGTGGAACTTCCCTCTCCTGGAATGAAAGACCTGCTCTGCTTCCCAGTTTGAACCTGGAAAAATTATCTCTAATGACAGATGCATAGGATAAAACTAGCAAGCTTTAACTTGTATAACTGGGCTTAGAACACTTTGTACGAACATTGGCCCCAGTAGCAGTAAAGCAGTAATTTTACATAACACAGAATTGTTGCTAAATTATTCATCAACACATAAAAATATAACTCTTTGCATTTCTGCAGCACTGGCTGCCTGCAAATTGCCTCTGACAGTTCCTTCCATAAGTCGGGAAGTTTGGAACATTAGCAGCGAGGCTAATGAATGAGGAAGCATGCACTGTGCAGGCAGCCAAACCACTGCTCTGTGTTTGGTGCTGCTGGTTGGGAACATGCCAGGTACACCCACCTCCTGAGCTGACTGAAGGACTGAGAGCTGGATTTTATCAGCAAAGGGTCTATACTGGGGAGAGTTTTAGTCTGGTCTTGAGCATGTTAACCCACCAGGTAGCTGTATCAGCAGAGATATATGCAGTTTCAGGATCGTGTCGGTAAAATTCAGACCTACCAGTAGTTTTTATGGACCTGCTGCTTACTGAGTCACCTCCTGCATGTCCTTTGCACTGATGTAGCTGGGGCAGGGAGGGCTGCAGCTCTTTGAACTAAATGTGGCTTATTCCTAGGTTCTGTCATAAGGCAGATGCATCAATTTCCCTCTCCCTTCACCATATCATTACCTCTGGCTTAAGAAGATGAGATTGCACTGGCTACTGGCATCTGGGTGCTGTAGTTGGCACACACTGGATCATGGAACACTCTCCACCTCAACTGCGGTCCACGTGTGGAGCCTTTGCTCACTGCTGGAGCACAGGCACTTGGTTTGCAGTCTCGAGTACTGGCTAAATCAAACCACATTTTGGCTTATCACAAGGCAAAAAATGCCCAAACCAGTGACACAACCCATCAGTGGTGTCACCCAAATCAGTACTGTAGAGTTGTGACCCACTCACCCGTGCCAAGCACTACTAGGGACAGATGCCAGTGCTTCTGACAGAAACCCCTCTGTTGAATGCATGGAACAAGACAAAGGAAGCCCACGCCTATTTGCACTATGTTTGCTTTGTTCCTGTTACAGTAAACACAGGTTCTGGTCTAGAAGACAATAATGTTCCACAGTCTTGTTCTTTCAATAAGGTTTCCTTTTCAAGCTCCTGACTTGCAAACTGGACAGTGGTGTTTGTGTATGAATAAATGTCCTCTTTCAGTCTGGTGTTCAACTGCAACACCACTATGCTTTGTTCAGGGGAAAACCTTTTTGGGCTTCAAGCACAATAATGACCTCAGAAAAGAGACATGGCACGTACATGCTTTTATCAGTTCACAGACAAAAAAGGAAAGAAGAAAAAAAAACCCAAAGGAAAAGAAATTGGCTGAAGATCTCATTATATGGAGCTGGATTTGATATTGCTTCCAGCAGTGACTGTGTATAGCTGCTGTGACTGCACCAAAACTTAGTCCTTGACTTTCTGGAAGTTCCTATTTTATGGGACAAAAAAAGCTACTGTTAAAAATGGAAAAGGATCCCGTGGTAAAGATGCTTTTTTAACTATTCCTGACCTTCTGAAATGACGAAGGAGACTCTGCGCGCGCGTGCTCCTGTACATATGGAATGAGTGATGGGAGGGAACAGACTATGGAAGGGAGCTTGTTCCTAAACTTCTTAAGTGTGAAAAACACAATATTCCTGTTAAGTAGTTCTATTTTCTCTCTCTTTTTGAAGTCTTCAATACTGCAATAAATCAGAAACTGTTTAAACAAGAACAAAAAGTTGGTAGACAAACAGAGGATAGTGAGATTTTGGTATCTGGTGCAGCATCATGTAAACTGCTAGTATTTAAGCAAATTATACATTTATTTAACAAATACTTATATTTGGTAACGATAATAAAAAAATGGTATCTTTTTGCTCTCAGAAAGGGTCATCCATCTTACCACACGTTGATGAACAACCGTGAGAATGTAACTACAGGGAAACTTTCTCCAGCAAAGGAAGCCATCAGCTATGAACCAAACTCCACACCATACTCAGAAACAAAAAGTAAAGCAGATCAAAACAGTGATGCCCAAAATCCATGGATTTGATGGAATAAATGGGATTTGGAATTTGTAAACAGGGAATCAGGAATTTGTTTAATTTTGTGTTTAAAAAAGAACTTTATCATTGCAAAGGTTATTTTCTGCAAGTGGGGAAACACAGCCATCATGGCAGCTAAAGCTATATAGCAGGGGCATGAAGTATTTTATTGTGTGTGCTCAGCAGCAACAAACAGCGTAACAATGGGAACAGTCTAATAAATCTCAACTGAAGTCTCACAGGCAAAGCACATTGGTACACATAATACATAAGTAACCCAACAGGGGATTAGAGATGAGAAACAATACACACAAATAAATACTTTACATATGTAAAAGTTGCTAATTAATGGTTGCAGAAGACAACTATTTTTCATATTGCACCAACAAAGAACCGATTTATAAACATTTCATTCAGACAAACTGATTCAAATCAAGATTTGGGCAAGTCTTTGGATTCAAATTAAACCTTGCGCTTAATGCTAAGCAGCACTCAACAATAGAACTGCTTCTTTCTTTTCTGGAGAAGTTAGAGGAAAAACTATCTCAGGATGTCGTTTTCCATTGTTTCATAAGTGCATCTCTTGTTCTCTTTCTCCTACACACTGATGAAGTGCCAATTTTTGGCTGTGGCAAATGTAGCATAAATAGTGCAAATCACTTGTATGAGCTGGGCAAGTTGAACCCTGACATGTTTGAAACTCTGCAGATTGATGTTCACGTCAAGAGGCCCTTTGGTCCAATACTTTGCATGATTAACGTTAACAGGCTGTTTTAAAAAAAAAAGACTCTATAATGAACTCCTATAAATGGGACAGCTTGTGCAGCAAGCACAAGCAACCAGTGTTATTTAAAATTAAATATCTAATCAGAGAGATCTAATGATGGCTGACTTAATGGTTGATGATTACTCTAAACTCAAGTTTTAAAAAACATGTAAAAGTTTAATTAAAATATGTAAAAAAAGGGAAGGAAGAAGTAGAAATTTTTATTTGAGACATGAGATTGGATTTCTTTAAGCCCTGAACATTGAATTATACCTGTACAATAAATAAAGATATCAAACCAAAATTCTCTGTTCAGTTTCCGTGGTGATACCATTTTTTTTCCACTTAATTTCAGTCTTTTACCAAAAAAAAATTATAAAGGGCAGGATGAATCAGGCATATATCTGAGCCTTTCCTCTGGTTGAACTGAGGCAAGAGCATGTGGGGACAATCTAGGCGGAGAGACACTAAGGAAAAGGGGAGCTCCCTGTCCTTCTTGCAGTCCTTCAAAAAAGAAAGGAGCTTGCAGACTGTGCCATGACAGGACACATCAGGGGCAGCATGTACATCTCTTGATACAGGCTGTGTCTGCACTAGCAAACAGTGTGGGACAGTAAGAGCAGCCATATAGATGAAAATACTTGGTATTGAGAAGGCCATGTCTTTACCAGACACATCAAGGTTTATCTTTTAACTCAGGATGAGCTAACCACTATTACTACTAAAAGCATGAACAGAAAGTTTCTATATGGAAGGTTAATACCTGTAACTAGACTTCATTATAAATGGGTTTAGAGTAAAATCTACATTCACCTGGGGTTAAACTGAGCTCCTACCAAGAGTTCAACAGCACCTGGATGATAGTTTAAGAGCAGACACAATTCTCATTAGCATGAGAAGGGAATGAATACCAGCCTAGGCTTCCTACTGCAAGTAGCTGAACTCCCCCTCCATTTTTAGTTGGAGTTGTGACTGAGCCATCAGGGTCTTCGTAATATTTTTTTTTTTTTTGCTGTCAAAGTGAAGATGGCATCTTATCTTGTAGCTGTTTTTATAGCTTTTACTCAGAAGTTTATCTGTGAATAAAACCTATAAACTTTAGTTCTTTATAGTGCCAGCACCCAGAACCAGAACCTTTGCATTGAGAAACCCAGAGGATGTTATTGTCCAAAAATCCAGTTTTGAGTCCTTTACACTGAAAAGTAAGTACTCATATAACTTATTATACTAAAAGTGTGTTAGGAAGAAGGGCTATGCACCCAGGGCCTTCAGGCAACACTAAGAACAAGAAGAAGGAGAGATGCGCTGAAATTTGCCTTGCAGCAGCCAGCCAAGGAAGGAGTATTTGCTGCTCTGGGGAATATCTACAGCATCAAACTTATGCGTGACTGAATCCTTTTCTGTGATAGCATTTTCAACATGTTAGTGCTTCTGATCTCTAGCACACAGAGAAAACTTTAAAGGCAAAAGAAGGATGATCACAATCAACAGAGGTGATCTTATATATCATAGGGTGCAACAGAACATCTTAATTCTGAATACATAAGCTTCCCTAATGAGGAAATGGAACATTACCAGTACTCCATCATTGTTGAAATATATATCATTCACATATTGATCCTAGCTGGTGATTTCTACTGCACTTCTAAACTGTTGGTTGTGAGCACTTTCCTGGCTTGAGATATTTTACGTTAGACTTGAGATACTGAGCACAGCATACTTGTTTGATAAAGTCCACTTCTAGTTCTAATTTCTTTAAGAAATGTAAAATATTTGACAAAAAAAAGAGCCTTTAAAGTCATGTCAGGTTTTGATTTTGTTTTTATTTGTGGCACTAACAGAGATCAATATTTTATAATATATAATATATAGTCACATTAAATGCAGATGGCTAAATATTCTTGTGCTTTAAACAGTCCATAGCTATACATTTTAAATTCCAGCTTAAAGAAAAAATCTGCCACCACTGTAGTCTGTGATTATAAAAATGTAAATGTACAAACTTCCTCTTCTTCAGTTTCATTACAATATAGGAAATGTGAAAAAGCCTTTTCATTTGTCCTTTTTAAGTTAATCAATTTAACGAAATATTTTCAAAATATGTACAACAACAACTACTAAAGTAGTTAACATTTGAAAAAGATGCTGCTATAAATACTTGTGAGACAACATACAACAGCCATATGCATTAGAAACCAAGGGCCAACTTATGCATGACCTGAACAATAGACCCCAAAAGTCCTGGTTACTGATATAAACCAGTTCCACTTCATTCTACAGTGCAGAATGAATTCTACATCTTGGACCTCTGTACTCGGAATCATATTTATAACCTTCACAGTCTGTTGCAAATAGAGATCCTTTAAGGTGGCTCAATATTTTTGAAGTTCCATGTTTGTTACCAGGGTTCAGCATATTTCTGCACATTAGCATTCTATACATCATATCCCATAAGTAACTTTTCAATAGACACTGTCTCACATTCATTATTGATTGCCTGCTTTCTCAGAGCTCCAGTAGAGATGCTAAGTTAATTTAATTTTAAAAACCAATGACCCCAGCACATGACAATTCAGGTATCATAACTTTTTCTTGTGATTGTTTTTTTATAGATCTTATTCTGCTTTTCACCCTAATCGCTTACAGCCCTTCTTGAAATCAAAAAAAGAAGCAAGTGAATAGTTTGAAATAGTTACATATTTTTAACAGCTGGAAATGAGTATTACTTTTCAGATAGCTAGCAAAGTTTTTAGTTTTGCCCATAAACACAATTAAGTATTAACACAGGACTGCACAGTGTTTATATTCTTATTAACCTGCCAACAAGAATAGTTTATTGGCAACCTTAAATATTCAGAGGCAAAACACAATTCCTTGGCACAGAAGCTTTACAGCAGAGCAACATATTTTCCCCTTAGAACCATTATGCAGGAACACACAGAAAATTAACTACAACTTATTTTGGCTTGTAGTCAAGAGAATAAACTAAACTTCTTGATGTTTTTTGCCACTTCAGACTTCGAATGATGATTATGGGTGCATATGGGGTTAGATTTTCCAGTTACCTATTCTTTTTACATGATTTAAACAAGCAGAGGGACCTGTAACAAAGAAAAGCACATGATCATTCAAGATATTTTTAAACCTCCAACTGTTGACATTGTTAACCAAACATTCTCCCATGGGGCCATTTTCAAGCTTGATTTCTTCATCTGCTCCTTGAGACTACTTAAGCTTATCTGCTTTTTTTTTCTAGCTATATCACTTGGTCTAATGAAAAGTTCTATCCTTCTGTAAAAAAAACCGACCTCATACATCCTTAGGTATTATGTCTGCAATTGGGTTATTTCTGGAGCATAGGTGATGCATTTTTCTGTGAAATTCCTTCATTTTGTGGCATGAACAGAAGCCCAGGCTGCAAGTATGCAACATCTTCCAGTTAAAATCTCTTCTGTATTGGTTAGCTGTCACTGGCCATAAAAATCAATTGATGAGTACTTTGCTTCCTGATTGAATGAAGGAAACTCCCAGTGGCTTTGATTCAGGAAAACACTCACAACAAATGCTTATCTTCCTTCCCAGTCTTCAGGTCATCTAAGCATATGCTTAATTTTAAATACATATGCTAAGGTGCTCTTCCAAATTCAAAGTTACTGAGCTTTGATTCTATCAGAGAGATATACATCAAGGTCACCACAAAGCTGAACAGGAATAATGCATTTGATCAAGTCTAAATTTTCCATTTTGACCCTTACTCTTGAGGAAAAAAATAGGTCATGGTATAAATTATTAGCAAGGTGAAGAGTTCAAATTATGTTTTATCTTCCAATTCAAACAGAGTAGCAGCATGCAAATGTCTGCCTCTCACTGTGCATGGGAACTAGAATCCCTTTATAAGCTTATTTGACTACCTGTATATCAAGCTTGGCCAACCTTATCGTTGGGCCTCCTGCCTCATTTCCAGCACACCAAAGCCTACATCAACTGTGGCTTTGAGTCTGTAATTTATTTCATTGCACCCACAGATACTGATAATAAGAAGCAGTATTTGTTCATTCACAATTATACTTCTCTGCTTATGTGAGAAGAATAGTCCACTGCTTGACATAAAGGTATGGAACTAGGCCACACTTCCTAGAAGAAACTCAATGTAATTCCGATCAACGCGTTACTTGTTGACAACCAACTCCAAATTATCCCAGAGAACACAGGGACTCCTTGCAATTGGTACAGTAATTATCTTACCTGGCTCCTATGATTGCCAACAGAATGATACACTGCACGTATCAAGAGCTGACGTGACCTAATGCTGATGCCAAACATCACCACGAATGCTTGTGGGAACTGTGATGGAGCCAAATTAATTTTTAAAAATCTCAGTGAACAAACAGAAAAGACTACTTTGGTGCAACTCCAATCTTTATTGGAAAATACATGGAACCTGCTGAAGCTCCTTTGCACATATGATTAAAAAGTGGTCTGAAGCAACCACTTTACCAAGAGCAAGAGCCTACTCTTCAGAGATATACTTGCTTTCCCCACCATGTGCAGACACATTCCCCTGCAATATTTCTACCAAATCCCTGGGTACAACTCTACCTAAAATGAGTGTATGGCATATAAGCTAAAGCAACTTTTATAGCTTCCCTTTGTGGAGTAAGATTTTTAATCCTGCATGGACTTGTGCTGCAGCTATACCTACAGCTAGACATCTAATGGGTTATTTGCATGTGTAGTTATGCTTTTTTTCCACAAATAGTCATGGTAAATCCCAAGGCAAGTTACATAAGCACAAAAACACACATCCATTGATATAGAGAATTTCAGAGAGATCTAGCTACATTATTTTGTATTTTATGAGATGGCAAATAGGAAGTCAAAAACTGCACACAGAGATCTTAACTATATGACACTCTTTGAAACAGTTTAAGGAAAACATTAGTTCACTTTTAAAACCAGAACGTTAAATGGTACAGCTCTATTACCTGAGTTCTGTCCACCAGAATTAGCCAAAATTTGGTCTCAGATGAGCTGTTTACTTCCTAGATCAACTGATTCTCCTTTGCTTGTGTGGCAGACCCCATGGTTGGGACAGCCTCCTTGCTAGTGAGACGTGTTCATTTCTCGTAAGTAACCACCAAAGGCATCAGGGAACCAATCATGGCCGGTGGCTTTACTTGATGCCACCTCCCTGACTTGCTGTTATACTCTGGATGTGTTGAACACCTGTCAGGTTCCTTGACAGACCATTTCAAAAACTGAAAAAAAGGGTTATTTCCTTGCACATTGTCAGGTCTTCTACAGGTTGGTAAATTCATCCCATTCCTGTAACACATCTGTGTCTCCCTTTCTTTTGGGTAGGATCTGTAGTGTAACCACTTTTTGGCAGGTCTCTGAACTACCCTGACTAGGGATGAACCATTTGACTGACTAGGCTCAACTGGGCTTGGCACCTGCAAGAATTTTCCTTCAGGAGTCTGTGGACAGCAACAGTGCAATTAAACAGAAGCCACTTCTTCAAAACAAAGAGTGATTTATTTGACCAAACAGGCACAGTACTTCAAAAAATGGATTAAGGAAGAGAGAGGAGAGCTATGCAAATACTATCTTACCTATACTTGGCATTTCCCTCAAGCATCTATTTCTGCTCTGGTTTCTTTTGGCTGACCCAATTAGAGACTGTGCTGTGCAGACCCTGACTCTCAGCTAAGCAAAGTCAGCCTGCAGCAACTTCTCTCCTCATTTCCTGCACAGCAGATTTTTTAACCTTAAAGTTCATGACTTTAGCAAACAGCTGTGTAATCAGGGGAGGAGTGGAGGAGCTGCCTTTTCACAGATAATACTTGAGCTCAAATGTTTGTTGGGATGCTCCTTATCTAGGTAATTGGTTGCTTTTTACATTTGCTTCCCATGACAGCTATGTTTGATCTACTTCCATTGCAACTAACCCCACATAAATAAGCACCGAGTCACACATAATTATGCAACACAGATTCTTCTCAGTTCTCAACAATATTAGCTAAATAAATGACTTTTCTGTCAGCATCACAGATTTTTCCTAGTTCTCCACAATATTAGCAAAATAAATGACTTGGCTGTCAGAAGCCTTTATTCCAGAAGACTTTGACAAGACATTGGAAGAGAAACAGATGCCATTACTGAACTGAACTACCTACTCTGCTGTCTACTTGCTGCAACCAAAATCTTCCAGAAAGCAAAGCCAAAAACAGTGCTGTGCTCACATCTCCAAATCACAGCATCATAGAACTTTAACAGAGGAGGCAAAACAAAGAAAAAAATTGCTTCAGCCCTGGCACAAAGCAACCTGTCAGCCACTGCCTACAAAAAACTCAGTGTTTCTTAGACACAGGTAAAGGAAGAAAGCCTTGATATTCATCTATTATGTATTTGCTCTCCTCTATGGATCCAAGTTTTGCTCTCACCAAGTTGTCCTGTTGTAGGGAAGGATCAGAATTTGGCTCTCAATACAGTGCATAAAACTAGAAGAGATATTAAAACACACTGGATAGAAAGCCTTTGCAGAAATCTGACAACATTTTTACTTTAATCAGTTATCAAGGGCATGAGATCTCAGATGTCAAAGTGTCATGATGACTTTGGCATACATAAGACTAGCTTGCATATCCAATATCTGGAAGGACAGCACAGTAATAAGAAAATCATACTCTGTCTTGGACAAAACACTGCTCTCTTTTATTTTCATAAGAGACCTATATAATGAAATGTACTCTTCTGTTGTTTCAATGTCAAAAGTAGCAAAAATTATTCTGTCTTGGAAATGAGACAAGACAGGCACAGTATTTAGCAGAATACATCAGTCTATCTGGTGTACTTTCATGACCTGCACTGGTTATCCAAGTGTTTTGAAATAAATCCCCAAAGATATGATAAAGACTTGTTTTCATGGGTAGAACTATGGATCCCCTCACAGACTTCTGCAAGAGCAATGCACTTGGAAGAACAAGAAATTTGGAAGTATCTAGAAAACAACTGCATGAAGTACCCTTGAATGTCCAAGTCCCATTTTTTTCTGTCAGTTGGTGAAGTGGGGAAATAAAAGCCTGACTTCTTCATAATTTGTAATCTTAGAATCACAGAATTTCTCAAATTGGAAGGGACCCATAAGGATCACTGAATCCAACTCGCTGTTCCTCCCAGGAATGCCTAAAACTAAACCATATGACTAGGAACATTGTCCAGCTGCTCCTTGAACTCTGTCAGGCTTGGTGCTGTGACCACTTCCCCGGGGAGCCTGTTCCAGTGCCCAACCACCCTCTGTGGGAAGAGCCTTTTCCTACTGTTGCATGAACGTCCCCTGACACAGCTGCATTTCATTCCCTCGGGATCTATTGCTGGCCACCACAGAGAGGAACCTGTGCCTGCCCCTCAGCTGCCCTCCTCAAGGAAAGCACTGACTGCAATGTGTTTGCTCCTCAGCCTTCTCCAAGTTGAACAAACCAAGTGTGAACTCAGCTGCTCCTCATAATTGTATGCATAACACAGATGTAATTTTTCACATGAAAAATTAACTGCATACCCAGGTTCCTGATGTAATCAGAGCATGCTGATGTAAATTTCCCTGAAACAATGATTTGTTTGTGCCATTTGTCTGATTCTGTGGAATTTCCGGTTTATCAGAAACCAGATTTTTTTGACAACTTTTGAATGTTAAAATTTAAATGTGTTTTAAAATTATTTAGAAGAGGACAAGTGAGCAAGTTTAAAGTCTATTTACACATTTATGGTTGGCATCAGCTAACTCATGTTTTGGGAAAACTACATCTGCTTTTCTACATTTCCTTAAGTCCTTGGATCAAAGTCTATCCTTGGATACTGCAGTGCAATATTGGGATGCCTCCACTCAGGACAATTGATCTGCTTCTCTTTACCAAGAAACACAGTGTAACTTGAGATTGTGAAGAACAAACTTTGATCAAAGAGATAAGTTACTCCAAAAATCACACACAGGCAACTGACCATTTAGCCATCTGGGAGTTAACTGATTCACATCTAACCACAAGAGTGAAACACACATAATTCAATTAATAAAGTTCCGGCAGACATTAAATTGACCTCACAGTTTCACTGACAGCTTTCAGCACATGTGATCAAGGTTTAAGTGTTGGGAATCAAGGTCTAGGACATACTGTAGAAGTTAGGAGAGAATGTTTATTTATAAATTTGCTCCACGGCCTCATATCTGATCTCTCTTAGGCTCACCTTGCCTAAAGGACGCCCAGTACTATCTCAGATAATACAGAATGAAAAGGTCATGGAAATGCTTTTTGAAATTATAGTCATGCTCTTGATGGTCTCTTTAATAAAATGCATTGTCTGTTCACATGGTTGCATATATGCATGGGTGTGTTTCATTAGCTGTTCAAAGGTTTCAAATACATTCCTGATCTTTGATTCAGTAAGAGGAAATAGTGCATGTACCTTCTTTTTATGGAAAAAAGAAATGTCTGCCTAGAACAGCTTAAAAATGGTTCTGAAAACACAGCAACCATAGGTTATTTCATCCACAGTAAAATATAAAAGTACATTTACCTTTCTTAACTTCGCTGCTCCAGCACCAGAGCGAATGGCCTCCAGTAGGGCTTGCCTTGCCTCCATTGGATTACCTGAAGCTGTGGCAGAGGATTTAGGAGCTGCTGCTGACAGCTGAATGGGAGGTGGTGGTGGCGGCTGGGCAGGGGCAGGTGGGATACACAGCTGCTCCTCCTGAAGGTCTTCTGCCTTCTGCAAGGACCGTTCTGCATCCCTAAAACGCTGCAGCTCTTGGGAGGCCAGTGAGGAGACCTGCTCACCATGCAGTTGAAAGAAGCTGGTTAATATCAAGCATGGCTAAACTGTAATTATTTGATTTACTTTCAGTACCCCGATTTCACTTTTCTTGAGTAAAGAAAAATGATGTAAAACCCACAGAACTTTTGTTTGCTCATGGGGTTGAACATCTGTTACTACTCACTCACATCACTCAGCTGGGATGATTACCAGCATTGAGGACTTAGCATTGAGTCTGTCTCAGAAACTCAATCTTTATTTACTGTGAGCTTCAGCATCCTGTAACTCTTCTTGGCATGTAAGGTAAGAGAGAAAGTTGGACTTAGCATTAATTTGGAAACAACTACAAGGGTTTTGGAATCAGGAAGATATATTAAGGCTGCAGTAGCCACCCAGGAATACGATTACTTTTTGCAGTCTGGGCTGCACAGAAATAATCTCAGATGACAGGGAAGCTCTTCCAGATCTGAGGTCTCAGACATAGCTTCACTGAAAAAAAAGCCATTAAACCTAAAGTTTCCAGCCATACTTAAAAAAACAAACAAACAAACAAACAAACAAACAAAAAATAAACAAACCAAACCAAAACAAAAAAAAAAAAAACCCAAAACAAACCAGAGAGAGCTATGTGAAAGCACTGAGGACAAAATCAATTGATAATTCTTCCAAGTGTGTTTCTGTGGAATTTCAGAAACTAACATTTCTGCACAAATTACCAGCTTGGAAACTAATCCTACTTTAAATGCATGCAGGCAAAGAAGACAGCCTTTCAGACTAAGCCATCTTTTCCATCAACTGTGTCAAGAGATACTTTTTTCCATTAATACCATTAGTAGTAACAATCATGATGAATTGTTAGTAATTACAATGATTCAGCAATTATTAGGAAATTCAGTACTATGGGCCAAATAGTTTTCCAAGCAGATCCATTATAATTCATTTCTCAGACAAATTGCAGCACAGCTTCTGTGGTGAAAAATTAAAGGATTCATCTCCCCTAAAATAATCCACAGAGAGCTCCTGTATTATATTCCTTCCCTATACATATATATAAACACAATATATATATGAGCATCATGCCATGATAGATAAAAGGTGAACATTTGAGACAACATGAAAGGGACACCATATCTGTATAGCACCCTATACACACACAAACACTGATTTAACTAGCACAGGTAACATGTTGTGAAAAAGCATACGGTTTCTAGGCAACTTCCTTTAAAATCATGGCAAAAACTTCTCTGCCAGAGGAAAGTATTCCAAAAAGTCTCTGTGATGACTTCATTGTCAGATCCTCTTTTACACAAATTGCTATTTATTCCTAATGAATGCAGAATGCAGTTAAGTACGTGTGAAGATTGCTGCTGCTTAGCACATCCTGCTCACAGGCTCAGAGGAAGCTGTGCCCTACCTGCAGCAAATGCAGTAGATATTTGAGGGGTGAAGCAATTCCCTAACACACACAAGAGAATTTGTCTATCTCATGCCAGCTATCTGGATATGTGCTAATGAACTGAGTCATTGCACGAGGGAAACGGGAACCTCCTTGCCAAGGACACATCTTTGGCCGGATTAGTCAGCTGAGCAAAAAAACTAAGGCTAGAACAATGCAGGTTTTGGCTATTAGGAATAAGAGATGCTTTAATGGTTAGATAAATCTTTCAGAGAGAAGGAATCATCCTGCTGTGGTGAATGTTGATGAAACATCAATATCAATTACTTGCATACAACGAGTATGCACCATGTTAGCAGATACACAGCATGTATGAAGAAGCCCTAGTGTGTTTTCAGGAAGCTGGGATTGCATATCTATGGTAGGTAATGCAAATATATCAATCCAACTGCAAACTCCTAAACTACAGCTTCTCTGTGTGGAGGAACTGTGGATGCCCCATCCCTGTTGGTGTTTGAGGGCTGATTGGATGGGGCCTTGAGCAACCTGGTCTAATGGGAGAAGTACCTGCCCAAGGCAGAGGAGTTGGGACTAGATAATGCTTAAACTCTTTCCAACCAAAACCATTCTAAAAAAAGACCCCACCTAATTATGAAAATGATGAACATTTGATGTCTTCTATGTGCACTCCCTGTAATTGGTTTGGATTTCTACATGCTTCTTTCTAAGCTAAAAAGCACACTATTTGAAAGAATTCTAAGTCTTATAGCAGAGAATAGGATTGAACCTGCTATGCTGTCTGCCTAAGTCAGATCTGGTCTTCTGTCATATGGTTACCCCTCAACTTCTCTCTTTGCAGCACAATGTTTTGTTTGTGGGATATTTGGGTTTATTCAAAACACTCAGAAGGAACAGACTGCACTTCAAAGATCACTTACCATCTTGATTCCTTACCTTTTTTAGCTTTGAGATGCCACTGTGGCCTCTAATTGCTGCTAGTAGGGCTGAGCGCTCATTCTCTGGCTCAGCGTATGAGGGTTTCCTGTGACTGCCGTTTAGTGCCCCGTTTGAAACCTAGAACATGAAGGGAATAAACCTCACATTGTTATTAGATATTTACTTAGAGATAGCTTGGAAACACTTTTTGGCACTTGTACCAGAATGCAAACTATGAAGACTAATCAGTTTGTCTTTTTTTGGGCCTGCTTGTAAAACCTTATTCACCCTGAACAGTAAGGGTATGTGTAGATAGTAATGCTGTAGTTAGAGATGCAGTCCATATCCCTTGAGCATGAAGTCAGTGGCATACTCCTATCCTCTAGTAAAACAAAATGCAATTTTCTTTCACTGTAGGTATTTACAAGTTTTCTCCATGCTGTGTGTGTGTTCCTGTTTTTACATAACACACTGACATGAGGGTTTGGCTCTTCGACTAACCTCAATTACCTCTCCTTTATCTGTGCCTATGCACCCTCTGCCTCCTCCAGCTAGTGCAGCAGCCATGATGTTGTATAATATACAGGATGCGCAGAATAAGCAGCAGCTTGGTCTGCATCTTGCCATTATAAATTTTTCAAATGCCTTGCGTTCTCCAGCCCACCAGCAACTGTACAAGTTATCAGACCTGGTGTCTGACAGGGTGAATATAGGGCTGTCCAGTCTGATCAGGTTTAAAAAGGTTTCCACTTTACCTTTCTGAGTTTCTCCTTTCCCCCTCCTGTTTGAATGGCTTCCATTAGGGCACTGTGCAATGACGTGTCTTTTGGAACTGGCTTTTGGATGACAGGTTTGAACTTCTTCTTTGGTCCAAAAATATTGGTCTGCACATTAACATCCAGTTCACCAACAGTATTAACATCTGAATCATCAGGTTTCTCTTCCTGTTCTGACTCTGCATTTGCTGCTGCACCATTTAGCTCAGGAGAAGCTTTAAGTGAATTAACTTGTACACCATTAGTGGGACGCCACTTAGTGACTCGTAAAGATGAGCTGAAAGAGGATGGGACTCCTTGGAGATCAGGAGACTTGAGGGACGAGGCTGAATTAGTATGTGTTGAAGTCTCACACTTCTGGTCAAACACAGTCTTTTTCTCTGCTACACTTTGTTTGCTGTTTAAACCATGATCATCTTCTGCACTGTTGTTATCCTTTGAAGAGGATTTAGTAAGTGGGACACTGGCATTCTTTTTATAGAAACTCACAGGAGTTGCTTGATTTGGTGCCCTGATATTAACTACTTTGTTTTCCATGCCAGAATTATCACCAGGTGTAAACCTGTGGGATGCTTTCTGACTGCAAGCAAAAATACTTGAAAGGGTTTCTCTTGTTTCTGCTGATTCTGTTTCCACAGGGCTATATTTGGCCACAATAATGCATCTTTTTGGTGAAACTTCTGCTTCATTCTTAACCTCTCCTGCCCCTTGCTTGTTTTCATCTTTCTCATTATATTCCATAGTGTCAGATTTAAAGGTAGTTGCATTGATGTGTCTTGCAATGGCAGAGGCAACATACTGACTTGAAGTTCTTCTGTGTGGCTTTACAAATGGGAGTTCCAGCTTGTCCTTACTGACGGCTGGGGCTGCTAATGGTGTTACCTGGGACTGTGTAACTGAAAGAGCTGGTTTGGTCCTTTCATTCTCAGATTGTCTTTCATCTACCTGGGTAGTAACAGTTTGTAGTGCTGCAGGTTTTGGAACTGAAAGACAGACAGGTTTGTGTTCATGTTTTATAGTAAATGGCTTAGAGTTTGTGGTGACTGCTGATTTTTTAGGAAAATGCTCAGCAGAGTCATCACTTTGCTTTTCCATAGAACTTGACCTCCAGAATGCCTTCACTCTTCCAATATGAATTTCCTCACTTTCATCAGAAGAAAAACCTTGTACATGCTTACTAACACTGGTGTTTGGGCCTATAAGATTGCCCAGTTCATCTATCTTAATGGCACCAGTGGAGACTGAAACTCCTCTATCAAAATGTCTTACTTCAGGTTTGGGAGGGACAACTTTAAATGTTGTCAAACCCATTTTAGGTTCATAGCTTGATCCTGAATTCTGGGCACGATGACACCATGTGGGTGTTGATGGGACTTCTACTTCTGTTTTTTTTGCTGGTGGCCATTTGATTTCTAACTCTGATTTACTTTTTTTCAGAGATCTCTCCCTGCTACTACATTCATTAACTGGATTTAGCTTTTCTTTTGCTGTACTGATTTCAGTCGAGGCTTTAAAGTGAGATGGACTCAGCTTGGATTTACATTCCTCAGACTTCACACTATGTTTAGGAGAGGGTTCCAGTCTTAAGTTCTTTTCATTTCTTTTTTCAAAGGAGGATGTGAGAGATTCAAACATATCTCTCCTCTGTTCCACAGGCAAGTGAATGAATTCATTTTCAGATGGTTGCTGATATATTAGGTCCTTGCATACAGCTCCACCATCTGTGTGTCCCTTATCAAAGGAACCTGCATTGTTGTTTTTATTTGTGAAGTTTCTTGCATTAACAGAGTCAGCTGAGATATTCTGTGAAACCTTAATCTCCATCTCTTGATTTTCATATGAGTTAGAGGTGCTAACTTCTGGAGCATCATCTATGATTGTTACTGGAACAGGAATGGAAACATCTTGGGCGGCCTCAGCTTTTCTGATATGTGGGCTCAAGGCTTCGCTGGTGTAGTCAGAGTCAGAGTTACTGACACCATCCACTGCTGCAAAATACACATACAATGTTACATAGAGACAGTATTTAGGCAATATGACTATAAATTACACAAACAGCCAGTACAAGTTTAAGCAAACCATGTATTTTAGTTACACACTAAGTAACAGGCTTTTTTTTATGCCAGTATTACAAAAAAAAGGAGACGTCTGGGTCCTTCTTATTATCCGGTTGCTGATTAGGATCGGCAAAATATTCCTGCAGTCCTCTTGCTTCAGCCAGTGGGAAACACACAAATGCAGCAGAAAGCAGAATTTCTATTGTTCATACCTTATCTCTGACTAACTTATCTAAGTGATAAACATTTCACCACATGACTCCAAAGGAGAAACATTTCTAAGAAACAGCAAGAAACTCCAAATTATATTTCCCAGACCTGGTTAGTAATAACAGCCCAGCTGAAGGATTTCCTTGAACAAGCAAACAAAAAAACAGTACTTTTATTTTTTCTCGATTCTTCTCACCCTTTATTACCAGTGACTCCAGAAGCCTCATTGTGCAAGAGGGCTATATATTCTCTCAAATTTGCTGGTATAAATCAAAGGTTACAACACAAGCTGAGGAATGGCTGTGTCTGAAAACTCACAAGAAATCAAATCAGACTCAATTCCCTTGCAGAAGTATTAAAATGAAGATGGGAAGTTAAAAAAAAAATCAATGTCATTTGTTGACAAACCAATAATAGAGAAGTTTTTTTTTTTTATTTCACAGTAGGAAAAAGAGGATCACAATATGACATTTTATCTCTTCCCACTGTTTCATGTTTTTCCATTTTTAACTTTTAAATGTGCCTGTTAACACAGAGGAGACACTGGGTACAAAAATGTTCCATCCTTTTCCACTTCATAATGATAAAATAGACAAAAAGACAGAGGGATTTTAATGATAAAAAGACAGAGAAATTCTTTATTAAACACAGAACTAAATTCACAACTGATGTAGCTTCACTGAAATCAGTGAAATGATACTAAATTTGGCCTATAAAACGTATCCATTGACTGCTGTTCATCTCTTTTTGGTAGAAGATACTGAAATAAAGCAACAGTCTGACATGTAGTTTGAAAAATATTCAATGGGAGCCTATAAAGAGTTTCTGCTCCTAAAGCAAAGGAGCCACTTTGGGGGGGACCACATTCTACCTCACACTCATATGGGATGTCTCAAGAGTACAGCTTGATTCTGCATCCACTAGCCATGTCTCTGTCTTTTGCACTTCAGAGGTAACACACACTTTCCTACCTTCTAAATCTTCATCCAGGTCAGCCAAAGTCTGCTGGAGCTGTGCTGCAATGAATGTATCTTCATTCTCATGCTTAGCCAAAGCTGTTGCTTCATCTTGCCTGCTAAAGGAAAGAGAAGAAAATCATTGAGTCTCTCCCCTTTCTTTTACTTTGCACTGCTGCTCTGAAACACACTATAATTTCAGCCCCTTTGTTCCCACTGGGGTTCTCAAACTCATTCCCCAAAGTATGAAAAATGCGTAGCCTTACACACAAACCACCGTACTGACACACCCTTATCTAGGAAAGATCTCAGTGGTGCTTGAACAAACCCAGTGTGCTGGTAATCAAAAGATTACGATTAATAAAGCCTGCAAAGAAATGGTCTGGCTTCAGTGTGAAGTACACATTTCAGCTGGACTGCAGAAACACAGCATATGCCAGGACAAAGGTTTTGCATATCCATACAATTTTAAGGCAGACCACTAACAATCTTGTGCACCCGCTGTAACAATATATGTGCACCTTAATTAAATAAAAATTGCATGGTAATGGAAAATAAATACACTCAAAGTACTGTTAGACAATCACTCTGCATCTTGAGGTGTGGGAGGGAGTGAAAGCAGTTTCTAATGAAACACCATGGGACCTGATTTTGCCAGAAAACTGATGAAGCTGTAAAATGACCTAAGACAAGTCTGAAATCAGAATGAGTGCCAAGTGTTGATTTGGTTTATTAAAAGAGAAGAAAAAGAAAATGAAACAAAAAAATCCTAAAAATATCCCCCTAAAATTAAAAAAAGAGAAAACAACAACAAACCAACAACAACAAAAAAAAAACCACCTGTATGGCAACCTGGTACACAACAGTTCTCCTTTTTCTTAGAGGAAAATCTTGATCAGCAGCAAATTTTTATCCAAATCATTGAAACTAGAATTTCACATTGGACAATTTATTTCTTTCAGTTACCTCACCCAACTTTAAGATGTTGTAGTCTATGACACTGTATCTAAATTTTGCCCTTGTGATTAATCTGTTGAAAAAGTCACTTTCCATTCTAGCCACACTTTAGCTGGGTGAAACAGATTTGCCCTTTTCAAGATCATACCCTTAATTGCACAGATACAGTAACACATGACAGATTTTTTTTATTAGTTTACCAAACACTACCTGAAAAATGCCATTTTTCTTCCCTTTAAGATAGTAATCTGAATAAAAATTCAGGGATGTTTCCTGACATTGATTTAAATTTCATCCAACAATGTAACAACATTTTTTGCTACTTTGTTTTTTTGATTTTTCCCTTGCTCATAACAGGAGCAACTGAAAGGACATGTTGAAGCATCAGGTATTTGATTTTATTTTACTTCATTATTTATTTAGCATTCACCTCTCCTTTACATCTTTTGTAGTAGTCCTGCAGCCTGATCCTTCTACTTTTATCTAAACTGCCTTGCACTTACAAAGCTGACTTCATGTATGCAGTATCAATGAAAAAAACAACATACACCTCCAAGGAAGCCTTCCAAAACTGTCATGCACACATTCTTGTGTATCTGAATACACAGATGGGATTAATTCAAGACAACAAGGCCTGATATATGACTAAGAGGTTTCCTAAACTGGAATCTAAGGCAGAAATCAGTACTGGTTGTTTTAAATACAGAGGAAGACACAGGGTGCTCTGCGACTGGAATAAAATTTCTTCCAACATCCGCCACTGACCTGAGCTTTGACAGGCCCTGAACCTCCCCACAAACCAGTGTGATCTAATGATGCTCAGGCTCAACACCCACACTGCAAGGTTCATGGTGAACTGAGTTTTCGCCCTGATGGATTACGAGGATGGTGGAGCAAATCAGTTAAAGTCTGCAGTGCAGGCACCTGGCGCTGTAGGACTGCAGTCCCTCTTTACCCTGAGGCACACACACACACACATGCATCCATAAATCAATGAGATTACTCATCTGAGCAATCTGACAAAAAGATTTACACTTATTGGAACATTCGAATTGGGAGAGAAGACTGGCAAACAAAACTTTCAATGGGAAGATGGCAGAAAGAAGGAACTAACTGAATTTCATATTGTTCTTGCAGTGGAAAGTTTCATAAAATTAATAAAAAATACTCTACTCTGAGTGCATTTTAAAACAATTTATTTGCAAACTCAGAGAGAGCATTTACAATGGGAGAACCATTCAAACTGTGCAACAGCTAAGCAACAAGTCTATCCATCATGGAAAGCAAATACCACTTTCTTCTTTACAAAGCTGGTCTTGCAGGATAGTTGCAAACAGCTGGAGGCAAGTAAGTGACACACACTGAGACTCATTCTCTGACCTACTGTGGAGAAGTTGTTTCCAAAGCCTTGGAAAAAAAATCTGTAAACTCACGAGACCTAACTTCATGAAGGCTATGCCAGCCCTGATTAATTTTGGGACCTGATTAATTTTCCTGTCTATTGCCTGACTCTTCTACAATGAGCCAAAATCTGTATTACTAATGTTGTCCATGCTGGAAAAAATAGAGTTGAGAATTTTATGGGACATTTGTCTAGAAAAAGATAATTGAGATGGGAAGAAGTATTCCTGGGCTTCAAACATGGAGCATAGCTCCATTGCACTGCACTGACCAGTTCTTTTCTCATGTCTATCAGAGGGAATCTTTCAATGACTCCTCATAGCAAAATGATCCTCTCCTTGCTGGGCACAACAGTCAGCAGTGGTCTCTTTCATTATCCTCTGTGCACTTATGCAGTGACTATACATAATTTGCCTCTCAATCTCTGTTTCAATCTCTTTACTTAGACAACTGGAATAATGTCCAATTCAAAGCATTTTTCTGAACGAAAGAGAACAGTGCATTGAAAATGAAAGGATTCTCATCTGCTGCTACAGAGGGAGCTTCAGAAAAAGCAGATATTTTCTTCTGCATTCCTAAGTCTCTAGAAGAGCTACAGTTCGGTGCATCTCCAAACTCACCTACAAAGCAAGCCAGAAAGTATAGATTAATCACAAGGGCTTTTCTTAAAATTCTTACCACTGGGAATTTAAAATGGGCTATGTGTTTTGTGAGGTGAAGGTCTGGTAGTTTCCAGTAGCTCTCATGACTTACAAATACGCCTAAGAAGACTCTTTCTCACAGGAAAAGGAAAACAAAAGGGCCTCAATTTTTTTGTTCCATAGCCTTCTTCCCTTCTACACTTTTCTTTTGTTGACAGCTGTTCTGGCCAGAAGCCAAGAAAAATATGACTGACTTCGATACCATGTTTTACATTTTGGATAAACATTACCAGTGGTATTTTTTCATATGTGCTTTACTTTTCTTTTTTTTTTTTTTTTTTTGACTTAGGGAAGAACTTGATAACCTTTACGCTGCCTTCCCGGTTAAAACATGAGGTGCTAAAAATACAGCACTGGTGAGCATTTAGCCTGAGCTCGAAATGGCAAATGTGCACGGTTCCTGGAAGCCTGTGCACATATTACTTATGTAGATTAGCAGAGATTTGTGCAAGAGCACAGAACGAAGCAAAGTGACTACTAAACTACAGCATTTAATGTTCCACTGAGCTCAGGCTACAATGCCTAATTACTCCTCGGCAGTCATTTGCGCAGTTGGAGACAAAATGAAACTTACAGCAGCATTTTACCAAATTAGTGCCATGAGAGACATGCATTTATGATAAGGTTAACAGTCTAAGAAAGAGAGAAATTTATTTTTCTTTGATAAAACTAGCTGGAAATGCTGCATAAAAATAAACCCAGACTAGTGGTAAGACAAGGGATTTGCAATGAGAGAAGCTGCCATTTTGTTACAGTCAAAGCAGGTTTACCTGTGGGTCCGTAAATGATAAATCTGACCCAAGCTTTTCTGAGCACTTCTTGGGAGTTCTGGTGAGCCTCATGTATGGCACCAGAGGTAGAGACTACACCTCCCACCAATGGGCTTTGGAACATTCAGGCTCCCCTCCCAGCCGTCCCAGTCTGGTACTGGAGAATTACATTAACCCATCTTTATGTATCCAAATTTGTCCTCTTTTATTCCTAAAATGAATCCATGCTATTCACCTCTTACACAAATGCTGCAAACAGAAATGCTTCTACCTTGTGTATATATCAAGGTGGGTGTTAAAGAGACTGATGCTGAAGGATTTCAGATTCTAGGAAGTACGGCTGAAGCTTTTTGAAAACAACTTGCTACTCAATCAGGCCAGAAAAACGGCATTAAGTAAACTCAGGGTTTTTATATATTCATTTTTGTGAGTGATGTGGCAAAGTACTCTTCAAAAGTGGAGGCAACTGTTTTCTGGATAAAGCAATGGTTTCTACAATCCTAGAGACCATTTTTCCATTCTTTGCATTTTTCAGGCTAGGTAACTTTTTTTCATTTCTTTTCAAGGAAGTAATATAACCGTAGCAGGAGAGCTGGTGTAAGAGCTGGACTTTTTAGTCACCTAAGCCATGACCTGACCAGCGATATTTTCCATTTCTACTGCCTTCTCTGAACTTGAGAATGAATTTTTAACCTAAGCCTGTTAAAATTCAAAAGTTGCAGACTGAACAACCAATTCAGGACTGGTTAGACAGCAAAGCCATCACTTGTGTTTGATGAAAGATTGCTGAAACTGGCAGGCAACTAGGAAAGGGAAAAAGCACATGGTCATATTCTGTTGAGTACCAGATAACCTTCTTTTTTATGTTCTTAGATAGGCAATAAAAAAAAAAGCTGCACATATTTTTGAGAGCAAGGTACAGGTATCACTTCCTTTCCATTTTTAGTTTGTTTTGTTTCTAGTTCTGTGGGACTAAATCAAACTCTTTACGCTGCATTTATAACTGCGCTGAATAAAAGTCATCAGAGATTAAATGTAACTATTTTTCAGTCCTCTAATACACTGGTCCAGTAGTGTCTTCAGATATGCTGCCACCCAATTTAACAATAAGAACTTGGAAATAGAGCCAAGGAGGAAAATGAACCAATTTTTCAACAGCGGCAAGGTTTATGGTCCTTTTACAATTTTCCTCCATGGTTACTGGTCAAGAATCTAAACAGAAAGCAAACAAATATGCTTTTGCATAGTATCATTTTGTGTCCTAATGCTAGAAATCTCTAAGCTTGTTACATACCAGGGTGATTTAAGCTTCCAGAGTACCTGACATATGTCAGTTCCAGGGTACTGCTGCATAAGCAGCAGCTTGTAGTTGCTATAATGCTGGATGCACCCCCACTCCCCCTCCTCTGGCAACAGCTTCTCCACAGGAAAGCCCGTAGGCAGACAGAATTGCCAGAAATAGTCAGGAAAGGGGACTAGCATGATTTAGATCTTAATACAGCCACATGACCTGTGTAATGTAACATTGCAAGTTAAAAGATGGTACAGTCAAATAACTTCTCTTGATTTACACAGAAAAATAGAAACAGAAAAGGACCAGAGCCTTCCTCTCCTGTAAGCCAACACCAGGCCTTTAGCAACCCAAGCTGCTCACTAATATTTAAAATATTATACAGCTCCAAAGCATACAGTATTTTTCCAGTGGACAAGTTTAACAGAAAAGCTTATCAGTATTCCTGCCCTAGAATTACTGTGAATATCTATTACTTAACCATAATATCCATCATATCTTTCCTCCATGAAGATCTGCCAGCAAAAAAAGTGCACAAAAGTTTCCAAATTTGAAGAGTTTTCTGGAACAAGGGGAAAGGGAAAGCCAGAGATAAGGAAGAAAAACTATGTAAGAAGCAGAGGCTTGCAAATCTGTCAGACATCTGGGTCTTAATTAAATAATTTTTCTTCCCTGAGGTTCTCCCTTTCACTTTAACCCTTTCTCTACATTCCTTCCCCTCGAAACTATTTTCAAAAAAATAAAACAGGCCTAGCCAGTTAAAATAAAACCTATCCTATAGAGAAATAACAGAATTAAACTTTCTCCTGTTTCTCACAGACAGTTACAAGTGACAAGTAATTATACAGAACGTGTTTGCGCACAGAGGTATATATAATGCATACATACACTGCTATTTTTCACTGCAGTTCTTCTCTTTCCTTCCTGCCTTCTGCCACTCACTATTTTTATTTCTTCTGACCAGCTTCCACGCTGAATTCTCTCCAGCTACTGACTTCTCCTTCTGTCCTGTCCTTCCCAAGTGGAATACAAAACCCTATAGCATTTGAATGTGAGTGGACTGAAAATTAAGCAGAACAGGTTCACCCACTCCTATCGTTTCAAGCTTTTGTTTTAAACTAACTCATCAAAACTCAAACAGTTTAGTAGCAAACAGCAAGTACTTTTCAGGTTGGTAACTAAGAGGACTGTCCTCCCAGCAGCTTCAGCTACCCTGACCAGAGCCAAAGGTAACAAATTCTTCCAAGAGAAAGGGAGGAAATGGGATTATCTCTGTCCAGACCCACAGCACGAACTGATCTCTGGAGGGTTCCCCCACCCCCACCCTATGTCCTCTACTAGCTGTACGTGAAAAAATATTCCTCTCTCATGGCTACTGAAGCAGACACTCAAAGGAGGGGAAAATCCCTTTCAGACTTTTAGAAGGTATTTTGTCTTTTTATCACACACAAGTCTGTATTCATTTATAACTTTATAACTACAAAGTTCCCTTCACATTTTAAAATACTTTTATTTCTTAAACATTTTAATACATTTAAAATATTTTCAGAAAAAAAAAAAAAGCCTGGTATTTTAAAGTGCTTTTCCTTCTCTGAGACAGGACAGCAGAACCACTCAGGAGTGACCCCCTTTAAAACATCGATTTCAACTGCTTATATAGTTGAGAAACTACATACCTCTCTGAGATGACAGTCCACATGACAATTTATATCATGCCCATAATCATACTATTATCTAATTTCAACCAGAATGTTTAAATGTTTTCCAAGAACAGAGTTTGGAGGAAAAGGAGAGCTGCATTTTGATACATCAAATTCTACATAATATTCAGCCCTCTGAAAAAACTATGGTCCTGGCATGGTCTATCTGTTCACTACTCTGCCTTGACTCTCTGCCCATCAGTTCTCCTTCCCTAAAACAGGAAAATGCCATCTCTTCATATCACATGAGCACTGTGCAGAGAAATGAATTAAAGTCTGCATAGCGTGTGAATGCCAGTGCAATGAGTAACATAAAAAGAGCCAAAGGAAATTAAGTAGTAATTAATTAATTCCAGAAGAGAATTTGAACTGAGTGAATAGCAGTATATCTGTCTTTTTAATTGAGTACTGACACTTAGAAAGAAAATAAAATTGAGTCTCATCCCTGTAACCAGAGACGTTATCATACTGTACAAAAGGGGGGGAATTGACATTAAAAGGGGAGAATCTAAGATTACACACAGAGCCTTAATATTGAAGTTACCTAACTTTAAACACATGACCTAGCATCTCTAATATTATTTTAACATAATTTTTAATGTGTAATTATTTATAAAGCTCCAGACAGTAGGTGTGTATGATGCTTTATAGGCGTGTAAAATTGTCTGATCCCTGCCCCTAGGAGCTTGCGTGATGACACCACACATGGGATGGGAAAAGAGGGGGTATGGGAGGACAGGGTTGCAACACTGTGAGATCATGAGATGTACTTACTGCTACATAAGCAACATTTCAGCTTCTCTGTGGTTTTCTTGTTACTCATTTAACACTATATATTAAAATTTGGTGAACAGATACATAACACAAAGACATCAACCGTAAGAAAGGATATGAATAAAGAGAACTATGTAGTACAATGTTCAGACTCAGCAGTTAATATTAAAACATTCACAGGCAAACGTTGCATGTAGTCAATTATTTATATGGGTTTAGCCCTTGGCACCTCCAGCTGAGGTCTGGATTCTGCTCCACCAGGCACTGTACAAATGTATCGTGAGATATGATAGCTGTGTTATGGTTTTTGCTGTAAAAAAACAGTCAGTGTCAGAAGGGGATCTCACAGGCAGAGAGACCAAGATGGTTTAACAGGTTAGAGGCAGAGCTAAGAGTAGGACTAGAATGTTTTGACACTTGTTTTGATATTCTAATTGCTAATTAGTATGTGTATTTAGATTACGATTGCTTGAACAAGAATCCCCAAACCAAACCAAACAAAAAAGAGTGCATTTGAAAGTTGCTACCATGAACAGAATATTAAAACTGTAGAGGGAAGACCCCAGCTTGGAAGCCCTGGAATCCATGTATCTTCTTTTAGAAATTTCTGTTTCTGTGCTCTGGGAACTGAAGTAGATTAGAGCTCTGCTGTGCTGTCATATTTGTTTGTGCAAAGCCTGTGGCTGGTGTAATTTCTGACCTGGCCACAATCTTACCCTGCTATGTGCAGACAAACATATCCCATGTCAGAGACTGCACCCTTAAATGCTCACAAGTTTCCTCGACTTCAGCAGTGGATGAAAACCCTGCTGTGATATTCTAATGTTATCAGGCATTACAGCCACACAGAGACCACCTAGAATATCCTGTAAACAACTCCAGAAACCCTAAGAAAAATTAATTTAAAACAAAACATACAACTAACTGGAGGAAGTCACATGGCAAAATATTCTTGATCTCCTGGAGCACAGGCTAACTCTTTGGAGCAAACCTATATGAGAACTGTGGACTTGATTCTGCTCTTCATTGCAGTTCTTCACAATGGATGGGCAAAATACTACCTGGACTTTTTTTACAGCCCTTCATACTCCAAAAATAATTTGCTTCCACTTTAAGGGTACTTTTCACAATCTACCAAGTACAAAACTATTTTAGTACATAGCACTATTCATTCTTAGGAATTTATTTCACTGGGTGAAAAGCTCAATTTTTAGTCAGCTTTACAATTTAAAATGGCAAACTAAATGTTTCCATTATTCTTATTAACTTTTTTTTTTTTCCCCAAGCCTTAGCCAAATTAGTCACTAAATAAAATTTCTGGCTTAAGTAGAGCTCAGACTCAAGAACACAGTCTCACTGCTGCTAACCCCTACTACTCTACATTCTTCCAATATCTTTGTTCTTATCTTCCTTTCAGAGTTGAGTTTAGATCACTAGTGTACAAAGTAGAAGATAGAAAGGAATGAGTAAACTCTGTGTAAAATTTTCCTTTATATTTTGTAGCTTATGAATTGTACTTAAAACTCTGTACAGTTTGGTATCACGAAGTGATATCAGTTTGCTCACACGAAGTGCATTTTGACTTGTCTGGGGATTCATGAGGCTGGTTTGGTCCTGAAAGTAGCCCATTCATCAAAGAGCTATGTAGAATTTCTGAGTTCCCAACACATTTTACTAGTGGGGTGGCAGTTGTTCTGACAGTGAAAATGGAAATTGATGTTCTCCAAATTTGGCTCTACTCAAAATTGTACTAAGAATTGATTTATTTTTGATTAAAGCAAGAATTTCCTGCAAATAGTTTAGTTTAAAAAAACTACCTTTTCCCCTTTCCTCTACACTTAGGAAGTGGCTTAAAAAAACTTAGCAGCTTGACCTCAAAAGGATTTAGAGGAGCACAATGTTCAAAGCTGTTTTGTTTAAAAAGATAGGTTACGAGTGGAATTGGATTTACCTTCAAATATTACCGGCACATTCCGAGCATAACATTTTAAAAGATATTACTCTCAGCATCACTATTGTGTAAGTCTAAGTAGTTGCTGACATAAGATTAAAATATATCACAAATGCTAAGTTTTTGCTATATTCCTAAGCTGATCTGGAACAATTTTTCTGTCCCAGAACCAAAAAAATAAATAGTATTTATGAAGAACAACCGTGTATCCCAAACAACAACTGTGTCCTATTTCAGTCCCAAACTACTGTTTTTAAATTACATATATATTAGATAAATAGAGAATATTTAGAATTATAAAATCGCAGAAAAAAGAAGAAAGTTGGAAGCCTAGCCCAATTGCCTGCTCAAGGCAGGGATAACTTCAAAGCCAGAACAGGCTGCCCAAGGCTTCGCCTGGCTGAGTTCTGAGAATCTCCAGACGTAGAGATTCCTCAGCTTCTCTGGGGAACCTCTTCCACTGCTTAACCATTCCTGTTTTGAGGAATTCCCTCATATTTAATTTTTATTTCCTTTAGAGCAGCTGGTGACAGTTGCTTCTTGCCCTTTCACACTGTATGCTTGAGAACCCTGATAGTTCTCCTTTTGTTAGGGAAAGACCCCAACCAGGTCCCTCATTACTGACATTGCTTTCCCACTGGGAACAACTATTCCCCTCATACCTCCTGTGCTCCCAGTGCCCCAGCCTCCTCAGTGGCTCTCAACTGGACTCTCCAGTTTTCCAGTCTCTCTCTTGAACTGGGGGCCCAAGACGGGACACTGCAGCATTGGCCTCTCAGCATCTTCCTGACTGCAATGGGCAGTGCATCACACTGTCCTTCCAGCTTCCACTCCTTTGGCTCAGCAAGACCCATGGACTCAAGTCCTGATGGACAGCTTCTCAGTGCACTCTTTCCAAATAGTAAAAATCATGTGGGCTTGTGGGGCAAAGGTAAATCTAAATGTCATGGACAGAATATGTATCTTTGGCTGAGGTGAAAGATGGAGGGAATACTGACTTTCAAGAGGGAGTGTGTCACAATGACCTGTGGTTAATCCTTCATTTGATTAAAAGCCAGAAAAAGTTCCCCCCAAATTGTAGCTGATAAGTATTGTTATTACAGGGCTGTACTTTGATGTCATTGGTCAACAAAATGCTAACTTCCTCCTCCCCCACTGAACATGCACGTGTGTTTTTCAAACCACTTTAGATCCTGCATTTTGAAGAAAGTTGGGATAGCCTATTTACCTCAAAAGGACCAATCTACGCCTACTGAAATTAATGAGTTGCTTTTTTGGATCAGGACCAGAATGTTAATTGCAGTTACTATACCAGCCTATCTAATGCTTCCAATAGAAACTGCATCAGGACCTAAGACACTGCAAAAGGAAAAATCACAAGAAAAATGTATTCTGGGGCAAGTATCTAAGTGAGGCTTGACCTTGTCCCCATTGATACTGGTGGATAAAGAAAAAACCCAAGATCATTCCAGTAGGTTAAATACTGACTTTGGTTTAATTTATCCCTAAGTTATCACCCACTGCATGATCCAAGATGAAGTTCTCACTCAGAAATGTGTGGATGGAAATAACTAGGTCATGATACATGCTTTTATGAAGAGGGTACAGATTAGCAGCTGAATGGAGAGAGACCAGAAAGCACAGACTTTGTGTCAACTGAGAATTCAGAGGAATTTCTGGCCCCTGTCCCATGACTCTGCAGCATCACACAGAGCGGATCCCTGTCAGTATTACCAGGCCACCCTCCTTGCTGGAGACACAGCTTCCTATTTGGCCAGTTTGTATTTGCAAAGTCCTATAAATTTTGGGTTCCCTTTGCAGCCCTGCCACCAACTATGTGAGTTTTGGCAAACAAACAGTGTCAGAGTAATTTGTGCTTGAAGGCAGTTTCTAGTTAAACTACAGGTTCTCGTATTTTCTTGCAAAAACTGCAGAAAAATGTTTGTTTATGGTAAAAAAAAAAAAGGGAAATTAAAAGGAAATATGCTGAAAAGACCCCCACCCCAAAATATAACAACAGTGGAGGTTAGCATTAGGTGAACAGATATATATATACACATATAAATAAATATGTGTATACATATATATATATATGTATGTATGCATACAAACATTTCCAAACCAATCTCCAAAGTTCACTGCATACAGTCCTTTTCCACTTTGCTTTCAGTAACTTGAATTTTTCATTATATGACCTGCATGTAATTTTTCTGGATAAATAGGTAGTAACATTTTCTAAAAACTCCAGGCGCTATCAGAAGTACAAAATAGACCAAACTGTAACAGAATTATTTCATAGACCTTGAAGAAATCAGCTCTGGAGGGCAGCGGTCTTTTCCAAGAAATGTAACTACAAGTTCAAACAAAAAAGTGACCTTTGCCTGTTGCTACAAGTATGTCGCTCGAGGGGATTTGGCAGTGAGCTTTTCACTGGGAGGAGTCACTTGGCATTGGTACTGGCTTATGAAAGAGCAGAAGAAAGTATAAGTTGGTTTTCTTAAATGAGTCCCTACCAGGAGGACAAGCGCTGGTGGCAAGTAAGTGTTTACCTCAGCGGAGCACTGTCAGGTCCCACGCTGTCGCAGTAAGCGTTCTGCACGGGGCCCACCTCTGTGCCACACACTGCATCTGCCTCAGCTGGCTCCGTGCAGCCATTGACCAGCTTGATGTCCCTCAACTTCATAGTGTCATTTTGTGAATCCAGAGACACAATGTCAGATGGGGAGCTCACAACGCCCGAGTCCTCCGTGGTGTCCTCTGATGCAAAGCAGCTGCTTTCTGATGCTGTTTCTTCCACCTCCGATAGCTCCAGAACCGTGTCATCCACTACATAAACATTATCACGTGCAGACAGCAGGCTCTCTAAATGAAATACAGCAAAGAAAGTTAGCTGGAAGTCATCAGTACGTAAATCAGAGAGCTGTCCCTTTGTAATTGGAAAAACCCACATGAAATGCATTAGAAATGTGAGGGAGGGTGCTCAGTATTTGTATAAAAGATAAAGAAGAGTTGAAAAGTGACAAAAATTATGTCTTTGCTTTTAGAGATGTGGTTTGCTATGCTGGTCCTCTGGGGTTTGGGAATTATAACTTTTAAAGCAAATCAGTTTCCTTAATTCTCTGAAGAAACAATTTTCCAGGGACAGTTTCTTGATGAATTAGACTGAGGTTTAAATGACATGGTTCAAGAAATCTCTCCTGTTACTCCTTATGGCAACATAATCTCATTCTTTCTCTTCTATTCTATGCGAAACAGATAATATTTCCAATAAAAAGTCTGTGTACAGGTAAAAATGGGCAGCATTTCCCAGTCAGGACACTTAACTGGCAAACTAGATCTACTGCTGGCCCGGTGGGTGTCACTGATTTTATCACCGTTCAATTTTCTATTTTTCAAAGCATACAAAATGTTCTAATAAGTGTACAGAAAAGTAGACAATACCATACTTAAAATAGAAACTTTTCCAATGTTTAGTTATTTATAAAGGAGATCAAGGGATATGCCTTTTGCATGTTTGATTCTATTAAAAGCTGCAAATTTTGAGAGGAGATTTGACACAGTATAATTTCTTGTACGCTGTTTTAGTTTGGCTCCTATCAGCTACCCCTTTTTGTGGATTTTGGTAAGAAACACAATTCTAATTTCTCTTAGGAAATGCACCCAATTTCATCCTGCAATTATGCCACTAAAGGAGAGCTCCCAACCAGGTCAATAATTTCAATGACCGAAATTACTGAGTGACGAAACAGAATCAAGCCCAAACACACTTCTCCTGATCAAAAGGAATCAATATAGACTAATCTAAATGTTTAATTTGGAATTATAAGTGTGTTCCATTCTCTTCTTGAACCTCAGTAAGCAACAGGAAGATTAAACAACAGTTTATGGTCTGATCTTCCAGACACCTGTGGTGGATGTTAATTACATGAGAAGTCCCAGGTCTGCAAGTGTGACTAAGATTAAACATACACTTCACTGTATTTTAGGCTTGGAATTACCAACTTTTTGGAGAATACATGAAGCTATAGCTCAATAAAAATGATCAACAGAGAGAAATACTTCTGAATTTTGTTGTATACACAAAAGTAATTTGTTCAAGTCAGAGAACTGAAAACAACTTTGTCAAAGAATGTCACAGAAATAATTCTGTCAGGGTATAGCTTAGCAGTGAAGCTTAGAGTGAAACCAGAATAAAAATCAAGCCAGCATTCTCCTTGACTGAGGTTACAAGATGCCATTAAGTACTGAAATTGATTTCCGACAGTAGAAGCAATAAAATTCAGAGGGTTACAAATCATGATTAAAGTTTTAAAGTGCTGTCAAGCATTGATATTAATGATGGAAGATGATCCAAAGACTCTATTGCAACTTTGGAAGCAATGTTATTTGATTTCTTTGACCTTATTTTCTGTAACATTAGTTCTAGATTCTGGATATAGTCTCAGAGATTGTTCCATTTTAAAATGGTAATTACAGGAACGAAGTATGTGCCACTGAATGGATTTGAGTATGCTAACCACAGAATTACAGTTAGCAAAACATAACATGAAGGATAAATATGAATAGTTTGACATTGAGCATCAAATAATAAAGCTCCACAAAAACTGACAAACAGGTATGAGTACATGGTTTCTTGGCTTTTAGACAAACAACAACAACAAAAAAAAGCCCAGTAACAAACATTAGTAAAAGTCTCAATATGTTAAAACCAGGACAAAGTAGGATAACAAAGAAATCAATTTATAGAGTGGAAGTTGAAGAGTGAAAGCACACGGGAAGATTTTGAAGTAATGCACAATGCAGTATATACACCTTGATGCAAAGAGACCTCTCTGTAATGCATGACAAATCTATGGTCACATGGATGCCATAAATGACCTCCACCCTATAGCTGGCACAGCAATTTATAGCCAAGTGCATACTCCCATATCCTGACATGAGGGGGGAAGCCTTTTCCTCACTCGCTGTCTCTTGCATTTCATCATCCTCTTCTTACCTGCCTGCAACTATTTCCTGCCTCTTTCTGCCCAGGGATTTAAATCCTTTTGGTCACAGAGCCCTACCTGCCTACTGCAGTAATAACAACACTCAAGTTTCTCCCTGCTCTGCTGCAGGATCCCCAACTCCAGCCCACTGTCCCCACATGTTGACAAACAGAAGGAAAACCAATTTCTTATTATCAGAGTTCACAGGCAAATTGATCCCTGTTACATCTGGATCTTGGCAGCTGGATCACCCAGGCCAGAATAAGAACCTCCTCATTCAACAGCAGTTTTATCCGGAAGCATGGAAATACAAATAGACGTCTTTCTACTCAATGATTAAATTCCCAAAGCTTAAGCAAAACTAAACTTCCCCTTTCTTCAAACCTCTCAGTCTGACAAAGTGCTTCCCTATTTTTTATCTTCACCAAGAAGATTCATTAATTTTTAACACAGTTAACGCATGGCACTGAACAGAGTTATTGGCTGAGACAAACCATTTTGATTGCCACTACTACTTGTCTGAACATGAAAGCACACACATAAAACATGACTGTGATGGTTCTGTGTCATGTTAACAACCTTGTTTCAGCTAAGAGCAGCACTAAAACACCCCTGTTTCAAATTTGAGCCATTCTTGGATGGATTAAGTAAGAACTATTCTTCCTCCTACATGCTTGATTAAGTCTTCACTGGTGCAAACTGAAGATGGGATGGGCATTACTGGGTAATGACACATGACATGAAGAAAGCCTACCTCAACATTACTGAGTGGTCTTATCTTCAGGAGACAGAAATACTTTATAAAACTTTCTAATTCTACAAGGAGAGCAGGGTAACATTTAGTAGTAGGTGTGATTCTGCCTTGAAATTTTTGCATTTATTTCTCCACCCCACACTAACACAGTGTGACCCCAATGATGGCACTACTGGGGTTTTTTGTTGGCCGAATAAAGAAAAAAATCTCAACATTTTCTTATCTTTCCTGTCATAACACTAAGACAAATTCAGGCTCTGATCCTCAGGACCTCATGCAGACATATCCAGGTTAAGAAACAGTATTCAGCAAGTACTTCAGGACTGAAAGCACAAATAACAACTTCCACAGATAACACAGTATTGAAAGATTTCTCCACAGAAGGCTGAGTTTTCAAATATATAACAATTTTCAGTAACGTAACCCCATTCACTGGCATCAGATGGGGTGTGGCACTGAAAAAGCATGTAGAAGCCGGTCCATGGTCTCCAAGCCATTTTAAAATCTCTGTGGGACACGTCACCCCCACATGAAACTGGAGAGAGTCCTTCAAAGCCTTGCATTGCCGCTTACCTATGTCCTGCTTCAGGCTGCAGACACTGCTAAGCCCACATGAGTGCTGCACCAGGGATCTCCCCAGATTTGCAGCAGCAGCGCTGTCGCTGCACAATTAGGTCAGCCACAAGTTACAAAGGCTTTCTTGCAGAGGGGGACGGACTGGGACGTCTGCTTGCAAAAATGTTGCCCGTGATCACCAAGAGGGAAAGAGGAGAGTAGCTCATGAGTAAGGAATGTGAGCTTCTTGTTTAACACAAAAGAGATCTTGTTGCTTTAATCTCAATAGCCTGTAAGTAATTAGGAAAACACTGAACTTTGAGTTTAGAGGAGTCATATCTGCACTCGTGCAGTTTGATATTGCATATATATACACATTACTCATCCAGAATGCCAATGATGGGGAGACAGATAAACCTCACCTGGTTTAAATGCAAATCAGCACTTTCAGAAATGAAGATTTAATTCAATATGTGAGGACTTCCACGGGTAAAATACTCGCTTTGATTACTACTATGAAAATAACCACCATTGAAAATGAATTAGATTAGAAATGGATGTAAGTGTTCAAAAGATGCCTATCCCATCTGGACTTACAAAATCAGTCACCAAAGCCCAAGTCATCACTCCATCTGAGTCCAATGGGTGCAGAGTGTAAATCCTAATTGTTCAGGAAGTGCTGTGACCTGGTTTTACAGCACTGCTGATGTTTTGTTATTACATTCAATAAGGACAGACATAAGATGTAACAGTTGATTTAATCCTTACATGATGAGTAACCTGAACTTCACAGTCATTTTAGAGATGCAGAGTTTCTCTAACTTATTTAACTCTTGCTAACATGTTGATAATTGTTTTACAATTTCTTTCATCATTTGTTCCACTGCCAAAGAACTTTCTTTTCATGGACTAAAATTGCTTTGCTTTAGTCCAAGTGGTCTATTATAATGAAGTAGTAAAAAATTACCACAAACTTCATGATGTTAAAGAATATTAATTCTTATAATGATCCCCAAATTATAACATAATTCTTTTACTGACAGTACTTAAAACTTCTATCAGGAGAAGGAAACACTGCTCTAATTATTTGTCCTGTCAGTAAAAAGTTAAGACCATCACAAAAGACCAGTATTAAAATACTGTGCATTCTTTTTCATGTGCTTGGAAGAAGGCTGATGGAAGAAACAGGAGAAGATAACATTTGTTATGGCAATTATTTACAGAGATTATGAGAATGAAGAACACATTATTAGCTTAAGGGTTTTCACCCAGGTACAATGTGTTCTTGTTACATTTTACTCATTTTGCTCATGGATCAAAAACCTGTATGTAGAGATAAGTGTTAAAGATCACGCAATGAGCAGATAAAGCAGTAGACAGAATGGGTGGTCTTCTCCCTATCATTATTAAAATTTAAATTCAGCATGCTTCTTAGCATATTTGAACCTACATGCATACTTTCTTCTTTTTTAAAAAATTTCAAAGAAACAAAGAGAAAATAAATGACCATTTCTACTTTAACAATAGTATTAGAGGAGTGGGGGAATGGCTCAATTCCAAAGCCCTCCTCTCCCAACTGCTGGAACTGCCTTGCAGAAACTCAAAAAGAGGCCAGGAAATACTGAGCTGAGATACCATGCTCTGCAGCTCCAGCTCTCCTCCAAAATGAGGATGTAGAGCAGCTTAATCTTGGCTTAATTTATTTAGGTCACAGAATCACAAAACAGTTTCATTTGGAAAGAACCTCTGGAGGTCACCTAGTTCAATGTCCTCCTCAAAGCAAGGCTATCTTCCAGCTTTGACAAAGTAGCTCAGGGCCTTGAACAGCTTAGCTTTGAAAATCTTCAAGCATGAAGACCCAACAGCCTCTCTGGAAAAAATCATGAATCATTCCTTGGGCAGCATCTAATACTTCTCCCACTTAAGAACATTATTTTAATGTCAACCTAAAAAAATTCTAGCTGCAACTTGTCACTGTTGCAGTCTCATCCTTTTGCAGTGAATCTCAGAGAAAAGTCTGTCTCAGTCTTTCCTGTTCCTTTAGATGCAAGGCAGCATTCAAACTCTCCTTACTCTTCCCTCCTGCAGGGGAGGGCTGAACAAGTCCTGTTGCCTCAGCACTTTAATGTACATCCTCCTTGATGCTTTGTGCCAGACTCTGTTGCCTCTGGTCTGGTGTGTCAATATCTTGTTACACAGAACTCAAAACTGGACTCACTTTTGGACAATGGACTCACATGTGGCTTCATGGTAGCCAAGTAAAGGGGAAGAATAATTTCCTGTGATCTGCTGGCTGTGCCCTTGCTAGTGCAACCCGGCCTGTGGTTAGTGCTTCATCACTGCAAGGGCATGTTGCTGACTCACACAGCCCTGCATGCGACTTCCAGTCTCACATAATGAGATATTTTCAGTCTCCTACCTAGTCTTATGCCCCATCCTCATGTTTTCCAACAGGCTCTTTAATTGAAGTCATTCTCACTGCAAACCCTGCAAACAAAAGTAAATCCATTCCTTTACATGCTAGCTAATAACAAAAATTAAAAGACTCACAAAGGACATGTCTCACCAGACATTTCCTCAGAAAGGTACAAATGGAGTGTCATTAGTTACACCCTGTGAATCTTCAGCATTTCCATAGTCAATCCCAAACTAATGACAGTTAACTCAGTTACCTAGGTCTACTCTCCTACGGTTGAAAAATAAACGCAATGTGGACTCATTTAACCTGCCTTATGAATTTGAGGTAGTTAAGCACTTCCCTTGGGGTTAAACTTGTCTGTTGTTATTTGATAACACAACAGAAAAGTATTGTAACTTTCACAAAAGCTTTTTTGGCAATTGCGTTTCCTACACCAAAGGCAATACAAGATAGGATCAAGCCAGGGAACGAGAAATGAAGACTGTTCCAGTCCCTCCATTGTTTTTTCCATGTACAAGCAGCTGGGAAGATCTGTGCACTAATGTTTGCTGTTCCTTTCAAACATATACCGAAAATGATTGTGAAGTCTCTCTCTCAAAACAACACTACCTAAAATGTCTGCTGGCTCTTGAAAGTCTCAGAGGAAGCTACCCCTGCAAGTAAATGTCTGCTACCCTCTCCCATTTCAGACCCTTATTTTTACCACCTGCCAAACAAGCAAAGAAAAATTTCTGAACTAATGCAGCACAGATTTTCAGACAGGGGAAAATCAGCATATTGGAGTTTATTATTCCTATTTCTTTCCCACAATCCTTTCTTCAGAGACTGAAAAAGACTCTCTGACCCCTGCAAAGCCCATTTGACCTAGAATGGTGCTGCTATTGGTGAACTGCTTTTCATCCTCTCCGTTTTGGCACCCTCTTGAACCCACTAGCTCCTTGCTTTTATAAAAGCCATGTTTGGACTCTCTGACAACTCTACATCATAGCCAGTAACTAGCCTTCCTTATTCAAAGGGATCAGATGTCATAAAAGCAACACAAAGAGTAAAATGCTCTTTGACAGAAAAAGGATCATGTGTCAAAGTAGATCTTTCCTTGATTAACCAGAGAACATTGTCACTTGGCTTTGGGAAGGACAGATTTTAGAAAATGAACCAGTAGTGTGAGTTGTTCATTTCCTTTTATACACAATGAAGTATGATGGGGAGAGTTTCACAACAGTTCCTGCTGTTCACTTTCTGAGGCTAACAGCAAGCTAGAATGATTCACAAGGTGATTTCAGGGCTCTGAATGGTCCCTTACTTCAGGTGAGGAGAGGGGCAGGGTGCTTAATCTGTGCAGTTCAAAACGACAACCAACAAGCAGACAATGTATGTTAGAAGAGGAAGATAACACAAATATATTTAAGAGCAATTATAGATAACTTTGAACTCGCACTTCATAAATCACCACGCGTAACACTGGCAACATGCTGTGCTAAATAGCAAGGATCTTTGGGGCATTTGCAGGACAGGAAAATATAGATCTAAAACCAGAGACTGCCCAGTATAAGACTTCCCCTGGTGACGAAATAACCCACTCTCCCCATTTTGGAGGGAATTATTAGTCTTAATTGTTAGATTTGGGCAATCCGCATCCTTTTCAGAGGTGGTTGGCTTTCACTCAAGCATGCTGCATCTAAACAAATGGACTGTGAAGGTGATTTTCATGAGCCACCCTAGAGAACACACTCTATAAAATTGCTTGAAAAGCATATGCAGTGTAATGATTAAAACCAGAAATGATTAGTGTACCTATGCAATAAAACAATGTTTTATTAGGTGATTTTTAAGACCACAGAAAAAATGCCATTTGCTCAACTTTTCTTTTTAGACTTCGCTATCTTTTTCCTCTTGTGCACTCTGCATCAATTCATTATCTTCCCTAGTTTGTTAACAATTCCATAAAATCTCTACTGCAGTTTTCCATTTATAGCATCATCCACAGGAGAAAAACATAGAACACTTTTGCATTGTAATTATCCTTTCCTTCCCCAGCAACTGTCTGCCAGCAAACTCAGCAAAGAAGTGACACAAAAACCCAACCCTAAACCGAGCACACATACACATATGTACAGGCACCCTTGTGGGATTTAAGAGCTCTTTCCAGAACTCTGCTCCCAGCTGTGTATTTATTTCTAATTAAAAGTGATTAAAAGTTAGGAAGGGAGAAACAGAATCAGGACAATCTATTACTGAATAATCTATTACTGAAACCATTAGGTATTACATACAAATAAAAAATTTTGAACAGATGCCTTCTAATTTTAGGGACAAAGTATTCTTTTCTTGGGCACAGAAGCACTTTTACTGGGAACTGCTGCACAACTGAGAAGAAACCTTCCTATCAACACAGACTTACTGGAAGGAATAGCAAAATATACTGGTTTTGCCTAATACCAAAAACTAATAGTGAACTACAGGCTGGAGTGATGATTAACAAAATGGGATTTCATCATTCTAGCAGAACCCTCCAGTTCCCCCATCAGTGCATCCATCATTTTCCCTTACATCTCTTTTTATAGGATAGTACCTTAGTATAATCTGAAGTCAGACAGAGCCCTGAGAAAATTTTGTGAACAAAGCACCTAACTTACAATTAAAATAGCATAAAATGACTCCATTTAATTGGCCAAAACATACTTCAGCCAAACCACCAATAACGTAAATACCTACACAGATTTCCAACAGCTAGCTCCGAATTTAGATATGAAAACATTTTCATACACCTCCACAGTATAAATACAAAAAACACTACTCTGACATCTTTTGATGTACTTTAATTGACTCCTCTTGGACCTCCTGATCAGTAGAATACGTGCTTCTATCTCCAAGAGTCTTTTCAATAAACTTGGGCTGATGGTTTACTTCGGCAATTATATTTCCAGAAATATTTTAACCTAGAAGATCATGTTTCTTTTCTGAGTTATAACACATTTTACTGCACATACGCACTGGATTGCTCTGCTATCATACTTCTCAGAGCTGTAAGACATCCAATTATGTCAGTAGAAATATATACCCAGTGAGATACTACTGTGAGTACGCGAGCACTTCTTTTCACTTAAACAGTCAGTCTTCTGAAACTGTCCAGTAAATAAAAAATTATTCTTGCTGGGAAGAAAACTGAGGGTTGGAATACACATAGTATCTCCCTGAAGTTCTTGAGTGATACCCTCCACAAGGGCATTGTACCATTTTCAAAGGACTTTTCCTAGACCCTTTGAAGACCAGACTGCTGTGCTGGGATGAGGACAAACCAAGAGCAGTGAGGCCAGGCGAGTGCATGCCAATCACACTCTCCACCTAAAACACTGCCAGGCACCCCTGGATGTAAACTAGCAGGATACAGACACACACATGCTGCACAGGACCACCAGGGCAATTGGTTCTATGGAATTACAGCAAGAGACAGACTTCTTTTTCAGTGACACAGACATAGCCAAGCAATCACAGCACAGGACAAGAATCAAATGTAGGGAGGGTATCGTGATTCCAGTGAAGGGCCATGAAGATGATCCAAGGCTGGAGCACCTCGCCAGTGGAGAGAGGCTTAAAGAACTGGGTTTGTTCAGCCTGAAGAAGAAAAGGCTCTGGGGAGACCTCATAGCATGTTTCAGCTCCTTGAAGAGGGGTCTTCCAAGAGAGCTGGTGAGGGATTTTTCACAAAGGCATGTATTGATAGGACAAGGGGACTTTAAACTGGAAGGGGGTGGGTTTAGATTAGACATTGCAAAGAAATTCTTCATTTTGACGTTGTAACAGGTTGTCCAGAGAAGTTATGGATGCCCCATCCCTGGAAACATTCAATGTCAGGTTGGATGAGGCTTTGAGCAACCTGGTCTAATGGAATGTATCCCTATCCACACAGGGGTGTTAGACTATATATGATCCATAAGGTCCCTTCCAATCCAAAGCACTTTATGGTTCTTGATACTATGATCTCCATACACTATCCATGAAGTTATGTTTTCCAGCAGTGCACACTGAAGCTCTCCCTGGGAGCCTAGTAAGAAGGGGAATACTGGACAATAGAGAACAAAGTGCTCACAGAGGAGCACTGCTCTCATGCCACCACTCCTCTTTGGCAGCATATGGACTACATCAGATTATTTCAGACATAAGCAGAGATAGAAATACTTAAGTCAGAGCTGAATTTGGCCTGCTCTTCCACAGTCCTTGTGTGAAGTCAATTATCTCATCAATCATGCTTTGCCCTGGGGCTCTCTTTCCCTATTAACTTGAAGAAATGCAAACATGCAAGAGCAGTAACTGGATGTTACGCTTTGTACTGATTTGTGGATAGTAAAACGTTAATGGCAGTGCCATCTCTGGTGAACAATAGCCTGATGCAAGAAATGGGTCATCATCTGAACACTCACTTGGACAAAATTTTCCCTTTCATATTACATGCTGTTAGTATCAGATCCTGCTTCCACTGCAGCAGTTGGGTTCTGCCCCTGACTTCAACAGCAGCAGGATCAGACCGTTCACTGATTAAAATGCAAAGCTGCAGATATCTCCTGCATGGGATGAATCCCCACAGGGAAAATTTGTCTGCATTTTTATTCATGTGAAGCATTTTAAGGCTTTCATTTACACAGTTCATTCAATAATAATGTGCATTCTGTATAATGGGGTACCTGATTAAACATGCTTAAGTGCTTTGCTGGAGCAGGGCCATTTCTAGAATTCGAAGGTTTGCTATGATCATACCCTCAAAATAGGCAAGCTAGTTTGGGGAATTTCTCACCTGAGTTAATGGGCTTAAATAGGATCAGCATAAAAGGGGGAAATTTGGAAATGCCTTTGAGTTTCTTTCTTTTCAGTGTCAGTTCCTCCTCAAATTCGGCTGAGAAGGTCACCCAGTTGTAGGTTTTAAGCTTCTCTATGAAACCCTCCAGTAACTTTTAAACTGGCTACCAGCTTCTCCTGAATGAGTCAGGAAGGATAACAGGCTGAAGTTCACTTACAAAAGTTTAATAAAGAGGTAGAAGGACAGAGTGCAGAAACCTCATATACATGTTGATGTAAGAGCTTATTTTCTATTATCTACCAGGGATACTGAAAGAAGGATGCTATAAACAATAGCAAAACTTCAACCCCAAGTGTGATGGGGTTTAGATATCAGAGAACTCAGTCATTAGTACAGAGGTTCAAAAAAAATGCTTAAGGAATTATTTGATGTGGTCTGGGGGAAGAAAATAAGAAAACAAAGAAGAAAAGAAAGAAAGGAGAAATTCTCAAATATTTTTGGTTTTGAAAATCAAGAACCTCGAGGTCCTGGGATTTTAATCTCCATCTATTTTTTTACCTTTTTATTCATTATTATCCTCTCTTCTGTTCTTATCCCTAATTTAAAAAATCAACAAGACTATTAAAAAAAAGGGCACCTTCTCTTTTAAACTTCAAAGAACCAGTTAATTTTTTTCCTAAAATCACTACCCAAGAAGTGTATTTGAAAATCTTTTTAGAAGGTGTGACTGGCCACTGTTGCAATTTGTACAGTACAGTTTGTACAGTAATGCTCCAACATTGCCTTAATTCTCCTGATTGCTCAAAATTTCAGCATGGTATTATAAAACTTTCCACTCACCTTAGAGTAGCCCCTATCAAACCAGCACAGAATCACGCTGATGGTTTGTTATTTCTCCTCTCATTACAGCATGAAAATTTAAAGACTTATGTCTCAATTACTATCAGCCTGCTAATTTTCTCACAGGCACTATTTAAGTCTGTGGAAAAAACCACAAGGAGTTTCCCTGTGCAAGAATTTTTTTGTGTAAAAGAAAGCAATCGATACATTGCCAAAGCCTTGTATTATGAACAGTGGCATGTATTTAATGTACTCTGAAAGGGAAGAAAAGACTTTCTGGTACAGTCTGTGTCCTTTGTAAGAGAAGACTGAAGACAAATGATTTTATTTCAGGAACATCTGAATCCCATTGATTAACATGATGAATACAGAACAGGAAAGCTGCCAGGTACAGAGGAAGCTGGGCATGTCCACAAGGGAGTGGAGCAAACAAACAAATTACAGTATATGCATGCTTTTTTTTTTTTTTTTTACCTAAATGTTTTCATTTGGAAAACTTGGACACTTAAACCTCTAAGTTTCTTTAATTGACTGGTCAGTTAATCAGCATATTGTTCTAATTCTGTGAAGGCAAGCACAGAAGGGTTTTAGGAATGAAAAAAAAACAGTTTTAAACTGTAAGTATTCAATAAAATATTCACATACATTGTATTTAATTGGAATAGGATCTCTTCTGGAAAAAAAAAAAGTTTCTTATTTTTGGGGAGAAAAGTGGCAAAAGTTTTGGTAAAAAAAATTGTATCACTCCTAAGCATTGATTTAGCATATCTGAGACTGATAGTACCCAAAAAGGGTTTCAGAATAAAACCAAGATACCAATGCATTCACACAGTACTCCCCAAAGTGTCATCTACTTCCAACAACACCATGAAATTCTACAGGGTGGCCCTTCTGCAGTCCTTGGCAGTCCACTGTGAGGCTTTCTGGAGAACAGGTCTGTAAGAGTTTGTTTGCCTTCGAAAATGGTCCATCTCTTACAAGTAAAAGTTAAGTAAACAAGACTTTTATCTTAAAATGAAAGCCATTTTTTTTTTTTCTTACAGTCTTTATAATTCTTATATAATTTGTCATACTTCTTATGTTTTAAGAAGTATATTCATTCAAATCTTGACTGTTTCATCCATAGATACACCTTAAAAATAGATCTCTTGCACGTTTCCACATAGTTTAGAAAAAAACAAGTTGAAACTATTTCCTCATTAAGTTTTACACCTTTACAACTATAAAAATATTTTCCTTTTAGTTTTTTCCTTCTTGTCAAGTGAAAAAATTGAGGGGAAAAAAAAACATGGAAGAGAAAAATGCTTACCTACATGTTTTAAAAATCGGAAAACAATAATGGTTTTTATATAGATGCTTGAAAAGTAGAAAAATTAGCTGTTTTGTTTGCTCTAACAAGTAAGCAGATAATCCCCTATCAGTCTTTCACTGTTTACGGGAGGTCACCATATATTTAGTAACTTTATTTTCATCTTTTAATCACTACAGTATTAAAAGAAAAAATTGTATTCGTCCATCATAGTCCTCCTTTCTCGGTCTTTCCTCCATCTTCTTTTGTTTTGCTTCTCTGTCCTCCATTACACTCAACCTTTGCTTATGGTAGTAGGTTAGAAAGTAATTATTTTATCCATGCCAGGAACCACAATTATGGAATCCACAAAAGGAGCTGACAAAAGAGAAGCTGTCTCTGCTCTCAGCCTTTGCTCCCTCATGCCTAAAAACCCAGAAGTGAATGTGCATGGCCAGAATTCTCAATTTCTTAGAAGAAAGCAGTCAGGCATTTTAGTCAGTGTTTTCTGACTTAGAAGTGGTAATAGGAAAAGCTGAGTATGAGCATCTCTAAGGATGGAAAAGCACTTTGGTATTAGAATCATCACCTACCTGGAACAGAGAAAAATTTTCAACAGTTTGTTTACTGCAGCTCCATGGGCTTTGCCTGCATTTGGATCAGTAGGATCTTGCACTATAAATCCCACTTAAAGCACCAACCTTCCAGTTTGATTTGGCCCATACCTTATGTGCAAACCTGGCATAACTTCAAATTCACATCCAGGATGAAAGTTCTCACACACACACACACACCTGCACCACATGCATGTGTTTGGTTGAACACAGATGTTTAGCCCTACTTCTTTCTGATAAAGTGTACGTGGTTCTGGTGTATGGCTGTGACAACTTCCTCACATTCCACCATTCAAGGGCAGCAGGGTATGCCTAAGATGCCACACAGCTATTAGAGGCACAGCCCCTGTAGTTAAAATTGCTCTTCTTTTGATGAAGGAAGAGGACAACAGGGAATTTGGTTTCACTTGGAAGAAACATTCACAGTTTATCTATAGACCACTTGGATTGCAAAGCTGGTCTGCAAGGGAATTAATAGGGGAAGTGTCTTGACATTTCGTCAGGATGGGAGAAGGGAAGCTCAGATTTATTCCACACTCCATGAAATAGGTAAGTAGCCAGTTAAAAATCTGAATACCAGGAAATGCGTCTAGAAAGACTGTTTGATTCACTGGGATCCAGTCCAATACTAATGTAACCGGAAAATATTTTCTTTGATTATTCAAGGTGATTGTGTTCCCTTACAGTCAGACTGGCTTTTGGCTCAAAGTCTGCAAAATCTCAACTCTTATTTCCAATACAGGCAGGCAGCACAGTGTAGGAGAATGTAAAGGAATATGAAATTACCCCCACTTTCCAACCAGTGTTTGTACCCAGGACTCAGTCTCCTTCCTTAGAACTTTCTCAAGGTATGAGAAAATGAAGCAGATCTGGTGACTCAAATTTACTATTTTCTTATTAGAAGTGAACAGAAAAAGTAATCTTTCATGTTAAAGGTACATTCAAGGTATATAAAGGACTCAGTAGTTGATACCCATTCAGTATGTTGCCAACTTCTAGAGTCATTAATTCTTTCTTTGGACTTGATGCTTTCAACAGTTATTTACCACTACAAAATGGTGCTAGAGCACTACACAAGAATATGCAATAAAAAAGGAATAAAGCAGAGTATTCTTGCAGGGAAATATACAAGATCACCTCTCCCCTCAGCCACCTCAGCAAAAATCAGCATTTACTACCTGTAAGCTCTTCTGGATAAACAAAGAATTAATTATGTCACTTTCTGTTTTGCCAACTTCTTATGAATTTTAACAGAGGACTTCTCTAGCCACAGAGCTGCTATAGCAGAAGCTTATGAATAAGAAGTGTAAACAGAGACAGCAATTTTGTTTCACTGTCCTTGAGGGGGGAGTCCATAGTTTTACAATGACATCAGAAAACAACATGGCTGTAATTTTCGAGGGATGGAATAAGTTCCATTCTGTCTTCTAAAATAACATGTATTTTTGTATGGAACGCTAAATGGTGCCTATTGCATGCACTAAATATATATTGAGAGTCATGGTAGGGACTGGAGGCCAAGCTCAGAAGACAGAATTGCTGTCATACATACACACACAGAGCTCAAAAAGAGGCACTTTTATAGTGAGACAGAACAATAAGGAGGGTTTAAACTGGCTGTAAACATAAATGATGACCACAGAGTTTACTTTAAAAAAGCAGAACAAAGGGACAGATGATGGGCATATGATAGAGTGGATGGCCATATGTTTAATAAACAAATGCATCATAAATCTTTGCAACTCATCACACAACTGGAACTGAATGATTTCTCTGCCAATCATTCTCCCTTGGCACTTACTCGAGCACTCTAGATACCACAGAAAGCTTTAAATAATTCCAGTTGAAAAGCAACAAGAGAAATATTTCCTTTTTCCACTTATATATTTAAAATATTTTTCTCCATATTTTACCTGCCCAGAATAATTTTCAGTGCTGCATCAATAGCACATTTTCTGAAGATAAAAATGGAATGAGTTCAAAGTTTAGTATTATTCTACAGCCTTGTCACTAGAAAAGAAAAAAAAATCCATCTGCCCAGTCAGAAAGACAACATTCATTTCGATCCTCAAAGATTCCAACTGTAAGGAAAAAACCCAATACATTACATGCAGAAAAGATATTTAAGGATGTTTTGAAAATCAGACATTTTAGTCTCTAAGTGACTGAACTGCTGGTAATGAAGTAATTTGTCTGCGAAAGAAGATGGACACTAAACTGATCTCGTCATGATTTTAAAATTCTAAGACTCAAGCTGATAAGATCCACCTAGCAGAACACAGTCTGTCTGTACTGGCACTAAACCTGACCTACTCCTATGCACTTACACATGTTTTAAGCACATATACCAACCATCTGCACTAATTACCACACTTTTGACACAGCTGCTACAGATACAGAGGCAATATCTATGCAATATAATAGCCAACCCAATATTCCATCATACTTTGAGAATGCTTAAAACAAAAATTTGAGCTTGCATCTTGAAGATGCTGTCACAGTGGCATCACCTGAAGATAAAATTTTATCTTCATCTTCTTATTTGTGAGGAAACTGATTTAAAAATAATCTATAAACAATTTTTTTTTTATTTTTAGTTGCATTAAAAAAACCCACAAACCTACTCCAAAAACTAAAAACTGAAAAACTTTGTGTAAGTTTGGAATCTATCAGGTTGAAATTCACTTTTAGTGTTTTTCCTTGCTCTCCTACTGTGACTCTGGGACAACACCAGCTCCCTCTGGTGGCCAGCGCACAAAAAGATTTCAGTAAAATCTTGTGCACCACGAAGCTTAATCTGCTTCTAATTCACTGGATTTCGTATGGGTTGAGAACATTCATCAGAATAGGTTTAATCATAATTTATAAATCTGTCCTTATTCCCTAAGAGCGCTGAATTTCACTGACATTGGAGTTGTAAGACAGGAATTTGTTTTGATTTATAAATTATCTAGGCATTTATTTGCTCTCCAGAAAGGGCTCAATGATTTTCCCTTTTTTTTTTTTTTTTTTGCTTTTTTGATTTTCATCCCAGATATCATAACATGAAGGACAGCATTTGAACAGGCTGTCTGGTAGTGCAGATAAATCCTGAGTATATTAAATGCGTTTCTTACTAACTCTGGTAATAGCATTTTGGTGAAAAATGTGTTATAGTGGTGAATTTATTATTTACTTTTCCATGTCATTCTCACTACACTTCCAATGTCTCCAAGGTTAAAATAAAAGGAGTAAAAACAAACCAATGTCCTTTCAAATCACTGCTGACCTAAGACTCCCCATCAAAGAGAGCTAAACTGATGCTCCTTCCTGTTACTGAAAATGACAGAAAAAACCATTCTCTTTCAGAAGCCAAGTTGAGGAGCTCTTGCAAATCCTGAGCTGAAGCTTGGAACAAACAGGAATTCCCCAACAGCACCTTAGGGCTGAGCTGGTGCTCATGAACCAAACTTCCAGTGAGTTCCCAGTCCTGCAGTCATGCTTTGCTTGAACCCTCTGTGCACACATGCTATTAGAAATTAGCAGTTCTGACACAGAGTATCTGTGCAATTCCACTCAACAGATTTGGATTTCTTGGGTGCCACTGAAAGTTTTTTCTGGCACTGTGTACAGTACTGGAGGGTTTCAAACTATGCTAATGTCATAGTATAATTTCTTGTAACTAGGATGATTTCTTGTAAAGACACAGAAATCTTTCTTCTATATTTTTTGTAAGTTCTGTTTAATAGTATATATGTATCTGTAACCTATGAAATCATAATAAACAAATATGAGTGAACATAAGCAATGATCCTTTTCAAATCTGAAAGGCAGAGCTTGCTAGCTTTAGTTGGTCTTTAAAATATTTAACCTAGGAATTTCACAAAAACTTTTAATTCCCCTGGACATATTTTAGAGGTAATTTCTGTATCTTAATTAAAGAAAAGGTAAATTAAGTGCAAAAAATGAACTTTTTGAGATTTCACCTACAGCTTTTAAGAGCTTGAGGAGGCTACCTGAAAAGAGACTGCTATTTGTAGGAAACATGTCAGCTAAGTAAAGAGAGACCATAGCAGTATCCTTTCAAAGAAAGGAGATTTTTTTTCATTAAAAATGTGATTTTGTTGAAAACTTGTGCCTCCTTTCAGAGAAAATGGTGTCAGTAGAAAGAACTGCTTTGACAATATGCAGTACTTTGTACTCAATATAAAACACTTTGTTTCACCACTTCATTATTTTTACACTAGTTTGAACTCCCTGGGCCATGTAACTGTGGAGTTACAAATAGGATGCAAATAAAGTAATGAGAATGGGTAAATTAGGTTCTTAATCTTCACATTGTGAACACCTACTTGTTTTGTCGTGCTTTCTTTTTTTTTTTTTTTAAAGAAGACTTACAATTAAACCATTGTCCTGCTTTAAGAAGGTATTGCAAAGTACCAGGTAGTTCAGAGAGTTCAAATCCACTCCACTTTTATTAGAAGACCCTTAGGGTACTAAGTATACTTTCTAAAGAATCATTTAAAACTTACTAACTACATGTCATATTTGTATTAAAAACTGTCAAACCCCATTTAAGTAATATTTTATATTATCTGTAGGAATGCTTTGCTTTCTCATTCTCCATTTTGCCTACCTGGAAAGGAGTCAAGATTAACATGATTATTTGCTTGAGGGTAAAACAATAATTTTTCATCATTTAAATTAGAGTTATGTATTGCAAGTCACTTATTTAAATAACATGAGTGTCTTAAAGCACAGTACATGTGAGGTCAGAATAGTTCTGGGTGTGTGCACCATTACATTACAACTCATAAAGCCTATGTTTGTAGCTCAGGTTTATTAAAAATACATGTCTTATGGGACGTTCTCATGAAGAACTTCCTTTAGCACAAAGAAGTTTTTGCTAAGTACAAACCTATAGATGATATTTTAGTTAGAACTCACTGACTATTCCTAGTATGAGTGCAAAAAGGAGACTTGTGGAACAAGATGAATCTTGAACAAACAGTGTTTGCGTCTTTTGCTACAGAAATAGAACACACACCTCGATTTCCACAGCATGTCTCCAGCATCAAGATAAAATTACTCATATTAAGCATCAGGATGAAAGCAGAAGTAAGGAATATGAATCAGTGCATATGGTATTGGTTCTTATTATTCCTTTTAAGCCCCTTATAGATGCAACAGATCTTCCTGTTTCTTTTTTTCTTGACAGCTTGATTGATAGCCAAGATACAGAAAGAATCTTGCACTTCAACTTGACTAGGCCATGGCCAGTTCTAGTTTTGTTTCAAAGGAACAAAATAAATGCAATAAAAGGAAAATAGAACAAATAGAGAATATAAAACTTTACACTCAGAGTAACAGAAAGAAAAAAAACCAAAAAAAAGTTTTCAGAAACTTTTCATTAAAACTTTAAACAATATGGAAAGTAAGACACCCTGTCCCAAGAACACACTTCTGCAACACCAAATCAAAGTGAACCATGACTCAAAATAAAGAGAATCTTTTGGAAAAGAATGACAGATAATATTTCTGAGGCTGATATATAGATTTATATAACACACCATTCAGTTCTGGAGCATACATCTCACAAATGAACCACAGCCAAAAATAATCAATAGTAATTAAAGAGAATGTGTGAGTTTAAAGAGAAAAGAAGCCAAAGTATCAGTCAAAAAAAAAGGGTGTTTTTTTTTCCAGCAGAGGAGGAAGGAAGGCAACAGAAGAACCAGGGTAGCAGAGGCAACAGGAGGTTCAGAAGTATGAAGGTCATAGGAAGAGGCAAGGTCTGTCAGACACGCTTGGAGTATGAAGGGAATGATGCACAACAGTAAACTGTCGGGGGAAAAAAGTAAAAGGATAAAATTATAAGTATTGTGTAGGTCAGTCAGCAGAATGGTATGTCAGCATGCTCGGTAACATTAAAGAATTAGATGCCCAGAGGAGTAGTAGGTGCATGGGCACATGTGTTAAAATTTGGAGTTCCACAGATGCTCTAACTGCCTGGGTTCATGTATAAGCTAACTCAATCCTAACAGAAGCATACTTCCTGATACACAGTATGTCTATGAATTCTGCTTTACTTGGCCTGAACTTTAATTCTCCAGAAGGAGCAAGATAGATGATATTGGAGATTCAACTTCATTCTTAAGCCTCAGATTGCCTGAGTAAGAGCACTGATGGCAATAAAAGCCTCCTAAGCCACACCTGCAGGCATACTTGCTTTAAAGACCACCTCTGAGAAAGAGAAGTTTGGGTCACTTGACACATGCCTTATGAAGCAGTGTACCATGACAGGCCAGCAAAACTCCCTGCACAGCAGCCCTCAGTTCTCAGCTGATTTAGAGCCACGTGTAAGAGAGTGAAGTTTCCTTTATGTCTCTACTCATTTTTGCTTCAAGCTAACAAAACCCAACTCTTAGAATCTAGCCCTGCGAAAGACTACATATATATCTAAGGTGACTGAAGAAATACAACTGAAGTGTTTGTGAAACTGTCATTGCCTTTGTCAACTGGATTGTATTACCTGTCCATATATCAGTGATATAATGGAAAAAAATTGAAAGTTAGGTACAGAGAAAAGGCTCTTTTCTGTTCTTGTAGTATCTTAAAATTAACCTGGTTTTATTCATCCACCAGTAGTATGCATGTCATCTACGGAAAATAAAATAGTGTACCCACTCCTTCACCCCTTAAAAACCTTCTAATTAAGTGATATTGTACTATTTTGATCTACAGATAAAAACAAGGAGAGGTTCAAATCATGATTTTGTTACTTCAAAGACAGAGCACTTTCTGAAATTTACAAATCAAGCAGTTGTCAAGTCCTTACCCAGTGAGAGTTCACTAGTACTTTATCCAGTGCCAGAGTGAGAAACTTAACTTCAGGATCTCACTCTACAGGAAGGTAGAGTATGTTGTATATTCTTTGCCACAGAGCTTTTAAGTTCTTACTGCATATCCTAGTGATAGTTCATAAATAGCCAAACAAAGGGCTAATGTGGAGTTTCACAGGAATATTGAATTTACTCTAACAAGGTGGCTGACATCTCAAGGCAGCATGTTTCAGATGCTTGTCTAGGTGCAGCAGTCTTTCACTATGTGCATTCTTTATCTCAGGTAAGTAGCACAGAGCTTACCATCAACTCAGACATTTGGAACTTCACAAGCAATGTAACCAACCAAACACCATGCAACAATCTCCATCTCAGCATTCCCAAAGTAAGTCTGTCTTAGAATCAGGCCGTGAACAATCTGATTAGTAAGATAAGGAAGGAGAAAGGATCCCATAAACACATCAATTTAAACATGCACACAACATGCAGGTAAGGTTCTACCAGACCAAATGTTAGAGAAAAGGTCATGTAACTAGGATAAAAAGATTAAAGAGCAAAAACTGTGAGGAACTTTTGTACCCTTGTTTGTGGAAGAGATTCTTACCATTTGATACAGAAAAGCTCAAGTATCTTACTAAAGCCCATACTCATGAATTACTTACAATCCACATAAATTTGGAAAACTCAGTGAACAATGATTGCCACTGCTCTCTATGAAATGAAAATTCCTCAACCTGTGTCTCTCCGAGCACAAAGAGACAAGTGTGTGTTTGCTGGGAGGGAGGGAGGCAGGAAGGAAGGCAGGAAGGCAGGAAGGAAGGACAGACCTTTACAGATAGTGGCAAATCATAAGGGGTGAGAATTTAAACTCCACATGATCACAGAATTTTTACTTCCAAATGGGAATTTTTTCTCATGGAACACAGACTGTTGTTGACAGTCACCCACCCAGCTAAGGAAGACCACAATTTTTATCAGAGAAAGTGGTTTTGAGAGTGATTTCAGAAAAAAAACATGTCTTTTAACAACACCTGGCATCACCAGTTTATCCTCCTCCCCACCTCATTCTATGAGAAAACACATTTACTGAGGTTAGAGTAAGGAAGATTGAAAATTTTGTTGTTCTTGAATCTACCGCCCAAATCTTATTTGCACTGCTTGAGGCATTCTCAGGCAATAAAACACATCGTTGCAAAATGCTGTTCTTACAGGGCTCAATCACTGCAGTATCTAAGCACCTTTCAGAATGGCATTAGGCAACATAATTAGCATCTGTCCTACGTGCTGCTGTCTCTCATGGGTACATCTATACAGGCTTCTCCTGTGTAAATCTACACACTTATCTTTATCTAGGTAGGACAAAGCATAATTACAGAGCTAAAACTTGTCCCTCTCCAACACCGATGCTTTAAGTCTAAAATAAGTACCCACTAAGCTCTTGCTCTCAGTAAATTGAGGACAATAAAAACTCATGTTATGTTTCTATGTACAAGCTTAATCAAATCCTTTTGGCTGAGATACTGTGTTTGTTTAAGAGCAAATGATCACACTGATTACATCAGGGCTGCATTGATTAAAGGGTATTTGATCAGCAAGGCAGATCAGGAAAGCATTGCAAAATAACAGTGATAGAAACTCAAATGAAGCAGAAATATTAATGCAAAGAAGGCCACAATGGATTTTTAATAAAGAAAACATCATAGGAAAGCTGATGGTATCTAGAACAAAAAGAAGATTTTAAGTATGATATAATTTCTGTGCATAAGTTGATAAAGATGTCTTAGGATTAATCCTCAATAAGATTCAGGCTTTCTGTTAGTATAATCTCCTTAATTTCTATTGTTAGCTCCAATAAAACTTAACAGATTTGACAAATAGTGCTTTAGATTTAGCTGGTAATCAACAGCAAACACACCCACATTAACGCATCAGAGTAACTGCAACCTGCAGAGTCCTTTTGGTAAACATAAGGTTCTGGAAAGAGACCTTCTGTCAAATTAGTAGCTAATGGAGACATTTCTCTATCCCATGGTTAGGAGACACCCTCCTAGTCTTCAAAGGAAGTGCATCCATGAGATGTCATAACGTGCAGAGCTTTGCTGCTTTTACCGGCTCTACATGGGTGTGCAGGGCAAGCCCACAGGGAACATAATACATGATCAAAGACTTGGATTGTGTACAAAGATTTAAAGGCAGTCAATGGATAAGCACGAAAAAGCAGCATGAAAGCATGCTTTTCACAAGTACACGGGGATGTGAAAAATATTGTACTTCTTTGTCTGATAACTGTTACGCCCCAAGGTGAAGAGCACACAAAGGACTACCCAGAGACACCAAGAAGGATGTACCCATTAGGACAGGAAGCTTTTAACAATATACAGTGCCTGTAAATGGTTTAATTTTCTTAAGGAAGACACTGTAGTTTTCAGGCTAGACTGATAGACCCATTGACTCTCAAAGGAAGTCATCTCTGGGGAGACAAAAAAATTGTTGGGACAGAAAAACAAACTTGGGGAATTAATACAAGGCAACAGATTTTTTTTTTTTTTTTTCAGTTGAACAAAGCAACAAAGCTTGATGGTTATTTTAAAATGCTTCTGTAAATGACCAGGTATTGTGTGCAAAACTCTCTCCAAACAAGTGTTTTGCTTACTTTATATTATTTAGTTACACTGCATTGGGCATTTTGAAAGACAGCAGGCTGGAAAAAGGGGGGAAAAACAGACACGGATGTCTAAAGAGCAGAGAGGAAAGTCTGGAAAAGCTACCCCTGAGAGTAATCATCAAAAGAATGGAAATGCAAATACATATATTTTCAAACATACGTTTAGGTACCAGCTCTGTTGGTGCTGTAACATCTGCTTCTCTGTTACACACTGTTGGATCCACAATGTCACTGCCAGGAGGAGGGTAAGGTGGGGGTGGGGGGATCACTAACTGCGGGGGACCACGAGTGGTGCCCCTAGGAGGCTTTTGTGGCACCTGCCGTCCATCACCTACAGGGGGATCAATTGACTTGTTACTTCATTGCAAGATAATGATCATTCTGTTCATTTTTATTTTTTAAAAACACATTGATTTTCCCTTACCCATGTCCAAAGTCTCTCTGGATCTAGTTCTGATCTTATTTGCATCCAAATAATTAAGGGAGAAAGAAAAGGTGTGTCTTAAACCAACGGCAGTGGGACCAGAATTGAGCCCAGCACATACACGTACATTACAACTGACAGTTAAAATCACCAGTTGTGACAGGCATAAGGGTGGAGAAAAAAAGTTAAGCAAAATTAAAAAAATTGAAAAAAGCTGTGTAAGAAAATGTGAAAAATGTGTTTTATTTTATCTTCTGAAGTTTCAAACTGCCTGAATTTATTGACCTCTCAGATACTTTACGTGACTATTTTCCTGACTCTTTCCGAGAGAAAGAGGAAGATGCCTTAGGTCACTATTTTGAAGTAGATATATCACGGGCTTTTTTGTTCTTCTTTTTGAGTCAGTTTTCATTATTTTGACATTGTAGAGAAGCAGATGATTAAATTGTTTTTTGCAAAATAGTGTTTGAAGCTATCAAAGGAAATGCCCATAACTTTGTCTGGGGTATTATTTCAGCACTATGTGCAATAACTAAACAAATACATGCGTCTTTGCACTGTACTCTGTGAACCACTTTCAATGTAAAAAAGCAGCTGCCAGTTTGTAGTGTACAGAACTTGAGCTTATTTGGAAAGTCCTCAGAGGCTTGAAAGTGCACTGAGGAACCACGACTACCTGCTTGCTCTGCTTTCATACCCTGCCTCAAGCATGTGCTGTGGTCATTGCTGAATATGGATGCTGGCAGAGACAGATGTTTGGTCTGATCCATTCCTACACTCTCTGGCTTGTGCTTTGGGGCTGCTGAGAAGGGGAGCAGCACCAAGGGGGAAGAAAAAAGATTAAACCATTCTGATTTTTTACTTAGCTGTCACTAGCTTCCAGAGGAGTATCTTCCAGAGAGACAATTTAATGCTAGCAAATGTGCAAGTCCTTTTTTACTGCTTTGAGGAAATTTGGCATAATACTTTGGTGTCACAATAAAAGATTCAGTATTGAATACTACAGGGAATTTACCAGTTTGAGAATATTTTTGATAGGATCTTTTGCTTTGATTCACATGGCTAACTTGAGAGCTACACAGGTATCTTTAATACTTTATCCATCATGTGGCTGACTATTGCTTGCAGCACGTTTTTCCCCTCACTAGAGTCTTGCTTTTTTTCACAGCTTTTCTCTCATGCTTTCAGAGCCATCTGTGCTTTCTCATTGTTTTCCTGCAAGGGCCCTGAAGAGAGGCTGTTTTACCAACCCTCTCCGGCTGTAACATTTTTTCTTGTTAATGAACACATTCATTCAAGAAAGTAGCAGAAAACAAAAAGCACTGAAGACAGGGCTACTGTGGGACGAGTTCTTTGTCAGTGCAAAATAATAAGGCTCCATTAAAGCAAACGATACTACAGAATCCTACATGAGCAGAGCACTCCAACAAGCACTTATGTACACAGTACTGAACAGACTAGAAGTAGCTCTGCTCTGCTATATCTCATATGTAACATTTGAGCACCAATACAAAAGAAAGAGAACACTTATAAAAAGTTGAAGCGACAAATGTCATCAAAAAGTGACCAGTAGTAGGGCAAAGCGTGAGAAGCAGTAGAGTATGACATCTGTAGTGATTAAAAGTAAGCCATTTTGCTGAAAACTCCTGTGTTATATGGCCCAGCAATAACAGTGCCCTTCGAGAGTTTAAATAAGAGATGTCAATGGAGTTGAATATGTCACATGATAATGGACTCCTGCTGCTACATAAATGCTGAGGCATTAAATGTGAAGCATTTACTGAAAATAAATGTTGGAACAAAGCCAAGAGGTTTTTTTCTAAACTGTGAGGCATTTGTAATATAAGCAATTATGTATGACAGAATGTCATATCTGTATGTCTTAGGCATTTTATGAAACATGAGGTCAAAGGCATGAACTGAAGTGCAATGAGTGCATTATGGCACTTGAAGAATGATTCTCTTAATGTACTGAAAAACGAGTTCCAATATGCAAGGTCATTATCTCATAACTTGACCCATTATAAAATCACTTTTCTTGCTAGAAGCATAATCCCGGTGTCCTCACTCAGGCAAAACTCTCACCAATCTGAACAAGCTACCAAGCAGATAACAACAGAGGCCTGGGAGAATGTTTTTCAGTTTTCCTGTGTGAGCAAATGTGGTGCCACATGCAGCTGAAGCTAGTTTCTTTCGTTGAGTCTAGGTACATACGGCATTCCTTTGAGAGCATCAATCCTTTTCTTCTACTAATTAGCCAAAAAATCCTCAGATATTGATTTATAATAAAAGTGAGGATGAAATTAAAAAAAAAAACCAAACAACTTTATATGGGCAGTTGATAGCAAACTATTGGAGGACTATATGAAAATCAAATGTCTTCAGGCTTTAGAAGCATGAGGAAATACTGAACCAAGTTGACTGTACTCTGATTCTAGCAGAACCTCCTGGCTTCAGATGCATTCAGTATGGCCTGGCCTGTCTCAATTTATTAGCATTTCCATTTACTATTTCTGTATTTCCATTTACTAGCAAACCAATCATGACCTTCAAGGCACAGAAGCACTTGGCTAGTGCTTCTGGATGTAAAGTTTGTGCCAAATATTCAAATAATCTGATGAGTGTTATCTACATTTTACTACCTGTGGTACTCTGAATGGTGCCATTAAAAAAAAAAAAATAAAAGAGGTAATATACAAACACTTATTTCCAGACTTTCATTCTGCAGAGAAATGTAGTTTTTTTTCCCCAAGTTACAAAAGTTTCCAAACTCACAGCATAACAGAATTAAGGCAACTTCAAACAGTGAGCACTGAAAGCACATGAATAGGGTTATTCAGGAGAAAAGAACGCCTCTCACCCATTGTGCTCTTCCTCTTGTCTTCCCTGTCTTCTGTCCTGTTTGGCATGGCAGGAGTGGGTGGAGCAGACGCAGCTGGTGGAAGAGGGGCACGCCTCTTCTTTTTCCTTAAATCATTCAGGGATGCTCCTTGTGATAGCTAACAAAGTTGAAAAATAAGCACAGTAAAGGATACATTTTGTTGATGTCATAAATTTTCAATAACCAAAAAAAGTGTTTGCCATATGACCCAATTTCTCAGCACAGTATATTTATAACAAGCATTTATAGTGACAACCAGAGATTAAAAAATTACAGTAATATTGCACTCAGAAAGGAAAGAGACAAGAACTGCAGCTGAGTGTCACAGCAGAAATACCAGTCTGGCAGGCATTTGATGGTTTTGTAAAAGGTGAACTAGAGAGCCCAACACTCAGCAAAGCAGAGTATGACACTATGTGTGTTGTTAAGCTTGAGCCATAACATGATCTTCTTTTCCCATTGGTTTGTTCAAACCTTAAATTATGGTTAAATACTCCAGTTGGCATGTATAGTGAATAAACTATTTCTCATTTCTTCTATTTTCCTCTCAAATTCTTGTCTAAGGACTTCCGAGAGAAGAATCGGAATTGACTGTTTGCATGATGACATGAGATCACACTGTACTCTACTCATGCCTACTGGACTTCAAAGACCTGCTTTTGAAGATCTCTAACACCTTGGCTTCCAATAATTGCAACATGCTGGTTGATATGCCAAGACTTCATTACTGTTTATGCTGCTTTTAAAAATACAAAAAATGTTATTACAAATTACTTGGGTTTCACTGGATTGCATAATATTTTCTGTAGCTTGTTGGAACTTAACTCTACTTCCTTTTTCCAGAAAAACAGCCAAAAAAAAAAAAAAACAAAACCCAAAAAAACCCCAAAAAAACCCAAAAAACCTAAAAACTAAACCGAACCAAACCAAACCAAACCAAAAAAAAAAAAAAAAGAAAAAAAAAAGAAAAAAAAAGTACGAAAATCTGTGGAATTTTTATATTTGAAAGGTACTGACAACACTAGTCAGTACCAGGCTTTGCTGAGGCAGAGTAATGGTGGCTGCCCACATATAACATGCTGCTGGTATTCCTCCAAAGAAGTCTTCAGTTCTTTGATTTAACTGCTCTGTCTGTCCCAATACTTCTGTACCTAATATACAGAACTGCAGTTCTGCTTTTCTACTATTTCAAAGACCTAATTAATAAAAATAAAAACAATCATATTCATAATAGTCCCTTTATTCCAGAGGATTAATAGACCCTTAAAATATAATTGTTGTGGGAGATTTCATTAGCAAATAACAGCTTCACATTGCTTAAATCTACCACCACACTTCAGAGGAAAGGTACTCATTTACAGGTTTCCTTTCCTATGTTGAGTAAAAAAATCTGAGAATAAATGAATTTTATGAAGATTAGGATATGAAAAGTCTCCTTCACTTAGCCCTCCTTTTTAAAAGTACTCAGGAGGGTCTAACCCTTTTGTTCCCACCTTTGAGTGGGAATGCTTTAACCACCATGCCATATGTCAGCTGAATGCTCTCCACCCCCTGGAGAACCTGCATCCTGCATGGGAGAAACTTGGTAGTAACTACATTGGACACAGAGCACAGCAACCAGGATGTGCTGCAGCTTCACACCAAACAAGGGTAGGAAAGAAAGGTGTCCTGGTCCTAATTCCTACTATCATGGATTATGTCAGCATTTTATATTAAATTTCCATCAGATACAGTTCATGACTAAAGCTAGTGAGGCCAATCTAGACAAAGTTAGGCATAGTAAATGGGCAATAATGTTAGGAGTAACTAGCATCTTTGCAGACCTAAATTTTGGTCACCAAATTTCATAGAATTAAAAAAAAACATTGGACTTACATCCTGAAAAGAGCACCACACCAAATGCTTGGAACAGATACAGCAACATTTTAGAGCTCCACTGAAAAAGCTTTTGCCCAATGTTATAGTGCTACTCCATATTAAGATGGGACATTCCCCTGACATAGAAACTGCCTGTAGAGATTAGGAACTAACCACAACTAACTGATGTTGAAACGAATGCCCAATATTGAGCTGAACATGGGAAACTTCATTCAGTGAAACAGACTCATCAGGCTTTGGTTTCGAGGGGAATTACACCAAGGACAGCCACCTAATGCTGCATTCTTCTCCACTGAAGAAATTGGCAAATACACACTTTGAAAAAAAAAATCCCATTCTTTTGCCCTGCATTTTAAACAACTAACAACATGTAGGCACTTAATACTGTATCTTGATTCTTCAGGATACTACCTTACAGGAAAGAAAAAGAAAAAGAAAGAAAATTATCAAAGTGGGGATTTTGATTACTACCAAGACTGCAAAATTCAGCAGCTATGAAGAATTTGAATCATCTGTGAGACAGGCACCATGTGAACTTTCCCAACACTTCACAAGTACAAGCTTGACTTTTGCAGCTGTTTAATGGCATTTTGCAGTTTCCACCTTCACTCCCCCCTCTCCAGACAGAAAGGTCATTTTATTTTAGGACAAAAAATGGTTGGACTGGTGATTTAAAAGATAAAGCTAGGAAATCTTGAGAATCAAGGCAGGAAGTAAGGAAATGTGTCTTCCCACTTAAAATGCTAGAGATCACTAATCACCCTTCTCCAAGAACCAGATGAGTGAAGGATGTTAGCTTGGTATATTCAAATCCCACAAAGACACATAACTGTTTTCCTATGAAGAAAGGATCCTCGTTAGAAGTCAGATTATCCTTTCAAGCTCTATGTATTCTTACTCAGTGAGGAACATTAGATAGCTGTATGGATGATCATGCTGCTGCAGTTAAAGAATAGGCTAGGAAATAGCTAGTACAAAACTGCAATAATGAAAGTTTGGTGAAATACACACACAAAAATGCTTTTATTATACTGTCAGCTAAGTGCAGTATTCTTCACAAATACCATAAAAAAGATTAAAAGCTTGTTTAAAGCCAGTCACGCTACAATGTATATAAAAAAGTGTCTAGTTCAAAAACAGGTCATAAAAATAGTTAAAAGTATCTTTTCTTTAATCCCAATTTCGGTAAACCTAGGAGGCTAAACATAAATGCAAAAAACACAAAGAACATTCTGTTTCTTTCTTCCAATTGTATATACGAAACCAATAGAACTCGAAAATAATTTGTTATGGCTGGCTGCTTCTTTTATAAAGAAATCAAGCCTTAACAACATTACTTGGAGTAATTTCCCATTGAAACTTTGTTACAGGAGCCCCTCTCTGAGTCTAGCAGAGTATTTCCTAGTCTTAGCACTTGTGCTTCACCTACATTTATCAACAAGAAATTATTAGATCAGCTCCTGTTACAACAAAATCATAATTTGAAAATATGTTCATTAAGCTCTGACTGTAATTAATACCATGAACTGAGCTAGAATAAAAGAGGTCAAAAGGACCCAAATCTGAAAAATAGCACAATTTCTCTTTCCCTACTGATAAGAAAACATACTATAATTTAAAAAAAAAAAAAAAAAAGAAAATCATCACATTCAGGGCTCACATGCTCTTTGAAAAATACTTCCAATATTGCAGACATAATATTTGAGCAATGTGCCGAATGTGTTTTCCTACTGTGAAAGCTCAACATGCTTAACAAAATTTGAGGGCTCTAGATAAGATTTGAGAATATATTTAGAACATAACAACACAGTGGGGAGGTTACTTGTCAAAATTATGTAGAAAAGAATCCTACAAGGCCGGTGCTTGAAATTTTAAATCAGTAGCACTTCACAGTCACCCTACTTGCAAACAATCTGTGGACACTGTAAGAGTGCGTGTATTAACTGAGTTTAAGTTTCCTTACGTGTAAAAGTCCAGTATTTTCTTTGGGTCAGGTTGCAATGAATATGAAGTAATGAAAAATATTAAAGGAGGCCCAAGGAAACAAAAGTCACCACTACTGAAAATTCATCAAGCATTCAAAGAGAAGGTGATTCTCAGAGAAACTTCCAGTAGGAGCTCCACTCTGCCTTGCCTGTCCTCTACTTACAGGCCAGACACTGGTTTTGTATTTGTCAGCCCCTCCCTTTTAAATTTTACAACAGAAATGTTATTTATAAAAGCACTAAATCATCTGGTTAATGCCAACCTTCTTTAATCCACAGACCCAACTAGGCCCAAATTCCCTGCAGGTTTACTGCTCCTAAAACTGAGCCTCCTTCTGTAAGCCAGAAATTGTACCATTAATTTGTATACTCTGTTTTTCAAAATCCAAACCAGTCTTTCCAGAATTTTTATAAACATTGCAAGACATATTTGTCTTATGGCAACAGATTTTTCTTTTTACTCTCACTCCTATCATTTTGCCATAGAAAGGGAAAAATCTTGAAAACCTAAGAATTTTCCAGTCCCGATATTTAACAAAATTCTCCTTAAAGCAATTTTCTTCCTGATCAAACAACACAGCTGCAGATAATACAGATATATCAGCAATAGAATCATGTCTGGAATAAGGATTGCTTTTAAGGGATGTCAGATTATTGTCGAGCATATGCAAATAAAAAATTACATAGCATATGATATAAACTGTGTGAAAAAAGTCCTTATACTCTCTTGCTTCTTTCTCCTTTTTACACAATGTTACACATCAGAACTTTTTATTGTTTTATAGAGGAATTGGCTAATTTGTATACAAATTGTCTTATTCATGGAAACAATGAATGACTGCAGAAATTATTTTTAGAAGTAAGGAAAAAGAACTGGAAAAAGGACACATGGATTCAATCACTAGCACACCCTCATTACAAAGTGGTTCCATCATCCCACACTGACCAGACACACACTCTGATTTAAGTGTGCCAGATTCTGATACACCTGCTGGCGATTATATTATGTGGGGTCAGAGTGCCTATTGAATTTCAAAAATGTTTAAATGCAATCCAAAGGAAAAAAAAAATCACCAGAGCTAAGCTGTAACTGAACAAACAACAGTATCATCCCAAACTATGTGTAGGACCATCTCAAACCTCTTCTCCCCACAAAAAAAAATAAAAAATTAAGAAATCTTCAAATAATTAAGAGCCATTTTACAAGAATTCTAAAAGAAAAAAGACATGTTTCATTAATTTGCTTTAAACTCTTGATAAAACCGCATTAATCCTTTATAGGATTCTATGGAAGACAAGTGGTAGATTGGTATGTAAGATTTATGGGTTTAGATTTAAAGATACATTACTATGACATAACTTAGAGCAGTTGAGAAGAAAATATTTTGATCCAAGAAGAGTCGTTCTAGGAAAATCAGACAGATAAATCTTTCAGCTGCAGAATGGAGATATAAATCTGTCCACTAAACTTGATGATATAAAAGCTATCCTGCCCAGCTGATTCTTCATTTTCACAGGGCAACAGATGTTTCAACCTGCCTAACACTAGAAACCACAAGAAGTCCCAACTGAACATTAATGTGTCTTATACAACATTTACTCATGTACCTAATATTTCTTGGACAGGTCATACATCATTAGTCTTTTCACTGGCATATACTGACAAAGGAAAATTCAGTGAGCTTTCAAAACTGGGCAAATGAGCAACTCATGAGGCTGACTGCTTTAAGCTACATTGAATAAAATTGTCTATTCAGCACTGAACTTCTCTACCTTCTTTCCTTATTGGGTAGTATCCTGTTTCATTTGATTAAAAGATGAATGTTTAATCCATAAGTATACAAGTGCACTAAAACACAAGTGCATTAGGAACTGCATTCAAAGACAGAAGCCTGATGTCTCCCAGAAGTGTGTCCTTACTGTGCAGAATGCATTTCTGTGGGTTATTTAAAATACTTACTAGGGTACCATGCAATACAGCAACATATTACCAAAACAACAGACACAGAGATAATAAAAAATCTAGCACACTGAAACACTTTTAAAGAGGGCATTATTTGGAAAACTTGTCATTTTGGTAAAATGCATAGGAATAACTACATTTTAGAAATTACCAAAGAGTTTCTCTGCATTGGTCATTTTACTTTCATTCATGTTGATGTGTTAGATCTCAAAGCCTGGCAACAAAATGAATAAAAATAGGCTTAGCTTAAAGTAAGCCATATGAGTAAGTATGTTGGGATAGCAGGACTGATATTTGGACTGACCAGACATGACAGCTTGTGTAACTCTGGACACATCACTCTCCTGGGGAACAGACTTAGATGGGAGACTCCCAAGCTACTGCCAACTTGAGTTTAAGTCCACAGGAGTAGCAAGCAACTCTAGGAACATGATAACCATGTTTCAGCCCTTTAACACCACTCTCTATTGGGGGGCTTCCTCCTGACTTGAAGCTCTGCACCGTGCTTCCTTGTGCTGCGCAGGTGTCTGTCTCACCTGATGGCTGCATCCTAGCTGTGCTCCTGTACCAGCAGCTGTGCTCCCTGCCTCACCTTCCGAGCTGCTTTGCTGCTGGAAGCACTCAGGCACTGCGGGAAATCTGTCTTAGAACTAGAGTGCAAACTGCATCTGAGTTCTGAAAATAACCCTACCATTAATGTTTTAATCACATATCACACTGTTTTGCATAATTTTGCCTAAAATGCTTAATTTCAGATTATTTTTTTTATTATATAACTTTGGTGTTAAAAAGAATTTTATAACAGAATTTAATATTGATTATCAAAAATCAAGCTCTGACTGCAAAACCACCTCAGTCTTAATAACAGATAAAAGCTTACTACTACTGGATTTTATAGAAATTTCTATGTTCTAGTGACATTTTATTTACCAAATTAAGAAGACAAAAGGCAAGTATGTCCTTGAATACTTGGCTGATTGGTGACAGAAAGCTAATCAGTTAACACAAGAAAGCCAGTACAAGGTGAAGGGGCAAGCTCATTTTTCCATCTGTTTTTATAGAACACACCCTTTGTGAAATGTCACTGTCAAGGACAGTTAAAAATTAATGCCATTCTAATCTTTAAACCCTTCAACTTTTTCAGTTAAATGTGTCAGACAGGAAACTATCCATAAATAAATCTGAGATGTTAAATTACTAAGATAGCTGTGATTTCCTTCTTTGCAAAATCTCATTTCTAGCTGCAGTATTATTTCCACTCAAGGAAATCACTCTACACCACCAAATATTTTCACATGCATTGAAACGTGTAGACTACACAAGTCTGCGGATGTTTACTTTGGCAAAGAATTGAACTTCCTCAGTTTCTCAGAATACAATGTAATTCTCCTCATTTATGTCTTTATTTAGGGGGGAAAAAAAACAACAGGAACCCCTAAACACTTAAAAATCACACTTTAAAACCACCATAAACTGATTTTGTACCAATATTCATTTCTTCTCTACAGAAGTTTAAAAAAAAGGTGAAATCGACCTCCAGATTTTAATCTCATGATTGTGCACATCTTTTTAGTTAGAACTATACAATTAACAAAACAAATTAACATTAATAAGAGTGTAAGATGCATAGTAGCAGTGCAATTCATATGTCTTCTGACAACTTTGTCAATGAACTCAATATGATCAATGTCATCTTTTTAAGTGACTGCCTTTTGGAAAGGCACTAGACTAAGAATTTTATACATTATCTTTTCTTTCTCAGTCTCACATTCTGGATTACAGGCTGGACGATCAGCTGATCTGCTTGTCTGTCCTTAAAAATCTCGGAGATATCATGAAGGTTTGCAAAAGTTATTTTGCATCTTTTTCCAATTTTTTGCCAAAAGGATGTGTTGTAGCCTAAAATCTGTTAGGGCTAGAATGCAGAAGGGAATTCACACAAACATATGACAAGGAGCAAGGAGAAACATTATCCCTTCTCCTTCCAATAAGTGACATAATTCCCTGGAGCTTTTAGGTTTTTCCTCTATATCTAAAATTTTCTTCTGTAGAGATAGCCAAATTAAATTTGTAGTGCTTAGCACTAAGTCCTAGGCAACCACCTTGGCAGTTCTACTCAATTCAGAGAAAAACATATCTGGTTATTTCCAGTTTTATACCCTCTTCTATCAGCCTTCTCTTTCCACGGGCACATAGAATACCTGGGAAACATTGTTTAGGCAGTAAGTCAAGTGATAGTTTCTGATTCCTTTCTGATTTGATAGGTCCATTGAATGGTTTGGGTTAGAAGAGACCCTTAACAATCACCTCGTTTGTGCTATGACTTCCCACTGCCCCCTTCAAATTCCCACTCAAGTCAAGTTTTTTCCAGCACTTACGAACACCAGCCAAAAGGCCCTGTATTTCCACAACCTAAAAGCATGATGAGGGGAGAAGAACAAAGTGGTACCACAGTGTCAATTATATATATTACTAGGACTGTAGCATAACATGACTCTACATCAAGCTACTACCCACAAGTGTCAAATTTTATTATCCAAAATTACAAATAGATTCTGCTATGAAGACTTGTTTGAGGAACCCATCATGGCACACTGCTTGTTAGCCACACCTGGAAGGGTCAGGAACATAGAGCTGAGCAGGACTTAGGGGTTGTCTACTGGGTCTCAGGAGGTGAGAAATTATATTCTCATTAAGACAGGCATACTGCAAACAAAATGAGGTGTCTATTTCTTCAAGTGACCTATAGCAACTCTAAAGAAGATGGTGGCAGACTCTTTACTGTGTTGCCCTGTGACAGAATGAGGAGCAATGGCCATAAACTAAAACAAACAAAGTTGCACCTCAACATGAGGAAGAACTTTACCTTGAGAGTGGCAGAGCACTGGAACAGCTTGTCCAGAGAGGTTGTGTAGTCTCTCTGTCTGAGACAGAACCCCTCTGGATGTGTTCCTGTGTAACCTGCTCTAGGGGACCCTCCTTTGGCAGGGGGGTTGGACTGGATGATCTCCAGATGTCCCTTTCATCCCTAAGAATTCCACGATTCTGTGAAAAATAGCTTGAAGTAGCAGATAACAATTTTTTAAATTATTTATATATTTTTATTATTAATTACCTGTGATGTTTTCCCTTATTTTCTTATTTGGCTAAACAATGACTATGCTATTAAGCCATAGAATTAAACCTGATTGACACAGCACACATTTACTTTGTGAAATTTTCTATTCTATCATGTTTCGCCTTTTTAATTTAGGATCTGTGTAAGGTGGAGTTAGAAGCAAAGTCTGAAAAGTGATGCAAACCCAGTTTCTAAATTAAGCACAGTACTAGGGTCATTTTTCATCCCTCACTGAATGCCAGCTCTTCAGAACTCTCGCTGCTCAAAATGATCTTTGTCTATTAACATCCCCTAAATACCGTGCCCAACAAAGCCTCATAATTACTTGACACATACTTTCTTCTTTAATGAGAGTTAAAGCTTACGATGACATCAGCCTGTTCTATTTGTCTGAGACTTGCAAGCCAGATGAAGTTTACTTACTGAGCGTTGCAACCCTGCCAAAATTCAGGGCTGCATAGAACAGTATGTTCCGGCCCTAACGTCTTGCCAGTTTTCAATGAAGTGCTTGACAGAGACCACATGTGGAGGTCAAGTGATGCTGACATGATCTCACCAGATGGTAAGTTGTGGTATCATTCCCAAGGCAGGTAGGATAGTCTGTTCAGAAACAGTTGGCAACTGAACCATGAACTCACAGCCAGAAGCAACTGGATTATTGCAAAGATCAAGAACGCTATTGATGCTGGAAAAAAGACTATTCCAAGAATTTTTCTTGCACATAATTCAAGGATTCAACTCTCAAGACATATGTTTTCTTGAAAAAAAAAAATGGAGGTCCTCCTGCCAAACAAATCTTGCATTTTTGCATGATTATTATGTTATGTATGTTAAATTGTAATATAAAGACACTGTAAGCTTACTTTGCTTGTGTACTTGAATATATATTAAACATCACCAGGTAACTCCAACTTTTGATGTCAATTCAGAGGTTATAGCTACGCAGGTTAGAATGCAGAACTGTATTACTTTTCAAAAAACAACAGGAAAGTAGACCAAGAGACCCTTCTCCAGCCCCTCTAAAATAACAGCCTATCCAAGTCAAAATTGTGAAGCACTCAGCACTTCACAAAGTCCAGCCTTCAGTTAAAGCAAGTAAGCAATTTAAATCACCACTGAACTGACATTGCTTATATTTCCTGGACAAAGTTGCAAAAACCCTATTTCTGAAACTGCAAACAAAACCACACAGTGGATTCCTCTTACAATCCAAAAAGACATAATTTTAAAGCAGACCTCAAAATTTTAAATTCTTCTGGTGCAAAACCTGTTAATTGACTGTGAACATTTTCTGAGTAAAGATATTCTCAAAGGGGTGTTGCAAAATGAGTCTGATCTCCAATTGCAATTCTGAGAGGCTTACCTTCTTGCTAACACAAAAACCTCTACTGAAATTCTGAACTAGTTCCTAGTTCCTACTGGCCAAGCTTCAGGAAAAAATATAACCAGTTGTAGTTAATCGCTTCTTGACTGAGAAAGCTTAGACTCCTTTTAAATAATTCATCACACTGTGACACCTTACTCTACTTAAAATTACAGGAAAAAAAGAGTTGAAAGAAAAGGAGGAACAAAAAAGCTGCTGGAAAATAAGTTCTTAAAAAAAGAGTTGCCTAAAGTTATTAAAATGCTTTCTACCACACTCTTTTTTTTTTTTTTAATGAGACACAGTCTGTCAGTAAATAAATGCGCAGCAAAATGAAGTAGAGCATTAGGATCAATAAAGAGGATGGGTAGCAATTTGGACTGAAACAACAGAATTTCTTGAGAGATATAGAGAAGAAAATTCTGTAATACAGTATTAAAATACAACATACCCTTAACTGATAATCATTGGAGATGTTAAGAAAGTAGTCACTACACTGAATGTATCATTTAAGCTGTAGTTTTTAATAACTGCTTTAAAAGAATTAATGTGTTTAAGTGTGCATACACCAGAATTAATTTTTGGAGCTGTTTCTATCATAAAAAGAAGTACAAATTACTCCCTTTCTCTAGCAGCTTTTTTTAGCCTTCCTAAATTTCATACTTTACATGACAGCAAGATAAGCCATCAGCCATCATTGCACTTTACTCTTTTCTTTTAATTTGGGCCTGCATCATTTATCCAAACCAAAGTGCAGCTGTTAGCTAAATTAAGCATCCAAACTGCACAGCAAACATTATCTGATGTGCTGTCAGCTGACTTCATGTTTGCCATCTGATTATTGTTTTGTAAGACATGAACAAGTCTGGATATTTGTCATTCAGATAACTGAATGTCATGTTTAAAGCTCTTTAAAAATGAACAAAACACCTTCAAATTGGAAATGAATTGCTGAGTTTTAATTTCTTAGTCACTTACCATGGCATAGCACATTTTGAAGACCACAGTTTTTTTACTACTCACTCTTGTTTCTACTAATTGGTTCAGTAAACCTTGATAATGGTCTCTACAATAGGATAGCACTAGCCAGGTTCAGCTCCAGTGGAAATATGAAATACATAAAACTTTTCAAATTTATGATTGCTTACAGAGACTATTGTTTCTATAAAACTTAATGTGTGTCATCACAAAATTTTATGTCTGTGAAGGGCAACAGTTTGTACATGGCTTTTTTGACAAGGCCGTTAAGTGAAAGTCATTAAGAAAAGCTCCACCCTTATACACTCTTGAAAAAATATTGCCAAAAGTGAACACCCAAAGAGATTGACCTTCTATCTCCTGAAAGGTGGAAATATCATCATTTTCTAAGTAAAACAACAGCCCCTACACTGCACAAGACAGAAGTGTCTCAACAGTTCCTTCCTCAGAGGACCTGCAACCTAGAGAATACATCTGGCATGCACCTGGATGAGATACTGATTTGAAATGCAAAGGGATCCCATGCTTCATGCTGCCTTTTGTCAGTGAAAGGCACATGTCTTGTAGAGTCCACTGGACATTCACCCACAGAGCTCCCAGCCACCTCGAATATGAGCTGTATGAGTACATCTCAGTATTTTGAGGTGCAGCTCAAGGGGCCTGCAAATATGACCCTCAGAGTCCTGTGGGGCTCTTTGATACTGCAGTCACACTACCAAGTCATAAAATGCAAGTCATAAATGCAAGTTGACTTAGTGGTGCAAAATTCTTATTGGTCCTATGATTTACTGGCAAAAACTTCCAGCTCCATTCTGCAAATGCAGTTTTGCACTTAGGAGCACAAACAAAGAGACTGATGACTGGGAATAGCAATCAGAGGCAGCTGTTTCTGTTTTTAATGAGAAACATGTTTTTCTGGTCATCAAATTACCACTGATAAGAGGACCTAGTGAAGTCATTGTGAATGCTGCCAGTGACTTTTCTGGAGTGATATCAGATTATATGAGACAATTATTTGGGTATGACTCTCTTCAGTATTCTCCAAAAATAGCTGCATGTGTTAGATCAAGGGTTCTGCTCAGGTTTCTTTATTAGACTGTGGCAGGTACCTACAGGACAGTTAAAGAAGAGGAAAGCTATGTTCAATACTACCTTCTCCCAAATACTTTTGTGGCCACCAACCAACTTCATTTTAGGGACTTCCTGATGTGATTTATCTTTCAAAATTCATAATGGATTTGTAATCCTTGCAGCATTTGTTCAGTCTCCTCTTAAGCCCTTTAAACTTTTAGTGTTCTTAACAACCTTGGTGGACCAAGTCAATGAAGACCCACATGCTTTGACTTTGGGAATTTGCCTGTTTCCTGTTAGCTCTAAATGTTCCTATAATGGCTGTCTGAAAAGTCAAATCCTTATCTGTAGTCTTCAGTCACTATTTCAAGATGAAGAATCATAGTTTCCTTAAGTTGCACCATTGACCCTGTACTAAACTATTCCACACCTTTGATCACCTTTGATGCTCTTCCACAAGCCTCATCCTATTCTATAATATCCTTCTGAAACAAGGAGAACACGGTTGTAGTATTTAAGATGGCATAAATAAGCTCACAATGTAGTGGTGTAATAAAACCCTTTTCACCCTTTTTTCCTCTCCTAAAATGCTCTGAATTGGATTTACTTTTTTCATTGCTATTGAGCTTGGAGATGACTTATTCAAATAAAAATGTCTTCTGATCCTAATATCCTCCTAATCAGTTACTGCCAGCTAAAAGATCAGTATCTTACAAGGTTTTAGGGAAAATTCAGAGTGGTCTTTTCTCATGTATGTCACTTCACCCTTCCCCACACTGAATTTAACTACTTTAATCTGCAAGTGCTCCCAGCACTCAGTCTCTTAAAGTCTTTCAATTGCTGCTCCTCATACTCAGCCTTGGTCCTTGCTATCCAGATAACTCAGGTAGGAGCAAAAAAATTTCTCACTTAACTGTTTCTTTTTCAGGTCACTTCTTAATATGAACAACATAGATGGTCAAATACTCCAAGGCTGCTGCAACATTTCACCACAAAATGAGCAGATCATTTAGCTCTAACCTGCAATCTCTCTTTTCTTTTGGGTCTGTTATTTAAGAGTAAGATTACCTTATTTATTATGGAACTGAGACTTGGTTTCCTTATGAAATTCTTGAGGGAACTTGGAAGCTTTGTGGAAACCCAGACAGTGTATCAACCAGATCACACCCATCTGCTTGCTGAGAGCATCAAGAGCACTGTAAGGGAGTTGTAAAGCAGGGTTTCTCTTTTACCCTGTTCGCTATCTTTACAAAGATACTGGTTAAATTCTCTATTATATTTCCAGTAATTTTGCTGGTATAAAAACCACCTAAGGAGACTTGGTTTTTGTTTTTGTTTTTTTTTTTTTAATTTCTTTTATACTTTCTGAACAGCAACTGTATCTTTCACCTATTTTCTCTGAATTTCCTCATGCCAGAATGTGGCATTGGCAGCATGTAGCAGTACTAGTCAGTAACTTTTTTTCTCTATTTCTTTGCTTGTCATAGTAGAAAAAGACTTACTACAAACACAGTTATTTCATAGAGTCTTTCCTATTTCAGAGAGCAGTACAGTCTCTGGTGCACCATCTTGAGAATACTTCACACACCTGCTGCTCAGACAAAGGAACTGCAGCGTGCTCCTTAGACAAAGAACTGAAGTGCACTCCTTACCTCTGTTATTGGACAAGCTTGATGATCATTATCTGTCTGTGCCAGACCACTTAACCTGTGGAAAATGTCAAGCCAAGTTTAACAGTTTTACCATCCCAGAATAACAAGCAACTCTCTGGCCAAAGCGTAAGACAAAATAAATTATTTCTATATGGTTCTATGAACAGAGGAAAAAGACCCCATGATACCCATAAACTCTCAACATCTATAGAAATGCATAAATGAAATAAATTAGCTTCTAACTAAAATGTCAGGCAGAATGACTGGAAGAAAAGCACAAAAAAAACCCCAGATACTAAAAACCTAATGGAAAATTTTTGTAATTACCATGCAGTATTTACAGCCTGGTACATCCAAAATAAGCAATTGCTGCATGAATTTAATGTGAAACACAGAAACAAATAAAACCAATATAATCTCCATTCTTAATTGGTTTATCAATAATTATTTGTTTATCTGTATCAACAGAGAGAGACACACAGCTACTCTTTGACCTTACCAAAATACTGCCCCATGCCAATTATCTAAGAAGTCCTCAGCCTCTTAATTTGGCATCATACAGCAGTAAAATGTTGCACTCCAGCACCCAATATCTAAACTCTAATACAAAAAACTAGCTTCCTTCTTTAAGGCTTACATAACCTGGGCATTTCAACAGTGTTCCAGAGAAAGAGCATCTTTATTAAAGATTCAATATCCTTGCCCTCATCAGAAAAATGCTGTTGAGAGATGTCACATATTGCCTGAGAATTCTAACAAGTCTGCCACAAAGACTACAGAAGATCACAACTAACACTCATTACATCCTCAGTTAATGAACAAAGGCAAAGACACTTCTAAAAATAACATGCAGTATTCACATTTCAGGCCTCTGTGCACAAAAAGAAAATCTAAATCAGAACAATTGAAAAGGCATAAAAACTCAGTCATTAACTTTAAATCAACATTTTAAACAAATTTAAAAGTCAGTCAAGTGTTGTCTCTCCTTCTACTGAATAAATCCTGCTTTCATGTTCTCAGGGAACTTATCAAAACCTGAGAAGTGATCTAGAAGTTACAGTAGGTTGTAGAAATAAAAGACACATTTTGAAAAACAGCTTTTTCCTACATCAAATTCTGATTCATTGCATCCTTCCTCAGAATGTGAAAAAATGTATCTGTTGTTCTCAAAAGAGACTTCTGGATGCTCCACAGAAAAAAAAAAAACACAAAGCAAAATGAAAATACATTCACAGAACACTTAAGGGAGAAAGGAAATGTGTCATAAGAAAAAGGTTGAGAAGACCTCACCCAGAAGACCTTTGAGTCAAGAGAAACCTCCCTTCCTCTCTAAAAGATGATAAAAAAAGCATGCATTCATATCTTGTTGACTTCTAGTAGACATTTCTGATTTAGGTGTAACCTATGAAAGGGAGATAAGTAATCTGAAGCCATCCACCCTTTTGTTGGATTCTGGGCTTCTTATTAAAACAGAATACATCTGTCACATGGCCCCCATGAACTGCCCATTATCTTGCACCTTATACAGAAGAAGTGAAAGAAAGTACAAGGTAGAAGGGAAAAAAATACCTATAGCATAAACGTATCCTGCTGCAGTACAAAAAACAAACCCCTCCTTCAAGTATGACTGCAATACTTTCTATAAAAAATAGGATCTAACAACCAGATAAATCTAAACTAATTTGAAACTTTTCTTCTTGGGACACATGACTCTGATCAGAGTGAAATTTAGACAATAATAAATTACAGCAGATGCACAAAAGATAGATAAAAAGAAGCTGGTATGAGCACCGTGCTTCCAGAGGTGATGCTAATTAAGTGGGTTTTAGACAGCTGGCTACAATAAACCTCAGTTCTGGAAGAAGCCGTGGTAGGTGCTCTCATTCAGCTGTGATTCTTCTGTCCCACAGCTTCCCACAACCGCAGTATCATGCTGGTATCATCCTTCTCTAAAAAATGTCAAATCTCACTGTCCAAGAAAATTTGTGAGGAAAAAAGGCTGTCATCCACACAAACACAAATTCTTCCTAAAGACTTGGCTGTTTCTCAGAGGGAAAGCCAACTGCAGGAGTATTATTATTTGAAATATCAGATTTATTAGAAATACCCAGGGAAAAAGCAGATTCAAGACTAACAGGGCACACAGAAAGAGAGCTCTGCTGGTGGCATCCATACTGACACAGATATACATGGCAAGAACTTACTCTACACTGTTCTACAGGATGTTTTACGTTCATGGCTTTAAGGCTTAATTTGCAGCCACAGGGAAATATGTAATTTTGAAAACTTGAGGAGAACAACAGTAAAAGTATGATTTCATATCAATCAAGATTATCCTTGCAGACAGCTAACCACAAATCCGTGGCATTAGATTATACAGAAGTATTCTGGATGAGTGGTTATCACTTTGACTGTGCAAACATGCATGAAAGATGACTGTGCAAAAAACCCTGCTGTGCTGGGGGGACATTCAACAGACATTAGTAGAAGAAATTCTTGCTTTGCTCAGATTTTTGTATTAACAACCTCAATTTAAATTCCTTTGGTGACAGAAGGTGGCACATTGGAAAAGAATATGATATTAAAATCACAGTGGCCAGATACTGAGTTGCTGAGCAACCAGACGTAGCTTCTGACATCTTAAAAGTTCAGAAAACATCAAGCTCCAAAATCAGCTTCCTAATTATGGACAGCTGAACTAACCATTTCTAAAAATCTTGGCCATAATTTTAAAATACATCTTACTTCTAAGGAAGATTATGAGTCACAGTTCCAAGCAGCTTCCAAGTCCATACCTGTAGCATACACACATAAAAAAGGGAAACTTAAGAACTGAAAATTCAGGGACCAATTCTAAAAATTTGGATGAGTCTACAGTTTAATAACACTTTGAAAACATTTAGTATGTTAATTATGATCCCAATATTAAATTATTCATACATTTCCTTTACTGCCTCTCCTTTATTTTTACTGCTTGAAGATTATTCTGTGATTGTTGCTGGCAGAATGAATTCCAGGTATGTTCTCACTATATAATGTGCTCATCTGCAGAGTCATTTCAAGTGTTTCAGTGTTGTCTGTAGATGGATACAAATTCAATGCCTTCCAGAAAGGACATTTCACTGGAGTATTTTTCCTCCTTTTGACACACTTGCTAATACGCTCAACCAAACAGGGAGGACCTAAGTTTTCAATCCCTGGTGTTTTCTATTTATATTGGTTTACATATAAAAGGACAGTAAATAGTACTGTAACATGAATTCTGCTGTGAGAAAGGCAACCCTACAAAAAGCATGGAAATGCTGCTAAATGGGTAGGATGCTTAAACCAGGGTCCTGCCAGCTCTGCAGCAGTACTATCAATGACTGCCAGCAGAATCATCACTCTTTCAAGTGCAATATGCACTGGCAACATACTTTGCAGGAGGCTGCTATGTCCAACAGGAGGGAGAGGAAAGGGGAAAGGGAAGGAGGGGAAAGGGAAGGACAGGAAAGGAGAAAGGGGAAAGGGAAAAGGACCACCCTATGTGGTGGTCAGTATAAGAGATCATCAATGAAGATGGCAAAAACATAGCAATTACTGAAAATATCTTCTACATAAGCAAGACTATTGGCAAATTCTTAGTGTATCTTATTTTCTCCAGGAAGGATATGACAATCTCATTTACATTTTTTCACATTATAATAATTCGCTTAAAGCCAAACTTCTCATTTAGGCATAGAATTGTTTTATTTTAACTACGGACAATGGCAAAGAAAACTGCCAGAAGTTATTAGAGTAAGCCTGTGGCTCTCTTGGCTCTCTTGCCTTTTTGTTCAGGTGAGTAAGACTCTTCAATGAGTAAGTTATAATTGGTGAGAAAATATCAGCCTTGATCAAACACTGGGTGCAAGCATTCTGCTCTAAAATATAGTCTTGACCAATGATTTAGAGTCAACAACCATCCTCAGCAACCCAACTTTGAGATCTAAATGGAAAAGAGAGGAACATAAGAAGTAGGGCAAAACCCCACAGTATGCCATATACATTAAGTTTGTCTATAGCAACATACAGGAGACGACACAAACATGTAAATAAATCTGAAAGTTGTGTTGGTTTAAACCACAACCTTCTAAAAGTGTGAGTCCAGTTCTTCACCTACACTAAAAACATCAATTTTTTTTTATTTAAGCCCACTGTCTTGCCATATAACAACTAAAATTAAAGTCTGTGACACAAATGGTAGGATACTGTATATTGTTCTAATGTTCTATTAGTAGAGGAATTTGACTGGCTAGTAAAAAAAAAACCCTGATGCCTCCTGTTACATTTACAGTGCTTCTGTTCTGAAAAGGGTAGCAGCTGAAATAACACACAGCTCTTTTATCACAGTCTACAAGTTGGATTTCTGACATTTGAAGTTGATACCAGAGCTTTTATACTCATGAAGGCACTGAAGAGTCCTCATCTAACTCTATGTTGTCTCCAAGAAACCCTATGAACTTCTTCTGAATAAGCCATTGCATTTTATAGAAAAAGCTCTTGAAGAAAAGCCTAAGGCCAACTTTATCATATCCCTCACCCCAGTTTCTGTATTTCCCCATACATGTTAAAAAACCAAAAAAAGTAATTATTCCTATAAACTAATTTGACCATGCACAATACTCTTGACTTAGAGACTCAACTCAATTTCAGAGTTCATTCAGGTTCTTCCAAAAGGGTATTTTTTCCAAGAAAAACACACTTCTTTTAGGGAGAGATCACTGAATAAGCCTCTAAGGAGATGCCTGTAATTCTGTCAGATTTCATGTGTGGTTTTTCTCCGTGTACTCTGTCTACAGTGTCATACTCATACAAGTTTTCTCCTATATTTTGTCAATAGGGTGCATGCTTTTTTTGGGGATGGGGTCGAAATTCTGCTAGTACATCTTCTGGAGTGCTGGGACAGACAACAGAGACTGCACAGGGTGTAGAGTTTTAACTCACCCCTACATTGTTCTGCTCTACTCTTCGGATTGTGTGGGCCCTGAGTTGCAACTTAAGAAAGGAGATGACCTCCTTGCTTCATAAGCATCAAACCTCTTGGATTTTGTCCTGGAATTGTTATATACCTTAGCCTTTTGAAGATTATTTTTTCAAGTGACTTCTCATTATTCAAAATAGCATCATTTGGAAGATGTTTAAGAAAAACAGGGGTGAAGTCTCCAGGGAAGAAATCAGTAGACTCCTTTCTTTGACTCTACATTCCTTTGCAAACTACTTAGTGCATGTTCAGCACACTCTGAACAGACATGAATATTTTCTAGGGTAGATTTAAAACAGTGACAGAGGGAACACTACCTTTAAATAGGTATGGAAAACCAATGTTGTTGCACTAAAAAGTAAATAAAGCCACTGCAGGGGCCTTATTCACAAAGATATAAATTATTCTAAGCCCTACAGGAACAAAAGCTGTAAGACTTTAAAATTATATTGCAATAAGTCACCTATGCAGAAAAATCAGTGGTCAAAAATCTAAATGTACAGCATAAACTAAAACACCCCAGTCTTCATACACATGGAAATTTCTGTTTGGGACCACTAGGCAGGGAGATGAGATATATATAACCCTAAAGAATCATTTCTGCCTGGAACATAACAATGGGTTAAAAATAACAGGCTTATTGGGTTGGCAAGTTACAGATGTTCATAACTGCTACAGCACTGTATTTCCTACACAATTTTATGGAACTAGTCAGCTAAAAAAGAAAAAACCTTTAGAAAGTTCAGAATACCACCTTTTCATTTTCTATTAGTGTGCTAGCTTCACTGGAAATAAACATGTTCCCCTTTTGCAGGATCTTCCTGTTAGTAACAGTTGCACATAAATAAAGTTTTCTAAACAAACATCTTATCTTTTTATGGAAGGAAGTCCATTAATAAGGAATTGACGTCCTTCCTTGAAAAAAAAGATCAGTGCTAATTCTTTCCCATAAACTAAAGAAATAAACTTACACCCTGAGATTTTTTACTCTATTTTCACAGCAAACTGGCTTGTCTGCACGTAGATAAAATTGAACTATTTGGGTTTTCTTAGAAACAATATCTCCGTTGCTACTTTGCCCCATAATATTGAATAATGAATTTCTTCCCTCAGTTTTTGATTGCTTCATGGAACTTGTGCTTTATTTCAATTCTACTCCATTCCTATTAAAAGTACATGGCAACTTTTGAGCAGCTTTATGCCTGGGAGCTTCAGAAACACACCAAAACTTTCTACCACTTTGACCTATGCCATTATTTCCAGAAAGATCTCCTTTACTTAACAAATGCAGCCAAGTATACTCTAGCACCTCCACTGTGGTCTTCACTGACTTTGTCAGCTACACAGGACATTTCTTTTGCCCAAAATGAACTTTCCTATGGAAAATCCTCTGACACAACCTTCATCTGCTTCCCTTCTTCAACATCGCTTTTCCTTCAGACTAAGAGAATTTGAAGTTGATACTATACTGTATCCTACTTGTGAAAAATAAAATACAGACTTTTCTACCAATGGCTTCAGAAAACCAGTATTTGAACCTATTTGCAACAATGCTGAAAATAGAAATGTTAGTATGTTTAAGGAGAGTTTAGATTTGCAGTGTTATTGTACATTACAATTTAGAATCTCAATGCCATACTGCAGGGATGTCAGCCAAAGAGAATGGCAGAATAATGTAGTCTGTGATTACCACACTTGTATAAACTTAGGAGCCAAAATGCCATAGTATTTTTGTATGAAAAGATCTATTTACCTTAAACACATTAACTCTGGGTGATGCAAGAAACCTCATAAAAATATTTACATAAGAATTTCAAAAGGAAATTTTAAGGAAAAAATTGCACAAGTGTTGCTAGAAAAATGCTGTTATTTCTTTTCAGCTGTGTCTATAAATGAGTGCTATTTGAAAGGCATCTATTCCAATTTTGAAAGATGAAACACTACTCTGTTCCAGCAATTACACTTAGATAACCTAAGAATGGGAAAATTAAAATCCGCAATCCTTTACCAAGAGTGTGCATCAAATTTTCTTACAGAGTGCTTCACTTGAGAAGGTGTTTAACATATGTCTCAATGCAGATAAATAAGAGAATGACCGGGAGTGAAAGCAAGCACCAGGCTCCTCTCCTTTTCCTCTGTAGTGAACTCAAAGATTCCTTTCTGACTCATTTTGCACTAGGGCAGTTTGCTTTCCAAAGATCAGTCTGTTGTAGAGGTGACAAGCCCTAAGTAGGTAAGAGTCAGTCCACATTACACAGCTTTGGTGATACTGGTTCCTTGTACTCTTCTTTGGCATCCATATATAACTTTACATGCTGATTTCTACAGTTTACATTTAGACTACAATCTATTAGCTGCTGGTGGAACCAGAAGACTTCTTGTGCTTGTGCAGGTTTGGTAACGCACACCTGAGTGTCACTATAAAAGCAAGAGCAATTTCCTCCTCCCTTAGCTCTATTCTTTTCAAAGGCTTAGGTCCTCAGAAAGGTTTCCCCCCATTTTTGTTTAATTCTCAATAATGTACTGCGGAAAAGTGACCTTTTATAAAAACAAAACCAGAGCACTGCTTTAAAAGGTCACATAGTGACTCAGAAAACAGAGTAGATATTCTGGTATCCCATGGCAGTACTGGAAACAGGGATACAGGTGATAGCTTAACAAGTATCTGGACAAAACAGTATGCTGAAGGTTTTTGTCTCTCGTTAGAACTTTCACCCGTTCTCCAGAACTGCCCTGGTCAGTAAGTATACCTTATACAATTTCCAGCTTTTCTGCCTTACTTTTTCTTTACCCTCCATCTCTTAGTATGTTGCTTCACAAAACTCTTCTGATTTAGAATGATTTTTGACAGGGCAGAAAGCTCGGGGCAGTCTCAAGAGAGCTCAGTAAATGTGTACAAAACACTAAGACTTTTTATAATTTTATTTTATAAGATGGAGTTTTGGTCAGCTTTAGCTCATGGCTAACCAAAATACCTGTGAATGGCTTTAGACTGTTGAATGAATGGATGGTACCCAGCACAGCAAACAGAGGAGCCCATTCAGTGGTGTCACTGTTACCTGTGCTGCTGTCCTCTCTTGTCCCCTCACCTCCGCGTTGGGCAGTACTGGTGTTGCAACTGGTGGAGGAGGTGCTCTGCGCTTTTTCACTTCTGGGTTTGCTGTCATTCCAGAGATGTTACCAAGGGACAGTGATGAACCCAGGCTACTGGAACGAGAATTCACCGAAGGGGAATTTGGTGCTGTGGAAAAACCCTGTAAATGGATTAACATCTTGGATTAACATCACTCTTGAAAAACAATGGGAAAGAAAGAAGAAAAACAAGACACATCTGGTTACCGTTTAAACAATGATATGAATAATCATGTATGTTCCTCTGCCAAACCTGCTGAATTGCAAACTCTAACTTTTGGAAACTTCCAAAGGTCAACTGGAACGAAGCTTACAGGCAATATTAATAAGACAGGAGGCACAATAAGCACCTACTGCAATTTAACAGTAGTATTGATGGGAACACTGCTGCTGCTTGCTATTTAAAATATAAAGTTCACATCAAGACTCATAATTACAGTTATCCAAATGCATTTGCAGTTGCATTTAAATTACAGGTGTTACACATTTCTGGAAGCAAGATTTACTCTTAAATGAGAACACTGTATTAATAAAATGCTGTCAGTGTCTCAGGCTTGTCTATTTTGTTATCAATCTGCCTGATTCACCTGCGTCTTCTCCACAGATTTACATAAGAGAAATTCTGCTACCATTAAAATATTTCCAATTTACATACACAATCACGCATAATCACTTACAACTTACTGAAAACAACCATTTAATTTGGTAAAAAGAAGTCCTGCTGACAGGCACCACTCTGGATTATTCTAACAGGCCCAGATGAAAGGAGAAACAGAAAATTACTTCAGTAATTCCTTACTTTTAAAAATTTCTTTAGTTCTCATTGAAAACTTAAAAAAATCATTGGAATATGTTTAATGGATTTCAGAATCTTAATATGTTTTCATATTAATATACAAACAGAAACATATGCAATCTCATAGTAGCAAATCTACAAACATGAGAAAGATTAGAAGTAGGATTGCTTGAAAATGTGCATTTTAACTTTAGTTTTTACTCTTAAATTCAATACCTTTTTTTTCACTCTGCTAATAAAAATCTTGCAAAAACTTTTCCCTCAAAATCTGAGTCACATTCTCCTTTTTTTAATTAAGAGAACCTTCCATATTAAACTGAAGATTTTACTTTTTAATTAAGTTATTTGACTGTAACTTTTTCCCAGAAATATCTTCTGTGGAATCACCACTGATACCACTTCACCATGACCTGGAGCTGAATAGCTCTTCTGGAAACATAGGCTGATGAGCACAGTTGATAATGCTGTTCTTATCACAACAGAACATGCTACCACAATTGCAAAACTCTCCCATTGAGGACATAACAGCTCTCTGGTGGAATTTTGTCCAAAACCACAGAATACATACTGGCAAGAAACTTAAAGGCCACCCCAAATGCCATTACTTTCAAATAAAGAAAGATAATTTCTTTCCACAAGTGCAAGCTTAGGTAAAAATTAAAAACACAGGGCAACAAGATTAAAAGTACAATTAATTTTGTTTTAGGACCATTGAGGAAGCACTTAAAGCATAAAGAGCTAAAAAAAAGTGCAATGCAAAAATATGTATAATACAGATGCCTTTACTGCCTGGGAAAGTTCCATGTTCTTTAGATTTCTGTGAAAGCAACTGAGATTCAAACAGAGATTTGTGCCTTGTCCTGCATTTACTGTACATGTGATACCAATTGCTGACCTAGATGCTTTTGCTAATTTTTATGTTGCACACTGCACAGCACACTTCATCTTGGAATAATGAATTTAGCACAAGTGGAGTATGATACCAGTCTTTGACTGAAAGCAGTGTTTGACGCACCTTTTCATCACCAATTTCTCTGAATTGAGTGGCATCAATAGCATCTTTACCCTTCTAGGAAATGAATTAAAAAAGGTTGAAGTAGAAGGTGTTGTTTAAAAGATTAGGTATAATCTTATAGAAAAGCAGTCTTGTCTTGACCCTGTATCTTGTGCAGTGAAAAAAATAATGATCTCGTCTGTAAGCTAAAAGTTTTAAGTCATTATCAGTGCATACTGTACAAGGTCCTATCAAATAAAGTTTCTTTATTCCTACAGAAATGATGGGTTCATGGAACCAAATATAATTTACTCTTTTCACACATTTACAAAACAACTGAACAAAACAATTTCAAAGTGGGCTCTGCAGGTATGTTCTGATTCTATTAATTCTTTAGCCATCTAGATAAAAGGGTGGAGAAATTTTAGACAAAGATGTATGAAAATAATAAAAAAAGCCCTAAGACTTCCCTCCTAGCACTACAAATGCAAAGTACTGGTAAGTTGATAGGCCATAACCAGTTTAAAATGAATATTCAATTTTATCTCAAGATCTTGTGGCTGAAGAGCTATCAGAATCCTTTTCCAAGCTACAGGTCATTGGGAAGGGATACAGTGATGAACAATAAAACAGTTTAAAGCTGCTTTATCCTGTTTTTAAGTGTGGATTTCCCAACAGAAGATAAAGGGCGGGAAAAAAGGTAATATTTCCATGACACTGTAAGTAGTTTTTAATAAAAAGACTTGAATGATAGAAAAAAACCCCAACCTTGCAAATTCATCTGTTTTCTTTTCCAAGTCCAACCTTTATATCAAGCCCATTATTCCATTACTGAGCATTTCAAGAATGCTCATGTAAATACACTTGCCCTAAAACAAAAACTTGCCACAGCTTCCAGGGGAATGGAATGAGGACAGTTTTGAACTAGTTTTGAAAGCCCTCTCATGCAGCAACAAGAGCTTTGCCTAACTGGAGTCAGACCTTCAAATTCTCCCATGTGTGTAGTTGTTTTCATTTACTTTAAGAGGAAAAAACCAACCCTGGACACAAAACACTGACACAAGTGATTATGGCATGACTTATTATGTAAAACTAATACTGAGAGACAACACCTAACCCAGCTTTATATTTTATGTTGGGTTAGATGCAATGCAGTTTCTTTCCAAATCACGGGATTTTGGAGGTTTGTTTTTCAAGCAGTTTAGCAAGGCAACTATTAAGAGCATAAAACATTAATCAAGCAAAATTGCAGGGATATGATATCTACATGCCAAATACTCTAACCATCTCTCATTTCTTGTTTTGAATTTGTTATCAAAGAACTGATTGAATTACTCAAATTACAGCAGTGTAAGTGAGGAAAGCCAAACTCAGGAATTGAAGCCAATGTTGCTGGCTAAAAAAAGTCAGCCCTTATCCTCTGTTTCATTTGACAAACAGGTTAGCATGAATACTCTGCTCAGATTCCAAATCAGTTCACAGAATCCACGTGCTTCATAAGTAAAAAAAAAAAAAAAGAAAAAGTAATTATATAAAGAGCTTTCAAAAATGTCTCTCAACTCTCAATCACAGTTTTTGTTAAGCCACCAGTGTTGGAACACTTTGCTATCAGTTCAAACAGCAATTAATTAATATGAACTAGAAAGAAAAAGAAACAGTTTGGTTTGGGGTTGTTTTTTGCCCCTGAATTAAAACAAATCCATTAAAAACCAGATAGACCAGCATAGACCAGCAGTCATGTTAGACACTAGCTGAGGAAAGGTTTGGAATATGTACTGAAGCACATCCATGGATTAGAGTCCATTTCAATTCCATAGAGCAGATATCTGAAGGAGGCAAGAAACAACTGCCGTACCAACCTATGGCGCCAGCACATGTCACCACCATTTCACGTTAAACTTGCTAGCTAGTTTTTTTCTCCTCTCATTAAACTTCTGAAAGCCGAGGAACTTCCTGACTCTTTCCTAATGTACCAGGTGTTTTATTTGGGGTTTAGCAGTTTAATTTTAAGATTTTTTTCCTACTAGTTCTTCTAATTGAAATTTAGCTATCAGTGACATTTTTGCAGGGCAAATAAGGACTGTTAAAAACACAGAAGTATGAAGGCTAAGAGTAACCTGGTGAGGTATGCATACCACTCTCATTTTCAGAAGACACCAAGCAGTCAGCTTTCTACAAGGTTTCTAAAGGCCCTTACCTGCTGAACTTAACAGAAGATAGATTAAGAGCCTAAAGCTGAGGCCAGTCTCTGTTCCAAGGTCATCAACCTAGAATGCAATTGTAAACTATCTTTTTCAAACTATCTCCTTTTCAAGATAAACAGAATTTCTGGTATCTTATGGATACTTGGAAAATTTTAAAGTCATATACAAATAAAGGTAAGAGTAATCTATTAAGAGTATAACTGTACTGCTGTGAGAATTCAGCTTTACAAAAACAGATGTGTATAAAAATGGAAATCAGCTTATGGTTGCTTTTAAAATCTGTCCCTTATATATAACTTTCTTTCCCAAAGCCCTGTTATTAGCATTTCCTTGACTTTCTGATGACACTAAGTGGCATTTAAAGGTCAGCAAGGAAGAGGCTGCAGATTGCCTGTGACACTGATTTGACTTCCCGTTCCCTGTTCACACCGGTCAATAAAAATTTTTCAAAATGTCAAGTTCCTTCTTGCAAGGTTGCTACAGACAAGCCTTTCTTCCGCAGCTCTTTGCCAAAACTCACATATTTGAGCTCCCAGTCTTGTTATGCAACTTCCTTCTCAGAAGTTTTTAAATCAGAAATAATCAATTGAGCTGTTTTTATGCATTCAAAGTACCAGATGTATTAGCAAAAAGTAAGGGTTTTATTTTTTCCAAAATGGAGACAAAAAATAAAAATATCATAAAGGATATAATTTTCTTTGCAAGTATATTATGGGTAAATACGAAAGGTAAGATTTACATCTAGCAAACAAATCCATCTATTCAGTGACAGCAAGAATATTTATGCCTGTTAGACATTTAAACTCCAATGATGCAAACTTTTATTGATTAGCTGAATGATACCACAGCTGATTACAACTGGCCATATAAAATGCCAGACAGGTTATGCCAGACCGACTGCACAAAATGAACTTAGAGGCTGCTTTCCCTGACATGACACTGATATTAAACTAAATTTTCACTAAAATTGACAACACAGAAACTTAATTAATCCAAGATCCTGCTTCAAAACTAAAGCCTTATACTGCAGTCATGACATTGCTGGGAGACACAGTTAAAAAACCCCAACAAAACAAAACAAAAAAAGTATGACTACTCAGATTTTCCTTTTTAACCAGCCACACTAAATACAGTTTGTTTTTTTGTACTCCTTGAAGCACTTGTGCTGACAGTCTGCAGTCAGAAGGAAAGAAAAGTTAACCCTTTCCTGTTCTAAACTGAAAAAAAAAAGCATTTTTTTGCAATTTACTTTATGTTGCTTTATTATCTCACTGCATTTTGCTATTGGTAGGAAATTATCTGGTCACACATCACAATAATAAAAGAGAAGCAACTATTACATTCCCACAACAGTTATTTACATAGGCTGTACTGTGTTGATTTTATATGTCTGGCAAGTAGGCTCTCATGTTCTTACTGTAAAAGTTTTGAGTTATACTTTGAGGTCTGTAAAACTAGTGTGAACTCACACTTGTATGAGTCTATCGGAGCACCTAGACAGCAGTTCCAGATCTTGTGGTCAGGGCCCATTTGGTAGACACCAGAACTTACACAACCAGAACCAGAAATGTCTGAGAACATTCTGTCTCCTGTGCCATTGCCAGCTCTCCCTCAGTGTGGCTGACCACATTCCTCTTGTTTTAATACAGAGTTTTCAATCAGAAATCCTAGCAGTGCCAGGTGCAAAGCAGTCACCTCCCATACAAAATCATCCATTTTATCTCCCAGTGCTAAAGTGATCAATCTACCAACATGTCACTGCAGAGATTACTAAAATTTTCCTACACCATCTGCAATTATGCTGTTTTTCTCCTTCATTGTCTTTATCATTATTTTTTCCTTGTGCCTTAACCATAACTTCCTTTCCTAGAAGCTTATCTGATTACTTCTTGTCTTCACTTAGGTAAGCTCATGTGATGGAAAGTGTCTCCACAGTTAAGAGTACAACCTTGGTTTCCAGCTCCAACTGATTTATGTTCACTTTGACACTCTTGTGGTGTCCAACTTCTTTTCCAGTAGAAAAGCTGAAAAAGCTTGGGTGGCTTTTCTACTGGCTTTTCCAGTAGAAAAGCCACCCAAGGAAAGGACCTGGAAAAATGGAAGCCTCCAGGAAAAAAGTTTTCCAAAATACACCAAGGGGCTTAGATTCACCGTGAATTTCTCAGTAGGGAAAAAGTTTGGGTATTAACTCTGACCCCTTCCACTACACTGAGGACAACAAGGAAGCACAACCAGAGAGAGCTTCTAAGAACTTCTTTAGTTTTTGTTATACTTGTGCCTCGTATATATAAAAGAAGTGAAGCAATATTCAAAACTCAATTTCCATTTGAAAATCACATGGATACCGAATGAATATGGCAAAACCCACAAGTAAAAACACATGCATAAGGTGCTTACTTTTTAAAATGAGCTGTCAAATATTATATTTTGAAGTTGAGGAATACAGACATTTCATTCAAATCATTAGGAGGCCAGAAAACATGGATTGGGAATACATGAATTCCAGCTAAACATAAACATGTCTGTAAACTCTTGCACATATAAAGAAACAGATGCAGTATCACCCACTACTACCACCTCCCTCAGTATTCTGGCAGTCTGAGATCACAAATTTAATCTGAGCTCTCCAAAACTAGAGGAAGTACCATGGCACATAGAAAGCAGCAAAAATACAACAATGTGTATTAATCAAGCAACTCAGAGATTGTCAAGTCAGTTATATTTTTTCAAGATTTTATGACAGATCAATGATTTGAGAATTGAAGCTTCTAAATCACTTCTTGTGATTTAAAATTCAATGTATTTCCTCCAAATAAGTTGCCCTGCTTCCTGTTGTATTTTTCAGATTTTCTCAAGTCAGCATAACCTTCATGCTTAATAAAACCTTTGCCTATCACTGCTATCCAAATTCATTCATGTCAACCTAAAGCAGTCAATCAGTATCAAGAGAGATTGACACAATTTTTCCATTGCAGCAATAGATGGAAAAAAGAGAAGACAAGCTAAATTGATTTACATTTTTGTCTTTCCTCTGTCTCACCCCTTCTCTAAGTGACAGCGTGTTTCAAACAAATTAATATTTTTTTTAAAAAAAGCAGCATCCCAACAGAATTAGCAAAAAGCAATCTTTCTCAACAGAAGAGGGTAGCCATGTCTCAACAATTCCAAAGGTGGGAGCAGGCAGAATGCTGCCTGGTACTAATGGGAAGACTCAATTGTATAAATGGGTGTTTGGAAGGCACACATTTATAAATCCTTTGTGTTCTCTCCTATCAGTCTGGACACTGAACTCATTGCTGTTACCACCAAGCTTACATCCTGTGGACCTTGTGAATCACAGCCGAGGAACTTGTTAAAAAGAAGAGAAAAGTAATTTCCTTGATTCAGAGTTATTACCATTGACAAGTCACTCTCGACTCAATGTAGTGAATACACACTTGCTACAAGTCTTCGTAATGCATAATTGATTTAATTTCTGTCACATTATTGATTTAATTTCTGTGTTCTGTGAAGGAGTAAAAAAATATTTTGCTTAAATCTGAAGATATTTTGCCACAAATGAAAGGGACTTAGGCCGCTAAACAATCTTTTCTGAACAAATGTGATTGGCAAAGCAAGCTTTGTTCAAAACAGCAAACCTCAGCTCAACATCACACAAACCAACAAGTTTTACACTTAATATTCCACTACTCTCCAGATTCTCAATTTACAAAAATGCAGCTAAAGATGATGAGACACCAAACTATTGGGAGATACTTCAACACTGGTATAAATCCAGTGACATCCATGAAACTGCCACAGGCTTCAGCATGTGTCCATTACAGTATCTCTGTAAGAAGATTTACTAAAACAAG